>JAZGLO010006688.1:0-521803 GCA_036873155.1 Biomphalaria sudanica
TTTTTTTTTATTTGATGTTATTCGCTCACATGGAAACATAATGTACACTGATTTACGTGTTGTCACGTATTACAAATTGAATTCTATATCTATTCTAATTTTAATTGGCTTGCCTAGGGGATCGTGACAATAGAAAAAGCAGTTGTGTCACTTATCTTAAGTCTGAATTTATAGGAAGACTTACAATGAATAACAAAAAAAAAAATGACACAAGAAATCGGAAGGTAAAATATCAACTTAATGTTTAATAAAATATAAATCAAATAGTACTTCTAAATGAATCACATAAAGTTACAAGCAAGAAAAACAAACATTTTCTCAATACAGAATTGATGGGTTGACCAAACCCTTTTACAAAAATGGCATGTAAAAATATTACCATTCAAGAGTTTTAAAATATAACTACAAATACAAGCAAGGCCTTGGAAAAAAGAAAAAATCTCAACTTACTCTATCAATAGGTATACCACGCAGGGGTCACGCAATGTCTCCGCTATTCTGTCTCACGGCTGTCTCCGTATGTCTTGTCTTTCTCAACGTTACCCGGGCGGTCTTGTTATAGTCTACCGCGCGTCGAGATCAAGACAAATATCATAGTTTCTAGACTACTACTCGAGAACAGAGCAAGTGATCAACCAGACAGAGCTAGAACCCTCTCTCTCTAAAAAAAAAAAAATCCACCCTCCTTTTTAACCAGAGGTACACACATAGGTCAAGGACCGGTCACTGTCTGTGTTGCTTGACTCGCCGCCGCTAATAAAATAAAAATAAATAAAAAAAAACTTATTACACAAAAGGGGCGGACAACCTCGGGAATTTTCTACCCGTCTCTCGACCGCAACAGGTAAAAAAAAAAACAATAGTAAATAGGTAACAATGCCTAGATACGTAACAGTGTTAAGAAAAACTTTAAACCCTAGCATAGGCGTTTATCTCTGGCCTGCTTCAGTGGCAAATCGATAAAGCTTCCTGAAAACCAGGATATCAGCAAAGATAGGAGCACCCCCATGGTCTTCACCTTTGGACATTTCTGAAAAATTTTTGAGTTCTCTACAGTGAACGATGTGCACTTTGGTATGAACATAAAACATGAAGCTCTCAGTCACTATTCTTCCAAGCAAGACTCTTTAGCTTGGAATTCCCAAAAAAAAAAATTATTACAATTGCCTCCTATTGCAGCAGTGTCATTGAATTCATAAGTGGGTTTTAGTTGTAACAGCATAAGGACAAATAGGGCTAACAGATGAATTGTTTTTGCAAACCTTTGGATGTAAAGACTCAATTGTAATGGCAATAATAGTAAATGAAAGACCGGTTCCGTGTGTGTCTACTCAGGCAATTTTTTCCACCAGTGAAACAAGGAGAGAGCCTATCGCTACCAGTGGGCACAGAGATATTGATTTGTCACGATTAAAATTTAAAATTCATTATTTGTTTAATTTTGGTATATCCTGAACGATTATCTTAACCTTGATATTTGTTCATTTATTTATCAATAAACTTTGTAGTGTTAATAGCCTGGAATAAATTTTAATATATATAAGCATCTATCTATATATATAATTCTCCTTTTCGCTCAAGAGTTTGGACGAAAAGAAGAAGTAAAGGAAAGATCACTCTTTTATTTCTGCGGATAGAGTTATCCCACGAATTTTACGAGCCTTGAGTGTAGCGAAGTCATACAGTGTATCATTAAAATATTATTTCCTACATAGATCACGCTCGATAGCAAGAATTAGTTAATGTTTCAATCTAACTACGAGAATTGTTTGACAGGGCCTTTTATTTATTGCCGCAGGATTGGCGTTTTCCATATCGAATGACACCCCGATTTGACAATTTGTGTCTATATATTTCTGAGATTTGTATGAGTTTTCAAAAGATTTTAAATAATTTCCTGAGATTTCCATGACTTTTTCATATGTTTTGCCATTTCAGGAGATTTCCAGGAGCTCCTGGTAAATCAGGTGGCCGCGAGAAATCTATTATAAGTTATAAAATGGTTTAATTTAATAATTTACACATAGAATTAGCGCGGGTCCTATGAAAGTGTGGGGCCCACTGCCGTCGGATAGGATGCTGTGGCCTATGGCCGGCCTTGCAAAAAAAGCAGCGTATGCTACTCTGCCAGTCGGCTATATATATAATTCTCTTCATGGCTCAAGAGTTTGAACGGGAAGAAGAAGAAGTAAAGGAAAGATCACTCTTTTATTTCTGCAAGTCGGACGAACTAGAGTTATACCAGGAAAAAAAAAGAGGGGATGGGGAGAATAAGTAGTATTCACACGTCACTAAATAGCAGGGCCGGACAGTGGTGTACAAGAAAGATCACTTTTGTTTTTATTTCTACCTCACGTAGTGGCGAAAAATGAGGGGTGGGGGAGGATGAACAAGTAATATACTCTGTATTTACCCGTCACTAAAAAGCAGGGCCGGACTTAACTTTGCGGGGCCCAGTTTGGGTAGGGATACGGATAATAAGTGAAAATTAAGAGTTTATATTAGAAAATACGTTCGTCTTTGCATTGTATTTATCCTTTACTACGTACCTTAGATGAACTCCAATTGGTGGCAAGGCTGGAAGGATCAGTCCTCCCGTAGAGCCTACGTACAGAATTACTTTACGAGCCTTGCGTGCAGCGAAGTCATACAGTATTTCATAAAAATTCTATTTCCTACATAGATCACGCTCAATAGCAAGAATAAAGAAATGTTTCAATCTATATACGAGAATTGTTGAACTAAAGTAATTCTTCATTAGTTTGAGGCGCGAGGAGCTTCTTTCACCAGATTCCAAAATTACGGGATAATGCCGGTTTTTTTTTGTCGCGCGTAGGATTGGCATTTTCCTTATTGAATGACACCCCAAAATGACAATTTTTGTCTATATATTTCAGGAGATTCGTATGAGTTTTCTAAAGATTTTAATAATGTCCGGATATTTCCAGGACGTTTTCGTATATTTTGCAATTTCAGGAGATTTTCAGGAGCCCCTGGTGAATTGACAGGAGGCCGCGGAAAATCTGTTATAAGTTATAAAATGGTTTAATTTAATAATTTATACACCTAGAATTAGCGCGGGTCCTATGAAAGTGCGGGTCCTATGAAAGTGCGGGACCCACTGCGGCCGCATAAGTGCGAAGCCCACTGCGGTCACCTTAGGCCGCCGGTCGACTAGTAAGTCATAATTCACTCATCAATATTTCTCCCACTTGCGGTGGACGAAAATATACGAACATTTACCCTGTAATTACTTTCCGTGTGCCTAGAAGAACTAAGCAACTTTCATAAACGAAGAGGTTAAATTTACCAAAACCGATTTTTAATTAGCAATATCAACCTAACATGTTTTTTGTTAACTGGAATATTGATAAATGCAAGATCATAGTTTATTTTTAATTTCCTTTTAAATTAACACCTAGTTGGTAGATTGGAATGGAATGATAAGAATGCTGGTAAAGGGTCCGGGTTTAATTCTGAGGGTCAAGTGTTCAAATCCATAATTGATGGGTATTTTTTAAAGAGAGTTTTTAGTAGAAATTAAATTTTAATAGTTCAATCTTCAAGCGGGATTTATAACATTAAACCTAAGATGATTTTCAACACTTTTGCATGATGTAATAAGAAAAAAGGGATCAGGCCAAAAAAATATCATAGAACTTATCAAATATCATAGAGCTTATCAAATATGATAGAGCTTATCAAATATCATAGAGCCTATCAAATATCATTAAGCCAATCAAATATCACAGAGCCTATCAAATATCATACAGCCTATAAAATATCAGAGCCTATCAAATATTACAGAGCCTATCAAATATTACAGAGCCTATCAAATATCAAAAACCTATCAAATATCCTAGAGCCTATCAAATATCCTAGAGCCTATCAAATATCCTAGAGCCTATCAAATATCACAGAGCCTATCAAATATCCTAGAGCCTATCAAATATTACAGAGCCTATCAAATTCACAGAGCCTATCAAATATCTTAGAGCCTATCAAATATCACAGAGCCTATCAAATATCCTAGAGCCTATCAAATATCATAGAGCCAATCAATTATCTTGGAGGCGCGGTGGCTGAGCCAAATTTACCAAATTTATGAAATAAAGTCATTTCCTGTTAGTTTCCATAATGATAATGTTTCGAAATCCTAGATCCAAATAATTCACGTCTATTGATTTTAGTCATCATATGTACATTTAAATAGATTGGTTTTGTTTTTATGTATCTAAAAATTGCAAAATAATAATTATGAGACGAAAGTGCTCTTATTTTTTAAGTTTAATTACTAGATCTACATAAACATTAAATTATATGTTACATTGGTTAGGGTTGAAAAAAACAACTTTACTTCTAATAACTACTTTACAAAACAAAGCCTCGTTTCAACTTTTAAAAAAAGTTTTTCACGACATTTTTTCTGGTGTTAAGAGATCTCCATGTCCAGTCTTAACATACTATATATATAGGTCTGTGACCTTTACTATGTTTTGTATATGTCTTTGCATTTAAAGTATTTTCTTTTTTGGGATTAAAGTGTGTGGCGTAATTATTGTTTTGTTATTGACATCATTATGTTGTTAGTAATCAAATGTTGTCTACAAACAAAATGAAACAATTGATTAGAACAAAGACAATCAAACAATATTTGTGGACACAAAAATGGTTTATTTATTTCATTGTATCGCCTTACTAAATAATACATATAACTATCCAGATAAGACCCGCTACCTGCGGCCTTAGTTTGGGCATCACTGATCTACTGGATTGAATTTAGATCTGTCGAATTTGGAGAATGTTCCCTTCATAATTTTTTGTTATATTTTGCCACAAAAATAAAAGTAGAGTATGAAAATGGGTTTACCCGTTAAGCTGACATATTCAAATTCAATATAATTTCTATGAAAACGGGTTTACACGATTTGTTAAAAAGTTTCGTTATTTAATAGAGATAAAATTAAGTGCTTTTTGTCTCTTTTTAATCCCCTCCGGTTGTAGGAGGGACATTAAACACACACTTCGGTCTCCGCCATGATCTAAGAAACTTTTATGCCAAGTTTAATTAAGATTGGTCAAACAGTTTAGATTTTTAGTCGGGATATACATACAAACATACATACTTTCTGCTTTATATTATAGATTAAAAAAAATGATGTTATATTGTGTAATTTGGATAAATCACCTATAATATATAAGGGGTGGGGGGGTTGCTTGTCGTGGTCTCAGGTAGGATTCCGATCTATCATAGTTCGCAATATGTATTCATCAAATACTTACAGAAAACTTTATTAACACTTCTTTGCAGTTGGAGATAATGTATAATCTGTTCTACTATAGTGTAATAAAGTGAAAAAATGATTTGTGCTTTTTCAAAAAAAATGATTGTCAGAACTTCTAGCGCCAAAACTTCCCGCAGCAGACGTTGCGTACTGTTGCTAGTGTTAGTAAAGTTTTCTATATGCCTGCTTTTCTGTTAGAAAGAAGGTCATACAGCCAGATATTACAAAGTTACTCGAGTGGTTGTTTACTAAAGATGACATAATTATATCTAAACAATGCTAGCCAACAAAAGGGAAGTTCTTTAATATAATTCGTACTGTCATGTCTCTACTATCACTGACCAGCGGCCAAGGTGTTACCTGATGCAGACAACTAAGTGCTCAACAAATCGATAAAGATTGAAAAGTAACAAACTGCTGTATAATGGACACCAATCACCAATCGTAAACAAACAGTATTTAGTCACGTGATAATATTGATAAAAACTGTCACGTGATAGCCATTGTGAATTAAAAATTAGATCGTAATTTGTATAGAAGAGATAGAGAATCACGTGGCTAATGCTGTTTGTTCACGATTGATGAATAAGGTCCATTCGAAATTTTTTACATTTTTATCTTGTTGTAAGGTAGTTAGGGTATGAATTATAACCATTTCCTACCCACTTATTATTATTAATATTATTACATACGTATAGATGAGTGTGTGTGTGGGTATGTGTGAATGGTCCTTAAGTCTCAAGATTAAAGAAGAGAGTTTTTTCCTTTAGGTTTAGCTTCTATAAATAGTAACAGAAACAATACTGGCACACACACTACTAGATATCAGTTGGCCGTTAAATAAAATCTTGAAGTCTATAAATTGAATTAAAATTACTTCTCGCAGATAAATGGTATGCTGTCTGTACAATAATAATCATCAAGAAGAAGTTTTCCATTAGAAAAACACATCCTTACACAGTCTTGATTGCCCTTGTAATCGTCTGGTGTTCCTTTGTGAAAGAATAGTAACATCAGACCTTTATCCACGACTTGTCCGTCGTCTGTCCATACAAATTGACCTTCAATTTCAATGTCATTCATCCCTATCCAGTGATTTACCCCGCCTGACGTGTTAAGAAAAGTCACCAGAAGTTGAAATCTGTCTGTGGTCTTGGGAACATATAGTGAGGACTTCATACATTGACATGTTTCTTGAGCTACTGTATAATTAACTTTCTTATTGTATCGGGCAACCATTGACGTCGTCTCATTCAAAGCTCGTAAACTGAAAGACACAAAGTTTCCGGAAGTTTTCATTTCAATGTTAAAAGGTTACAAAGCAAAATTAAGATATAAATCATTTGGAGTACTATTTACACTCTTTAATTGTGTCTAATAGGACTGCCCCCCCCCCCGTAAGTGCTATAAAAATAAACTCACGCGCCATTGTGCACTCACTGGTAAAGAGGAAAGTAGCTGGCAGCAGACAGCTTCTGAAAACGACAGTTGGAGAGCTCTCAAAAAGTACTCGGGACAGACATTTGAGGCCCAAAAGAAAAGACCTTATGGAAGACAGGCGCAGATAACGTAAAGAAAACTTAAATAGACCCCCGGTGGACCCCCCTGGTCAGCATTAGAGGTGGAAAATATGCTGGCATCGAAACTGGATTTGTGTAGCCATGTGAAACGTTGTACTGCACTCATCCTTAATCTTTGGACTCGTTAAGTCATTCATATGTCTAATAGGACAGATATTCCTTGTGCCTTGTTATTTAATAATTACAAAAAATATCTTCAATCTTCACTTAGTGACTTCATTCATTCATTAGCCGCCCTCAGTTTACAACTATTGTATCCATGGGCGTAGCCAGGATTTTTTTTTTTTGGGGGGGGATTTGGGGGGATTTTTTCTCCCCCCCCCCCCGCAAAAAAATATATTTATATGTATGTATTTGTGTGCATGTATATAATCTTTATTACATTCTGACCCTTCATTCTTTCGGAAGACGCTTATTAAGCCTTAGAATAGGTTCTTCCTGGACTTAGTGGGAAAATTGTAGACTTCTCGCCCTTGGCAGCAAGGAGATCTGAGGAAGCGCTAGGAGCTCCCTTAGCGCGGGGCAGAGTCCCGCCGCCAAGCACTATTTCTGATATTGAAAGCCAACAAAATGTATATTCTGAGGTATCTACAGTGCATTTTACTGCCATTAAAAAGTTTTATTTCAAAAACCTAATGTGCTATTCTTACTGACTTAGACCCTCCCGCGCCGTTCGGCGCATTCGCCGTCAAGCTGTTTCCACAAAAATCTGCCACTGGTAATGTCTGAGGCCTCTTCCCACCTGCTCTGAGGACCTCCATGAATGTGTGGCGCCAATAGTGCTAGGATGTCATCGCAACTCTTCTTATGCCTAATTCATTTTGTCGGAGAACATGTCCAGCAAACCTCATCGACTCCCAGTTCGGCATAGGATTTCCTTGATTTACACCCGATCTCTATAACTGACTCCTAAAATCTGTCTTAGCCATCTTTGTTGAGCCACATTTAGTGTTTTTCAATTTCGGCAGATGACTATTCACTGCAATTTATTAAATGAGCCCCGCCACTGGTAGAAATGTGTAACCTCTCTTGAATACGCTCTTGGAATTAAGTGACTGTAGTTTGCTTTAGATTTTATATCGAAAAGTGAAGTTTTATCGTCAAAATCATCTTTTGGGGGTTTTATACTAAAAAATCTCTGGAGTTATGTTTTTTTTAAAATTCAAAACCCCATTTAGCTACGGTCATAAAATTTAGTAACTGTAGTTTGCTTTAGAATAATATTGAAGAAAGAGGTTTTCCACCTCAAAACGCTCTGTAGGGGGATTTTAAACTCAAAACCATCTGGAGGGGTTTTAAACTTTTAAAAAAGCCATCTGTAGGAGAGGGATTTAAAACTCAAAACCCCCAATTGTCTTGGCTACGCTCAAATAGTTTTAGTGTGTAATTTGCTTTTTTTATATTGAAGAGGTATTTTTTTAGCATCAAACCACTCTGAAGGGGGGTTTAAACTAAAACTCCTTTTGACAACGCTCATAGCATTTTGAGTGCGTAATTTCCTTTTTTCTAACATTGAAGATGTATTTTTTTAGCTTCAAACCCCGCTTGCGGAGGGTTTAAACCCAAAACCCCTTTGGCTACGCTCATAGATTTCTGAGTTTGTAATTTTCTTTTTTTTTATACTGAAGAGATATTTTTTACCTTCAAACCCCGCTGAAGGGGGGTTTAAACTCAAAACTGAGTCAAAACCCATTTAGCTACGCTTATAAAATTTTGAGTGCGTAATTTGCGTTTTTTTATACCGGGTATTGAAGAGTTATTTTTTTAGCTTCAAACCCTACTGAAGAGGGGGTGAGGCTTAACTCTAAACCCCTTTGGCTACGCTCATAGAATTTTGAGTGTGTAATTTTCTTTTTTTATATTGAAGAGGGGGTTTATCATAAATTTTGGAGGGGGGTTAAAAATTAAAATCTTCCTAACCTGTGCTCGTGAAATTTGGAATATTGTCGTTTGCATTTTTTTTTTGTTTTGTGTTATAGAAGAGGGGAATTTAACTGTGAAAACCCCTGGTAGGGGGGTTTAAACTCAAACCCCCCTTGTATGTGGTTTTAAACTCGAACCCCCCTGTTAGGGGTTTTAAACTCAAAAACCCCTGGTAGGGGGTTTTAAACCCAAAACCTCCTTTGCTGTACTAGGGCATGTGATAGTTTAGTATTAAAATCTCACCTAAAATAAACAAAATCAAAGCAAAAAATCAAGCACTAAATTCCGATCCCCACGCTGGGGGGGGATTTCATTTCGGGAGGGGGGCTGACCCCCAACCCCTCCCCCTTGCTACGCCCATGATTGTATCCCAGAGGCTTGCGTAGTTCTTTATATTAACTATTACTATTTCAATAGGTATTTATGGTGGCCATTTATGACACACATCCGATCTCCCCGCACTCCTGCAGTTAGTCTAAAATAGCCGAGACAGATTATGATCAACAAGATTTAAGCTTAGCATTGTGTACTAAAAGTCGCCTCATCGTCACCAGCTTCCAACTTTTTCTCTCACATATTACTTCCGAAGTCTTTCGTATGTATGTATTTAGCCTCAAGCAAAGGTTTGGATTTAGCCTTAAGCGTAGGTATGTATTTAGCCTCAAGCATAGGTTTGGGTTTAGCCTCAAGCGTAGGTGTGTATTTAGCCTCAAGCGTAGGTTTGGGTTTAGCCTCAAGCATAGGTTTGGGTTTAGCCTCAAGCGTAGGTGTGTATTTAGCCTCAAGCATAGGTTTGGGTTTAGCCTCAAGCGTAGGTGTGTATTTAGCCTCAAGTATAGGTTTGGATTTAGCCTCAAGCATAGGTTTGGATTTAGCCTCAAGCGTAGGTTTGGATTTAGCCTCAAGCATAGGTTTGGATTTAGCATCAAGCATAGGTTTGTATTTAGCCTCAAGCATAGGTTTGGATTTAGCCTCAGGTAAGGTATGGTATTAGCATAAATCGTTGGTTTGGATTTAGCCTCAAACGTGGGTTTCAATCCAGAGTTTTCCTTCTCCTAGTTGAGCGTGAGTGCCTTATCCCAAAAGTAAATCTTTCGTCTGTTGATAGATAATTAAAAAGGAGGAATTCTTTCATCTATGTAATAGCACAATGTTACTTGTCATTCAGCCTCAGTGTGTCCCTGATTAGATCCAAGCATGCTCTTATTTCTTACCATTTGACCAACGGGACCAATCAGAGTTTGGCTCTTCACCGATCCCATGGGACCGGTGGTTGTTATGGTGTCACCCCTCTGACCGGTGGTTGTTATGGTGCCACCCCTCTGACCGGTGATTGTTATGGTGCCACCCCTCTTACCGGTGATTGTTATGGTGCCACCCCTCGGACACATAACTCATACCAATCAAAGTGCAATGTTTCCTTTTTAGAGCATACAATTCAACAGAGAAGAGTATGTAGTGTTCTTTTTTTTTTCTGTTGGAATTGAAATAAAATGATAAGTCTGGAGTATTGAAACTTGAAAGATGGTGTATTTGGTGTTAGTTCGCGCACTCCTAACCCTGCCTCTGATAGATTTATTTAGTAAAAATATGTACAATAAAATAAAAAATGGTCCTATGATTATTTGTGTTGTTAAACTTACCTGAACCCATCATAGGCGTCATCACTTAGTAGTATATAGAGGTCCCCTTCTTGTAGAGTTGGTTCAGGCATTAAGGGAGACAACTTGCCACCAGGTATACACCATTCGGTATTGTCGTTATACAGGAAACTGTAACATGCTTGTGAGTACCTGGTGGGGTGAAATTTAGTGTTATCTATCTATCTATCTATCAATCGATCTATCTATCTATCTATCTATCTATCAGGGTTCCGTCTGATGGATGCAAGTGTTTTCAGGTAATCAACTGTTAAATGTAGATATGGTTGCATGAAGGAAAAATGGTTTAGTCATTGATAATTTCTACCACTTTTAATATCTCGAAGGATTGCGTGTTTATTTATATTAACTCTATTATTATAATAGGTATTTATCGCGACATATTATTGTCAAAATAAAATACGTATAGCGCTATTGTAATATCTTCATGTTGTCATTGCTCAATTCCGCAAGGATTTTAACGCCTGAAGCGCCCTCTTATCTATAGATTACTTCCAAGTGCGTCGCACAGCCATCTAACTCTGGCCTTCAAGTGCGGCTCAGATATTTAGTTAGGGTTAAATATTATCTCTAACAGGAGAGTGGGCAAAGGCATGCAACTGGGTGCCTAAACCACTAAGCTTTGGGCAGGAGGGTCTGGCTACCCACCTAGGAGAAAGAAAACTCCCAACCTCCTCTGCCTTGTAGCTATACTCAAACATGGGAAAGGCTTCGGGAGTAAAAAATCAAGAGCGGGTGACCCTTTCCGCCCTCAGTGCTACCACCTGGAAGAACCTGCGACGGAACTGAAATATACCGTTCCTTAGGACATGACTTATCGGCTGCGTGTAGAAGGGGGAACTATTGTGTAGGATACCTCGATCCTATCATAACTAATGGCCACATTTTCCTCCCATTTATCTATGAGAGAAATTAAAGTCGCTTTACTTGCGAAGGAGGTCAACATTGTACCGCTAAAAATGTTAAAATCTATCTTTTTACCTGCACTGGTTACCAAAGAGGTGGTCAGACTGAAGCCGCCAAAGAGTTAGAAAGAAAACACAAACTCTTTTTGTTATCTTATCTCTATTAAAATTTTTAACATGATAAGAAAACAATACTTTAAATTATATTTTACAATTTCATTTTATTCATTGACGATTGCCAAAACATAAGATTAAATGTGTAGGCCTACTTGTTAACACATGTCCTGTAGCATGCTAGGCCCGACACGCTAGCCCAGCCGTAGCTCAGCCTGGAGGGTCCACAATGTTTGCCAAAACTCTTAACAAACATTTTGATAACTGTGTTGGTGGCTGTGGAGGTCTGCCTGTGGTGGAACATAACTGTAAAGAAAAGATTTATCCAAAAAGCACAAATAAAGTCAATGACATTATCAAACAAGAATTTTGTGAACATTAATTTTATTACAGACTCAGATTTCATTGGTTGCTGTTTCTACGTAAAACATACCGCAACAATATTAAAACAATCACCAAAGAACAATCGAATGATAAGACTTTAAATATTGGTTACCAATTATAGCCATGAAATATATCTTAGAAATCATTTTGCTAGAAATTATACTTAATCCCACATAATTAATAACATCCAATGCCAACTAATCTCTAAACTTTGCAAATGATGTCAAGAAACAATCGATACACACAAATGTCAATGTAAATATCTGCACCATGTTCTTCGCGTCGTTTTGCTAATGTAAATATTGGATTTTAAATTGTTCCTTTTATAATTTGGTTTAAATTTTGTGTAGAAACAACATGGGAGAGAATACGTCGATATGGACAGTTTTGAAAACAAATATTCAGCCTTGACCACGATGTTAGCATTAACTTATACATATTAATAGACATTGGCTTTAGAGGGAACAAAAACTGTGTACAGTGAACTTTGTGAAACGTTTCAAATTGGAAATTGGCCGATTGTCAGTTTTAGGGCTTGATGAATACTTCTAAAGATGCTTCTAGAAGTGAACAGTTTTTGATGAATACTTCTAAAGATGCTTCTAGAAGTGAACAGTTTTTGATGAATACTTCTAAAGATGCTTCTAGAAGTAAACAGTTTTTGATGATTACATCTAAAGATGTTTCTAGAAGTGAACAGTTTTTGATGAATACTTCTAAAGATGTTACTAGAAGTGAACAGTTTTTGATGGATACTTCTAAATATGCTTCTAGAAGTGAACAGTTCTTGATGAATACTTCTAAAGATGTTTCTAGAAGTGAACAGTTCTTGATGAATACTTCTAAAGATGCTTCTAGAAGTGAACAGTTTTGATGATTACTTCTAAAGATGTTTCTAGAAGTGAACAGTTTTTGATGAATACTTCTAAAGATGCTTCTAGAAGTGAACAGTTTTTTAAGGAATACTTCTAACCATGCTTGTAAAAGTGAACAGTTTTTGATGAATACTTCTAAAGAAGTTTCTAGAAGTGAACAGTTTTTGATGAATACTTCTAAAGATGCTTCTAGAAGTGAACAGTTTTTGATGATTACTTCTAAAGATGCTTCTAAAAGTGAACAGTTCTTGATGAATACTTTTAAAGATGCTTCTAGAAGTGAACCGTTTTTGATGAATACTTCTAAAGATGCTTCTAGAAGTGAACAGTTTTTGATGAATACTTCTAAAGATGTTTCTAGAAGTGAACAGTTTTTGATGGATACTTCTAAATATGCTTCTAGAAGTGAACAGTTCTTGATGAATACTTCTAAAGATGTTTCTAGAAGTGAACAGTTCTTGATGAATACTTCTAAAGATGCTTCTAGAAGTGAACAGTTTTTGATGATTACTTCTAAAGATGTTTCTAGAAGTGAACAGTTTTTTAAGGAATACTTCTAACCATGCTTGTAAAAGTGAACAGTTTTTGATGAATACTTCTAAAGAAGTTTCTAGAAGTGAACAGTTTTTGATGAATACTTCTAAAGATGCTTCTAGAAGTGAACAGTTTTTGATGATTACTTCTAAAGATGCTTCTAAAAGTGAACAGTTCTTGATGAATACTTTTAAAGATGCTTCTAGAAGTGAACAGTTTTTGATGAATACTTCTAAAGATGCTTGTAGAAGTGAACAGTTTTTGATGAATACTTCTAAAGATGTTTCTAGAAGTGAACAGTTTTTGATGAATACTTCTAAAGATGCTTCTAGAAGTGAACAGTTTTTGATGATTACTTCTAAAGATGCTTCTAGAAGTGAACAGTTCTTGATGAATACTTTTAAAGATGCTTCTAGAAGTGAACAGTTCTTGATGAATACTTTTAAAGATGCTTCTAGAAGTGAACAGTTTTTGATGATTACTTCTAAAGATGTTTCTAGAAGTGAACAGTTTTTGATGATTACTTCTAAAGATGTTTCTAGAAGTGAACAGTTTTTGATGATTACTTCTGTCACGTATTACGAATTGAATTCTAATTTTTAAAATGGCTTGCCTAGGGGAACGTGACAATAGAAAAAAAAAGGTAGTTGTGTCACTTATCTTAAGTCTGAATTTAATCAAAGACTTACAATGAATAACAAAAAAAAAAATGACACAAGAAATCGGAAGGTAAACTATCAACTTAATGTTTAATCAAATATAAAGTTACAAGAAAGTAAAAATAAACATTTACTCAATACACTAATACAGAATTGATGTGTTGACCAAAACCCTTTTACAAAAATGGCATGTAAAAATATTACAATACAAGAGTTTGAAAATGTAATTACAAATACAAGCAAGCAAGGCCTTACATAAAAAAATATTAACTTACACGATCAAGTGGTATACCACGCACGGGTCACGCAATGTCTCCGCTATTCTGTCTCACGGCTGTCTCCGTATGTCTGTCTGTCAACGTCACGCGGGCGGTCTTTATATAATCTACCGCGCGTCGACCTCAAGACAAATCCAGTGATTTCTAGAACCAAATACGTCATCAATTTCCCAGATCTAGAACGCTCTTCAAAGAGACAGAAAAAAAAACACACCCTCCTTTCAACCAGAGGTACACACACAGGTCAAGGACCGGTCACTGTCTGTGTGGCTTGACGAATAAAATAAAAAAAAACTTATTACACAAGGGGCAGACAACCTACCCGTCTCTCGACCGCAACAGGTCAAAGAAAAAAAAATGCCTAGATACGTAACACCTCCCTCCTAAAAATAAAAAGTTTACATTTCCACGAAATGGAAATCTTTTTAAAATAATTACAAAAATGATATTTACATTACAGAATGTATTTATCATGATATATAAAAAAAAATATACATCAAAATACTTTTTACAATCTAGATAAGGCATCGGCGATAACATTTTCGCTGCCTTTTATGTGTTTAAGATCTAGGTTGTACTCTTGTAAAAATAAACTCCACCTGAGAAGTCGTTGATTCTTGCCAGACATTTTGTGGATAAATGTAAGGGGATTGTGGTCAGTAAATACAACCAGTGGCCATCTGGACCCACTAATATAAAAATCAAAGTGTTGTATAGAAAGAATCAACCCAAGACATTCTTTTTCCACAGTAGAATAATTTCTTTGATGTCTATTAAATTTCTTAGAAAAGAAACAAATAGGATGCTCTACTTGGAAATAATCTTCTTGGTAAAGGACTGACCCAACACCTGTGTCACTGGCGTCAATAGCTAACCTAAAAGGTTTTCCGAAGTCAGGAGCCATCAAAATGGGGGAGCTAGATAATATCTGCTTGATTTGGTTAAAGGCTTTCTGACATTCATCCGTCCAAGTAAATCGGACATTCTTTCTCAGGAGGTTTGTTAAAGGACTGGCAATGACAGAAAAATTTTCGCAAAATTTTCTATAATAACCAGACATTCCCAAAAATCTTCGGAGTTGTTTCCGATCAGCAGGGATAGGGAAAGCTTGGATAGCTTCTACTTTGGGCATTACAGGTTTCACCTGGCCTTGTCCTACAATATGGCCTAAGTATTGGATTGAAGCCTGGCAAAAATCACTCTTACTCAGGTTTACAGTAATTTTTGCATGTAACAGTTTAGTAAAAAGACAATGCAGTTGTTTACAATGGCTAGAAAAATCTTGGCTAAAAACTACTACATCGTCTATGTATGCGTGGCAATTCTCCATGTCAGCAAGCAGGGCATTTATCATTCTCTGGAAAGTGGCAGGAGCATTCTTCATGCCAAATGGCATCACTTTGTATTGGTACAGACCATCAGGGGTGACAAAGGCGGAGATTTCCTTTGCCCTATCAGTCAGGGGAACCTGCCAATAACCTGAAAGTAGGTCCATTTTGGTGATGTACTTAGCGTCACCAATACGATCTATGAGATCGTCTATCCTAGGGATAGGAAACGAATCGGTCTTTGTTACAGCATTTACCTTACGATAGTCTGTACAAAAACGATAAGTCTTGTCCTGTTTAGGTATCAAGACACATGGGGAGCTCCAGCTACTGGAACTTGGTTCAATGAGGTCATTTTCAAGCATATACTTGATTTCTGACCTAAGTATGGCAAGTTTTTCAGGGTTGACCCTGTAAGGATGCTGCTTGACTGGAGTAGCCTCGCCAACATCTACATCATGCATTATAACATTAGTCTGTTTTGGTACATCAGAAAAAATGTCATTAAATTCATTAATGAGTTTCATGATAACTGGCCTTTCTGTCGAAGACAGATGAGACAGTTTTACATCCAAATTCTGTAATACAAAAGAATTAGGTATTTTGTATTGTCCAAATTTCTCCTTTACAATATCATCATCAATAGGAGAAACATGGCTATTTGAACAACTTTTGACTGTATTTAAAACACAATTACTCTTCTCTGAGTGATCTGGCCGAGATACATAAGGCTTCAGCATGTTTATATGACATAACTGAGTCTTTTTCCTACGGTCAGGGGTTTTGATTGTGTAATTGAGGTCACTAATTTTGGTCTCAATTTCATAGGGACCAAAATATCTGGCTTGCAAGGGTTGACCTGGTATGGGCAAAAATATAAGCACCTTATCCCCGGGAGAAAATTCTCTAACACGGGCCTTTCTATCATACCAGCGTTTCATGCTGGATTGGGTGTTTTGTAAGTTATTTTTGGCCAGAACACAAGCATCATAAAGTCTAGTTTTAAACTTACTTACATAGTCTAAAAGTCCTTCAGTGGCTGTTGGTGACAACAAAGTCTCTTTTATACATTTCAAGGGACCGCGCACCGAATGGCCAAAGACTAAGTCAAAAGGGCTGAATCCCAACGATTCCTGGACGGATTCACGGGTTGCAAACAGCAGCATGTGGATTCCTTCGTCCCAGTCTTTTTCGTGCTCAAAGCAATAGGTTCGGATCATGTTCTTGAGAGTCTGATGGAATCGCTCAAGAGCGCCTTGCGACTCGGCATGATACGCACTTGACATGCAGTGTTTGATGCCCAACTGAGTCATGACTTGCTTGAAAAGATTGGCCGTGAAATTCGTTCCTTGGTCCGATTGGATTGATTTTGGTAGACCAAATAGAGTAAAGAACTTGATTAAGGCCTTCACAATGTTTGATGCTTTTATGTTCCTTAGAGGAATAGCTTCAGGAAAACGAGTTGAAGCACACATAAGGGTCAACAGGTATTGGTTGCCAGCTTTTGTCCTTGGGAGAGGACCAACACAGTCAATAAGTACTCTGCTGAAAGGTTCTTCAAAGGCTGGAATCGGCTTCAGAGGAGCAACAGGGATCTTTTGATTTGGCTTGCCAACCATCTGACAGGCATGACAGGATCGGCAGTACTGGATGACATCTTTCTTCAAACGTGGCCAGAAGAAGTGGGACATAATCTTGTGGTATGTCTTGTGGATGCCGAGATGACCTGACATTGGTGTGTCATGAGCCAGATTCATGATGTACGCTCGGTATCTTTCTGGTAACACGATTTGATGGCATATTCTCCATTCTTCTTCGTTGGATGCGTCTGGAGGTTTCCATTTCCTGAAGAGCATATCATCTTGGATGTAGTAGCACGTTGATGCTAGCTCTGCCTCTTGTGATGTCATTGCGGTTTCTCGGAGTTTGGCGAGCTCTGGATCCTTCTTTTGGTCCTCAATCAACTGTTTTCGAGTTGATGCCGGCTTTTCAGAATTTGGCGTTGGTTCTTCTTCAAGAGAAGCAAAGAATGTGGTGCTCAAGTCCACATCATCGTGGTTACTGTTGGCTTTGATAACGTTCTCTTCTTGAGATGCTTTCAACCTCATTGCCCTTGTTACTGCACACGCTGGATATAACTCTAGGTCTTCCTCGGGTGTGGCAGATAAGTCGGGTGTTTGAGTGACGATGGGTTCGGCTATCACCTTTCCACCTGCTAAGTCATTGCCTAACAGCAATGAGATGCCTTCCAATGGTAATGTTGGTCGGACACCTACAACAACCGGTCCAGTAATAAGATTTGACTTTATGTCGATTAGATGTAGAGGCACATCTATACATCCAAGCTCTACGCCTCGTAACAGGATGCTCTTCCCAGTCGATGATGATTTAGACAAGGGCAAGATACCCTCTAAAAGTAACGATTGTGAGGCACCTGTGTCTCTCAAAATGGTGATAGGTCGTAGACTTGTAGAATCACCGGGTAGTGATACGAATCCTTCCGAAATGAAAGGCTTAAAATCCTCTAATAAAACATCAATTTTGGTTGATGCAGACTGGACTTGGGTCGAACTCTCGCTGGAGTCATTGACATCTTTAGGAGACGCAGTGGAGAAACTCTTTCTTGAGTCAGTAGAACATCTTGTGGATGTATTTGGAGAACTCTTGATGGAGTCATCGGAACATCGCGGTGATGTCTTATGGGAACTCTGGATAGAGTCATTGGAACATCGGGGTGATGTATTATGGGAACTCTGGATAGAGTCATGGGAACATCGGGATGATGTATTATGGGAACTCTGGATAGAGTCATTGGAACATCGGGGTGATGTATTATGGGAACTCTGGATAGAGTCATTGGAACATCGGCTTGATGTATTTGAAAAACTCTTGTTTGAGTCATTGGAACATCGGCTTGATGTATTTGAAAAACTCTTGGTTGAGTCATTGGAACATCGTAAAGATGAATTTGAAGAACTCGCTGTTGAGTCATTTGAACACCGTGGAGACATTTTCGGAGAGTCTTGTACAGTCAATACATTTGAAACAGGTGGTGTCGAGGTATTCTTGATATGACTTGATGATGAGGGAGTAAACCTCGCCGACCACTGTACTGTGCAAGCGCTGACTTTTGAAGGAGCTTTTTCGTTTCTCTTCCTCAATTTCCAGCAATCGTCAATTTTATGGCCTTCTCGTTTGCAGTAGGAACAAGTAGCTTTACTTGTAGTAGGTTTTCTGTCGTTTGTACTGCTGTTCTTGATGGAGTTGCTAGCAATGGACTCAGGCTGTTTGACTTGTTTTGGCTTGACATCCGTCGTATACTTGGCAAATTGATGTGATATTATATAATCGTCTGCCAACACTGCAGCCTTGTGCACATCTTCCTCGCCACGATCAGCTATATGCGTACGGACGTCCAGCCGCACACAACTCTTGAACTCTTCCATCAGCATTAGGTTCTTGAATTTTGCAAAGTCGGTGCCGATTTCCCTGGAAGTGAGCCATTTCTCAAAGCGTCGCTCCTTTTCCCGCAGGAATTCTACATGGGTTTGGCCATCCGATTTGCGACAATCCCTGAACTGCTTTCGGTAAGCTTCCGGAACAAGTTCATATGCCTTAAGAATTAAGGCCTTAACAACATTATAATCTTTTTGTTGTTCAATGGTCAAAGAACAAAATACCTCTGCAGCTCTACCAGTCAAAACTGTTTGCAGCAAAGTGGGCCACAAAGTTTCAGGTACATTAAAATTTTTCACAGCAAGTTCAAATTGTGGAAAATAATTGTCAATTGTGGCTTCATTAAAGCGTGGAATTATTTTCAAAAATTTTGTTGCTTCAGCAGTATGACTGGCAGGGGAAGAATCTGGTCTTACATTAGCAGCTAACTCTAATTTTCTTAACTCTATTTGTAATTTCATTTCTATTTCTTTCTGCTCTCTAGCCGCTGCAAGCTCTAATTCTTTTTGTTTCCCCAAGATAATTTCCTTCTCTTTTAAAGCTAACTGGGCTTCTATTTCCATTTGTTTTAATTTTATCTGAAGTTCTAAATCTGATTTACCCTCATCGGGTCTAAGGGTTTCTAAAAGGTCTTCAGAAAACACTTCCTCGTCTACATAATGGATTACAATGTTATCTCTGATTTCTTGTTTAAGGGCATTTGATTTTATTTTTAACCCTAAATGTTTAGAAATAAGGACCAGTTCCTTCCTAGTAAAAGTATCAAGCTCTTCCACAGAGGGATTTGCAAGAAAAACCTGAATATCCATGGCTAACTAACAACTATTACAAGCAAAAAAAAAATGTATACAATGTAAATATACAGTACAAAATCAGTACAACAAAAAAACCTTAAGAGAGTTTGGTCAATACTATTGATACTTTACTTCCGACTCTTTGACACAAAAAATTTTTTGTTAAAGTCAACTTCGCCTTTACAAAATTACTCAAGTAAGACGAAAATAGGTTCAGAAAAATATCCGGGACGAAAGCCCTCAAACTTCTTTTGTCACGTATTACGAATTGAATTCTAATTTTTAAAATGGCTTGCCTAGGGGAACGTGACAATAGAAAAAAAAAAGGTAGTTGTGTCACTTATCTTAAGTCTGAATTTAATCAAAGACTTACAATGAATAACAAAAAAAAATGACACAAGAAATCGGAAGGTAAACTATCAACTTAATGTTTAATCAAATATAAAGTTACAAGAAAGTAAAAATAAACATTTACTCAATACACTAATACAGAATTGATGTGTTGACCAAAACCCTTTTACAAAAATGGCATGTAAAAATATTACAATACAAGAGTTTGAAAATGTAATTACAAATACAAGCAAGCAAGGCCTTACATAAAAAAATATTAACTTACACGATCAAGTGGTATACCACGCACGGGTCACACAATGTCTCCGCTATTCTGTCTCACGGCTGTCTCCGTATGTCTGTCTGTCAACGTCACGCGGGCGGTCTTTATATAATCTACCGCGCGTCGACCTCAAGACAAATCCAGTGATTTCTAGAACCAAATACGTCATCAATTTCCCAGATCTAGAACGCTCTTCAAAGAGACAGAAAAAAAAACACACCCTCCTTTCAACCAGAGGTACACACACAGGTCAAGGACCGGTCACTGTCTGTGTGGCTTGACGAATAAAAAAAAAACTTATTACACAAGGGGCAGACAACCTCCCCGTCTCTCGACCGCAACAGGTCAAAGAAAAAAAAAATGCCTAGATACGTAACACTTCTAAAGATGTTTCTAGAAGTGAACAGTTTTTGATGATTACTTCTAAAGATGTTTCTAGAAGTGAACAGTTTTTGATGAATACTTCTAAAGATGTTTCTAGAAGTGAACAGTTTTTGATGATTACTTGTAAAGATGTTTCTAGAAGTGAACAGTTTTTGATGAATACTTCTAAAGATGTTTCTAGAAGTGAACAGTTTTTGATGATTACTTCTAAAGATGCTTCTAGAAGTGAACAGTTTTTGATGAATACTTCTAAAGATGCTTCTAGAAGTGAACAGTTCCACCTCAACTTTTGAGACGATGTTTCACAACCTCATAATCTCACCATGGGAATGTCATTGTCTTAAATTAAGAAATTCAAATTTGTTGACATTTTCAAGGCTTAAATAACATGTAGTCATGAATTACATAAAAATTTCTTTATATTCTTTCTACAATCTAGTCTTAATAATAATAATAATTGTTATTATTATTATAGTTATTAATATTATTATAATATCGAGAGTCGTTTAGGGAATCTTGTGTCTAGTTGTGGATACAAATTTGTGCAATTCCTACAGATGAAGTGGTGATTATTATGATTACATGATACATTCAACTCATATGCATACTAATTAAACATTGAGTTTAAATATAAGTCGCTGGTATGACAGAAAATATTTAATTTAGTAATACACATTTTTTAAAAATTAATTTTTGACAAAAATCTTAAACCGTCTGCATAAACGTGTTAAAAATTTGGTAAATAGTCACCTCCCAAACACAGGGCCGGCCCTAGCAATTGGGGAGCCCTATGCGAAACGGATTACGCGGGGCCTAGTCTGGGTAGGGATCAGCATAATGTAAAAATTAAGATTTTTTAAGTTAGAAAATATTTTCGTTTTTGCAATAAATTTTTATTAAATGAAAGCTCACAATGCTGTTTTTATTTATTGGCACAAAAAAAAATTCAATATTGTCCATTTTTCAGAAGATTTTAACAATTTCAGTAGATTTCGAGGACTTTTTCGTAAATTTTGCCTTTTCAGAAGATTTCCTGAAAATCAGGGGCCGTGAAAACCCTGTTATTATATATACGTTATAATGGTTTAATTTAATAATTTACACTTACAATTAGTGCCGTGCCTATGAACGAGCCTAGTTTCTGAGATCTCAATTATCAAGATATGGAGTGTCAATATCTCTTTTAGTTTCTGAGATCTCAATTATCAAGATATGGAGTGTCAATATCTCTTCTAGTTTCTGAGATCTCAATTATCAAGATATGGAGTGTCAATATCTCTTCTAGTTTCTGAGATCTCTAATATCATGATATGGAGTGTCAATATCTCTTCTAGTTTCTGAGATCTCAAATATCATGATACGGAGTGTCAATATCTCTTCTAGTTTCTGAGATCTCTAATATCATGATATGGAGTGTCAATATCTCTTCTAGTTTCTGAGATCTCAAATATCATGATACGGAGTGTCAAAATCTCTTCTAGTTTCTGAGATCTCAAATATCATGATACGGAGTGTCAATATCTCTTCTAGTTTCTGAGATCTCAAATATCATGATATGGAGTGTCAATATCTCTTCTAGTTTCTGAGATCTCAAATATCATGATACGGAGTGTCAATATCTCTTCTAGTTTCTGAGATCTCAAATATCATGATACGGAGTGTCAATATCTCTTCTAATTTCTAAAATCTCAAATATCATGATACGGAGTGTCAATATCTCTTCTAGTTTCTAAAATCTCAAATATCATGATACGTAGTGTCAATATCTCTTCTAGTTTCTGAGATCTCAAATATCATGATACGGAGTGTCAATATCTCTTCTAGTTTCTAAAATCTCAAATATCATGATACGGAGTGTCAATATCTCTTCTAGTTTCTGAGATCTCAAATATCATGATACGGAGTGTCAATATCTCTTCTAGTTTCTGAGATCTCAAATATCATGATACGGAGTGTCAATATCTCTTCTAGTTTCTGAGATCTCAAATATCATGATACGGAGTGTCAATATCTCTTCTAGTTTCTAAAATCTCAAATATCATGATACGGAGTGTCAATATCTCTTCTAGTTTCTGAGATATCAAATATCATGATACGGAGTGTCAATATCTCTTCTAGTTTCTGAGATCTCAAATATCATGATACGGAGTGTCAATATCTCTTCTAGTTTCTAAAATCTCAAATATCATGATACGGAGTGTCAATATCTCTTCTAGTTTCTGAGATCTAAACGGGACAGAGGACGGAGGGACAGATAAAACTAATCCTTTTATTCTGGGTATGGATAAGGTTAATAAGTGAAAATTAAGATTTTTTGTTAGAAAATAAATTCTTCTTATCATTTTATTCGTAGGCCTACTTTACTAAGTGCAAACTCACGGTCAAGTTAACTTTACAGCCATCTACAATAGAAGGTAGATGTCGCAGCTTTCCTATTATATAACTCTATCTACTTATAATTCGAGAGCATCTACCTTAGGTCTCGAAACGTCTAGGTGTCCCTGGTTCAGTTCTAGTTAAAGAAATAAAACAATTAAACCACTAGATCAAACACATACATTTAAATCAGCTATACTGCATATCACACACGCTGGTCTCTGTCTGACAACAAAACACACTTCTGTTTTTGCATTTGCATTTGCATTTTAGATTTTAGAGTAGGATTGGCGTTTTCCAAATTGAAAAACACACCACAATTACAATTTGGTCTATTTTTCAGAACACGTTTTGAGTTTTCAGGATATTTTAATAATTTCAGGAGATTTTCATGACGCTTTCGTATAATTTGCAATTTCAGGAGATTTCCATGTGTTCTTAAGGTATCCTGGAAAATCAGGAGACCGCGGAAAACCTGTTTTAAGTTAAAATGGTTTAATTCCATAATTTACAACTAGAGTTAGCCCGGGGCCTACGAAAGTGCGGGGCCTAGTATATTGTTGTGCAAAGAATCGCGTAACAATGAGATAATAAAAGTAGTCAACATGGGTCGTCTTTAAGGCAAATAATTAACCTTGACCAGAAATAAATTATAAAAATGTTATATATTAGGGTGTTAATAAATGCTATTGCACCTGCGGAGCCAGAATTTAGAAATAAATGACTACTGTTTAGAATGGCTATAGAAATGACCATGTCTACCTAAGCTTTTTCTAAATGGTATCATAACCTGAAATGCAATTGAAATCAATTCATTTTACAATATATTTTGAATTGTATTTTAGTTTTATCTTAAATATAACTAAGATCAAGAATGCATTTCTACTAAGCGTCATGAGCCATATAATGAATCCTCTATATTTTCTCTTTACTAAAATAATGCCTTAAAAAGACAATCGAATCACACTTGTGGTGGCTAAGTGGTAAAGCGCTTGGTTTCAGAGTTGAGGTGCATTAGGTTCGAATCTCAGTGATGGCTAGATATTCTTCTTCTTCGTTCTCATTGTTATGTTGGAGTGTTCAGATGACTAGACCAATACATGAGATGAACTGCGCAGTGGTTTTCAAATCAGGGAGCTCTGCATGTGCATATAGTTTTCTTTCTATTGGGGTGTTTTGGGGCCAGTGTCTTATACGGGCCTCTTAGTAAAGAGAACAGTTTTTGAGGACGTGGTCGGAGAACCCGGCCTTACCTGCGCGGCGGGATTCCACAGGCAGGACGTCACTTGTATTAGAATCGTCACTGAACACCAACATAGATGAGGTTGCGTGTCAATGTGTTATGCGCCAGGAGGCCCATTGACTCCGACTTCAGCCTGCTTTTCTTTCTGGGTGTGCTCCCATAGCCTTTGATCATCCAAGATCATCTGCAAGGCAGCAGGCGTTAATTTTCGGAATTTTTAGGGCACTCCTGAGCCCACAAAACTCTAACATGTACTTGACATTACTTGGTGTTAACCGTTGGTAATCATATGCCCTTTAGATCTGAAGGGAAAGTATTTTATTCACTTTTATTCATTTTTATCCAATATGTATAGAAACTGCTGTAACTGGTCACTCCGAAAGGCAAGCATTCGCATCTTTGTAGACAATCACAAACAAATATAAAGGGCTTGAAAAGAGTAAAAAATTGTGTTTTTTTCAATAGTCCTTTATTTTGTTCTAAAGGTATTATAGATGTTGATGTGTGTTAGTCCTTTATTTTGTTCTTAAGGTATTATAGATGTTGATGTGTGTTAGTCCTTTATTTTGTTCTTAAGGTATTATAGATGTTGATGTGTATTAGTCCTTTATTTTGTTCTTAAGGTATTATAGATGTTGATGTGTGTTAGTCCTTTATTTTATTCTTAAGGTATTATAGATGCTGATGTGTGTTAGTCCTTTATTTTGTTCTTAAGGTATTATAGATGTTGATGTGTGTTAGTCCTTTATTTTGTTCTTAAGGTATTATAGATGTTGATGTGTGTTAGTCCTTTATTTTGTTCTTAAGGTATTATAGATGTTGATGTGTGTTAGTCCTTTATTTTGTTCTTAAGGTATTATAGATGTTGATGTGTGTTAGTCCTTTATTTTGTTCTTAAGGTATTATAGATGTTGATGTGTGTTAGTCCTTTATTTTGTTCTTAAGGTATTATAGATGTTGATGTGTGTTAGTCATTTATTTTGTTCTTAAGGTATTATAGATGTTGATGTGTGTTAGTCCTTTATTTTGTTCTTAAGGTATTATAGATGTTGATGTGTGTTAGTCCTTTATTTTGTTCTTAAGGTATTATAGATGTTGATGTGCGAACAATTAAAAATTTTATAATGAAAAATATATTAAACGTTCCTAAAACACAAAATCGATTATCGATTTTACCACATAAATGTATACAAAATTACATCTCTTTATCGCTTTAGAAAAAAACAAAATGTAAAATATTGCACTAAGTAACTATCTATTATATATTGTTATAAACCTGGTGGTGGCACAGGTGGGGGTAGTGGTACGTGTGTAGTCAACCGACGCAAATCGCCCCAGGCCAGCGCTAGACGAGCGGTCAACGTGACGAGCTACGACGATCAGTCGAGACGAGTGTCAACATGATGGTTCGGGAAGGATCGGCGTCGTGAACAAAGCTCAGGAGCGTCACGAGGGATGTAGTCATGTGACGAAGGTAGAAACGTCGAGCGATGTTCCGTCTGGTTCTAGAAGGCCAGCAGGGACGCTATATAAAGAGCGGAGGTGTCGCAGTCAAGACGGTTCACGAGAGAAGGTTCACGACAGGGGCTCAGAACACGGTCGACTACAGCACAGTTCAACGGTGTGGTTCTGTACGGAGCATTACGACGATTCAGTGCGGAGTACTGTCAAGTACAGTTGAGACGAGTGGCGTCTTGATCTTGGTCTGCGATCGAGTCCGACACAACGAGCCTAGTGTGTGAAGTCAGTCATGAACTGTTGAACCCAGTGCAAGCCCGGAACGAGACGGAGAGGCCAGTGCAAGAGTTGATACTGCGGTTGGGCTATTATCGGAGAGATATTTGTAAAGTGTACGTGTTGCCAATTGTACAGTATTAGCTGTTATTTATTCAACTATTAAAGTGTTACGTTTCTTTGGAGCCCTGAGTTGTCAAGTTCTTTCAGTTGGCGGTGTATGGTGCAGTTTGCAGAGAGCTTGGATAGTGAGATTCGTAACAATATTATAGGCTTTAGTAGAATATAAAACAGATTTCATGCTAGAAATATATATTGACATATTTCATATTTATTTTGAACTTTGCATGTATATAAATAGTATTTATAATTCTGTCTTAAAAAAACAACAACAATTTATATTGATTCATTTACTTTTATTATAAAGAAATAATAAAAGCACACTCACCTACACATTTTGCCTCTAGAGTTTTGTCATTAAACATAAAAGATAACTGAACGATTTCAACAGAAAGTGACAAAACAATTAAGGAAAATATGATTTAAAAAAAAAGCTGATATGAAGTGTAATAGTATCAATTATTTCGGAACAGTCATGTCATGAAATTTGTAATAGATCTAGACCAACAACAATAAATCTGTGCGATTAGAAATATTTTTACCTGTTTTTTTTTTTAAAGCATTTACACAAAAAGGTGGGTTGGGGAACGACTTGAATTTTAACTGATGGCTCACGCTTTCTCAAGGCGACATACTAACCACTCTACTTGTGAAGTTTTTATGACTACAGAAGATTGTATACTTATGTTCCTTTTAAACTTACTTTAAATCGGCGACCTGTATCTGACTTATAATATGATAAACAAATCCCTAAACGAATAAATAAACAAAACACTAAACAAATAATAAAACAAAACCAGCATTTTAATTTTCTATAAAATATAAAAGATTGCACTGCTGCCAGAGAAAACCGTTACATAAATGTAGAGTATTGTTATTATTATTAATGTATAGATCTAAAAATCAATCAATAATCAATAAACAGATAGCCTCGCTTTCAGAAATTCAATGGCTATGTTGACTTAGATTAACTTGGTGCAAAAGTACCACACAACTATGAGCTATCTTGTGGTTGATGTTGCCTTGACCTCTATACAGCTCAGAAAATAAATATTTGGAGGACTATTGCCTAGCGGTGGCGTCACAAGAGTGGGTGTCACTCAGTGCAGTCAACTCATTTACCATCTGTTTGGTCTTGTGTCGAAACATAATCTCATTATCTGTCCTTAGACTTTTGTCGTAGGGAGGCTATGTCATTAATAAATAATATTAATTGAGCTAATTACCTACATTCATTAATGGTTACACAACTGAGAAATGATCATTGATTCTATTTGGAAAGTTCATAGTTAATGCCCATGTTTGAATGTTTATTACACTTCACTCAGTACGAAAACATAACTGAATATCATGCAGCTCTGATGCTTAAGGCTGATTTTTTTTAATAAGGTGGCAAAATAAAATAACTAATAAGGAAGAGCTACGAAGGGCAGGGCGTTAGGACAACTGCCTTGTCTTTAGCAGTACACGCCTTGGCTGGCTTTGTCATGTTCACAGAATGCCGCAACGTCGACTCCAACAAGATATTTTGTATGGTGATCTAATAGAGGGCAGGAGAGCCACTGTTCGCCTTCTTTTATGGTATGCAAACGCGACATGAAGTTCTTCAAAATCGACACTTACAGTTGGGGAAAAGTAGCACTGGAAAAAGTGGTACTGGAAAAAGTGGCACTGGAAAAAGTGGCACTGGATAGACCCACATGGATGAGCAAGCATACATGAAAGGTCCTGGATTGCAGACGGCTTACACACTAGAAGAAGACAGAAGAGTGAAAGTGATACAGCGCCTGAAGATTACAGATGCCCAACATCTGTCTAAAGCTGTGTATCAAGGATTGACCCTCTTCAGTCACATGAGAAATTGCAAAGGAAAAATGACGTCTCTCGAGACATAACACGCCACACATTACATGCATGCAAGATCATGACAATTAAAACCACTATCAATCAACATGTTTGTAAATGTTTTCTTTATTAGACCTGAATGAACGTCTTCAAGAAGCTGTTATATAGTGTTAGGTTTGTAAGGAAACACGAAAATATAGTGCTACATTTCGTAACATACAATGAAGGGTACAAATAGTAACAAATATGTTAAAAACTAATGGCTCTTACAAATTAAAGTTGTTTTTGTTTACTACATTTCAAATTTACTAACTTGTCAATAAATTTATCAAAGTCAATATCTGATATGACTACGTTTTCAGCAGACAAAATCGCAAGATATGAAAATTGTGATTGTCCTTTAAGTCGATTTCAAATAGCTCTTAGCTTAAATTGTGAAAAGCATCTTTCACTTCACAGATATTGAAATCATCATCAGCATCATCTTCCTTTGCGTTCTTCATGAAACATAGGGCCTTAGTAAAAACACGCCACTCTCCACTGTCTCTTGTTAGTTTTTTAATGGCTTCCCACCCCTTTCCTGTCCTCTCGGCTTCATTAGTCCACTGCGTGGCCACATTCTTTTTGATTTTCCTGTATGTCTTGTGCCCTGGGGGTTTCACTCTTAGGTCTGTCCAGCTCTGTTGTTGGTATCTGTTTTAAGGATGTAACCAATCGATCTCCACTTCCTAACTAAGATATGTACCTCCATATTTCTCTGCCCCATTGAAATAGAAAAGCTGTTTTGTTGGTTCTTTAAATTGCTTGTAGTTGACTTCTCTGTGGATTCCAGACACTGCATTATCTCTGAACTCGACATTTTAAGGCATAAGAACTGATCAGTGTGTGATGTCAAGTGTGCTGTTTAACGATACACCTAATTACATAGCAACCATTATGTCTCTGATAAGTAGATATATATCTTTTGAGAACTTTGCTAAAACATTATAAAGTCAGAAATTGTGTGTGCATTGCGTCTTTTCAATCATATATATTTTTTGTTAGAACCATTTTAAGTTAACTCCCTTAAAAACAAATACTCCTCGTGAATCACGTCTCAAAATGTCTCCAATTTTGGCTTTGCTAGAAATATTGTGATATCAGAAGCAATCTCTGAAATTTATCCTTCCATTTTTGATCGACTTTATGTCGACGAGAGCATTGACTTCACATGACTCCTTCTTTTGTATCCTAAATCTGACTGCTAATGTTTTCCATTTTTCCAAGCCTCGTAGGTCTCGTGATTGTCTCGTATTTGACATTATCTAGTCCCAAGTTTGACTTACGCTTCTGTCCAATTGGTTAAAAATAGTAAATTTACATGCGTTGAAACAGACAAGAGCTCTCCATGAGGATTAAACCAACGACATTAGTGCTATTAGTACGACGATCTATAAAATTAGTGA
The DNA here is from genome assembly GCA_036873155.1 of Biomphalaria sudanica. Taxonomy (NCBI): domain Eukaryota; kingdom Metazoa; phylum Mollusca; class Gastropoda; family Planorbidae; genus Biomphalaria; species Biomphalaria sudanica. The sequence continues at coordinate 29,537 of JAZGLO010006688.1, forward strand.
GATTACTGCTCGAAATAAAAGATTCAAATGTGTTGCCTTGAATTTGTAATATGGTGCTTTGTGTTTATAATAAATTGCCTGTTGATTGCATCAAATCGCCTTGTGTTTGTAATATCTTGCTTTGTGTTTGTAATATCTTGCTTTGTGTTTGTAATATCTTGCTTTGTGTTTGTAATATCTTAACTTGTGTTTGTAATATCTTGCTTTGTGTTTGTAATATCTTGCCATGTGTTTGTAATATCTTGCCTTTTGTTTGTAATATCTTGCCTTGTGTTTGTAATATCTTGCCTTGTGTTTGTAATATCTAGACTTGTGTTTGTAATATCATGCCTTGTGTTTGTAATATCTTGCCTTGTGTTTGTAATATCTTGCTTTGTGTTTGTAATATTTTGCCTTGTGTTTGTAATATCTTGCATTGTGTTTGTAATATCTTGCTTTGTGTTTGTAATATCTTGCCTTGTGTTTGTAATATCTTGCCTTGTGTTTGTAATATTTAGACTTGTGTTTGTAATATCATGCCTTGTGTTTGTAATATCTTGCCTTGTGTTTGTAATATCTTGACTTGTGTTTGTAATATCTTGCTTTGTATTTGTAATATCTTGCCATGTGTTTGTAATATCTTGCCTTGTGTTTGAAATATCTTGCCTTGTGTTTGTAATATCTAGACTTGTGTTTGTAATATCATGCCTTGTGTTTGTAATATCTTGCCTTGTGTTTGTAATATCTTGCCTTGTGTTTGTAATATCTTGCCTTGTGCTTGTAATATCTTGCCATGTGTTTGTAATATCTTGCCTTGTGTTTGTAATATCTTGCCTTGTGTTTGTAATATCTTGCCTTGTGTTTGTAATATCTTGCTTTGTGTTTCTAATATCTTGCCTTGTGTTTGTAATATCTTGCTTTGTGTTTGTAATATCTTGCGATGTGTTTGTAATATCTTGCCTTGTGTTTGTAATATCTTGCCTTGTGTTTGTAATATCTAGACTTGTGTTTGTAATATCATGCCTTGTGTTTGTAATATCTTGCCTTGTGTTTGTAATATCTTGCCTTGTGTTTGTAATATCTTGCTTTGTGTTTGTAATATCTTGCGATGTGTTTGTAATATCTTGCCTTGTGTTTGTAATATCTTGCCTTGTGTTTGTAATATCTAGACTTGTGTTTGTAATATCATGCCTTGTGTTTGTAATATCTTGCCTTGTGTTTGTAATATCTTGCCTTGTGTTTGTAATATCTTGCCTTGTGCTTGTAATATCTTGCCATGTGTTTGTAATATCTTGCCTTGTGTTTGTAATATCTTGCCTTGTGTTTGTAATATCTTGCCTTGTGTTTGTAATATCTTGCCTTGTGTTTGTAATATCTTGCTTTGTGTTTGTAATATCTTGCCTTGTGTTTGTAATATCTTACTTTGTGTTTGTAATATCTTGCGATGTGTTTGTAATATCTTGCCTTGTGTTTGTAATATCTTGACTTGTGTTTGTAATATCTTGCCTTGTGTTTGTAATATCATGCCTTGTGTTTGTAATATCTTGCCTTTTGTTTGTAATATCTTGCCTTGTGTTTGTAATATCTTGCCTTGTGTTTGTAATATCTTGCTTTGTGTTTGTAATATCTTGCCTTGTGTTTGTAATATCTTGCCTTGTGTTTGTAATATCTAGACTTGTGTTTGTAATATCATGATTTGTGTTTGTAATATCTTGCCTTGTGTTTGTAATATTTTGCCTTGTGTTTGTAATATCTTGCCTTGTGTTTGTAATATCTTGCTTTGTGTTTGTAATATCTTGCCTTGTGTTTGTAATATCTAGACTTGTGTTTGTAATATCTAGACTTGTGTTTGTAATATCTTGCCTTGTGCTTGTAATATCTTGCCTTGTGTTTGTAATATCTAGACTTGTGTTTGTAATATCTTGCTTTGTGTTTGTAATAACTTGCCTTGTGTTTGTAATATCTTGGCATGTGTTTGTAATATCTAGACTTGTGTTTGTAATATCTTGCCTTGTGTTTGTAATATCTTGCTTTGTGTTTGTAATATCTTGCCTTGTATTTGTAATATTTTGCCTTGCGTTTGTAATATCTTGCCTTGTGTTTGTATATATCTTGCCTTGTGTTTGTAATATCTTGCCTTGTGTTTGTAATATCTAGACTTGTGTTTGTAATATCATGATTTGTGTTTGTAATATCTTGCCTTGTGTTTGTAATATTTTGCCTTGTGTTTGTAATATCTTGCCTTGTGTTTGTAATATCTTGCTTTGTGTTTGTAATATCTTGCCTTGTGTTTGTAATATCTAGACTTGTGTTTGTAATATTTAGACTTGTGTTTGTAATATCATGCCTTGTGTTTGTAATATCTTGCCTTGTGTTTGTAATATCTTGCCTTGTGCTTGTAATATCTTGCCTGGTGTTTGTAATATCTTGCCTTGTGTTTGTAATATCTTGCCTAGTGTTTGTAATATCTTGCCTTGTGTTTGTATTATCTTGCCTTGTGTTTGTAATATCTTGCTTTGTGTTTGTAATATCTTGCCTTGTGTTTGTAATATTTTGCCTTGTGTTTGTAATATCTTAACTTGTGTTTGTAATATCTTGCTTTGTGTTTGTAATAACTTTCCATGTGTTTGTAATATTTAGACTTGTGTTTGTAATATCATGCCTTGTGTTTGTAATATCTTTCCTTGTGTTTGTAATATCTTGCCTGGTGTTTGTAATATCTTGCCTTGTGTTTGTAATATCTTGCCTAGTGTTTGTAATATCTTGCCTTGTGTTTGTATTATCTTGCCTTGTGTTTGTAATATCTTGCTTTGTGTTTGTAATATCTTGACTTGTGTTTGTAATATCTTGCCTTGTGTTTGTAATATTTTGCCTTGTGTTTGTAATATCCTAACTTGTGTTTGTAATATCTTGCTTTGTGTTTGTAATAACTTTCTATGTGTTTGTAATATTTAGACTTGTGTTTGTAATATCATGCCTTGTGTTTGTAATATCTTTCCTTGTGTTTGTAATATCTTGCTTTGTGTTTGTAATATCTTGCCTTGTGTTTGTAATATCTTGCCTTGTGTTTGTAATATCTTGCCTTGTGTTTGTAATATCTTGCCTTGTGTTTATGACTATGACGGAAGTGTCAGCTAATAGTAGAAAAAGAAAATATGACCTTGACATAACAATTTATTATAAATCAAAAAGTGTGTTATTAAGTATTGTATCTGATTAAGAGTATGAGCTTTAATAAAGTTATCGGAATCCTAAGTTATTTTTGTTTGGTTATCACTATTTCATTTTCATTTAGGTTTAGCTGTTTCATTTAGATATAGATGCTTATTTTAGATATAGCTGTTTAATGTTGATGGTTGTTCCATAATGAACTATTACTTTACTACATTGGACTCTAAAACGATGGCCTACAATGAATTCTAAACGAAACTCTTGACAGATACGTCTCGACCTGACAATTGAAATAATATCCAGGATTCCAATAAGGCGTAACGTTTATTTATTATTCATTATTTATTGATTTACATCATTTTAAACTGCTTAAAATGTTGATATAACAATGATGCCACAAAAGTTTGAAATCCTTCTTATGTATCCTGAAAAAATAATTGTATAAAACGTAACTTCCAATGGAATAGACAAAAAAAATCTATCCATATTTTGGATGGTCTTAGGCGACGACTATCAAGGGGGTGGCGTCCCACAGGGTGAGAACCCCTGCTTTAGAGAATGGTTAAACTAAATTTTTTTTCGACTAAATGTCAAAGAGAGCTAAAATATAAAGAACATTTTTTTCTGAAAATAAAAAAGAATAAGAAAGTGAGTCAAAATGTTTTTGTAAAATGTGTATCTTATTTAAAACAATGTTACATAAACACATAATTATAAATGTAAAAAAAAAGTATAAATACTCAGAAAAAAATGGATAAGAAAAAAAAGTGCTAAAAAGAAAAACCATTTACCGCTGACATTATGAGAACCTCAAGGGAACTAACCAGAAGTTCACATTTAGGTAGGAAAAGCTTTTTTCAGTATTGATTTATTTTTTCGTTTATATAGCACTGCTTATATCTGAAACCATTTCAATGCCATTTTTTTTTTAAAAGTAGAAGCAAAGAACTGCGACAGATTCTGTTTTCCCCCCCCCCTCTCCAGACAGGAACATCACGTTCTAGCTCATGATTACACACAGGAGGGCAGCTGGGAAGGTTTGAACTCGACACAGTCGTTAAGACATTACAAGCGCATAACCAGCAGGCATACAGTCTACAGATGTGAGAATGCTATAGTTTAGTTTGTTCGCTATAACCTCTACCCTGTTTAAGAGTCATCTCTAGTGAAAATTCCCCCCACATTGAAAACCTCATTTTACGCTCTTGTAGCAGAGATATAGCATTTTCTATTTTAATAAACTATTTTAACAAATCTAAACAAATAAGGTTGCTTTCTAGAGACTGTTATTTTAAAGGAAAACAATTCTCTCCTCCCTTTATGTCTAGATAGAATTTGTTCAACACAAACACACACACATACGGTGTTGCTAATAAAAAGAGTTACTAATAAATAGGGTTACTAATAAGAAGAGTTATAAAATATAAAGAGTTACTAATAAGAAGAGTTATAAAATATAAAGAGTTACTAATAAGAAGAGTTATAAAATATAAAGAGTTACTAATAAGAAGAGTTATAAAATATAAAGAGTTACTAATAAGAAGAGTTATAAAATATAAAGAGTTACTAATAAGAAGAGTTAGAAAATATAAAGAGTTACTAATAAGAAGAGTTAGAAAATATAAAGAGTTACTAATACTTTTCGCAGAAAAATGGTATTTTTTCATAGCAGAAAAGGTCATCCAGAAATAGTCTGCTCAATGCTCCAGAGTAGTAAATCATGATACAATCTTCATTGCCCTGGTAATTGTCTGGTTTTTCAGTCTCAAAGAGCTCTTTCATTAAACCACTGTCCACGACTTGTCCGTCATCCGTCCAGACATACTGGCCCTCAGTCTCTAGGTCATTCATTCCTATCCAGTTCTTTACAAAGTTTAAGTTGTCAAGTAAGTTTTCTAGAAGTTGAAATTTGTCTTTGGTCTTGGGGACATACAGATAGGACTTCATACATTGACATGTTTCTTGGGCGACTGTGTAATTGGCCAACACGTTGAAACGGGCGACAACTGCTGTGGTTTCATTGAAGGTTTGGGAACTGAAAGCAAAGAATGACCAAATAAAAACATGTAGAAAATAGACGTTTTATTTGGTTCTAATGAGTGAAAATTGCATCAATTATTTTGAATCAAGCATATAATTAATTTGTAATGAGCTTTGTTGCTGCACATAAAAATTATATATTTGTCAGACGCGAATAGCCCAAATTTTTAGAGAAAAATTACAAAAGTCATTTCTCTATAGAAGTTACGAAAGTTTTATAATATAAAAGCACAGACCTATATATACTACAATAAATATAGGTATTGTCTCTCTATTTACGATTTATTTAGGTAGGTGCTGTTTTTCTATTACACACCAAGTATCAGAGTTTAGAAAAACTCAGGTTTGTTTTTTGTGTAACGCTATTCGCTAACACCGTATAAATATAATTTACATATCTTTATTGATATAATTAAATTTATTAAATTTATATATTTAAATCTGAATGAATGCGTTGGTAACATAGTAGATGTAGAGCTACATATTATAAATGAGATTAGTAGATTTATGTTAATAAATTAAGTGGAATAGATCTATTGTTCTAGAATATTAAAATCTACATATTTTTTGGCATCTCGTACAGCACAATATACAAACTTATTAAAGCCGTCAACTAGCAATAGGTTCTGCGTATACAGTTCATACCATTCAAGGTTCTGCGTATTCCGTAGGCGTAGTCATATCACCACATGTGATTCGTGAAAAATTCAAATAATTAGTAAGCACTGCACTCTTCATTAATCTTGGGAATCAATGACATCGCCAGTAAGTAATCTATATATTTAGATCTACATTTCAGATCGAATCTAGTTTAGAAATCTAGATTCTATCTTGAGACTAGATTGTCACTAGTCTAGATCTAGCTCTACCTGACTTAAGTTTATTAATTAGGATAGGCCTACATCTACTATCTAGAATATTCTATATAGAGCCTATATCTAGATCTAGAAAAATTCTATAGCTAGTCTAGATCAGACTGAGTAGATCTACTATCTAAACAATATTGAATATGCTTCTACTTATAGATCTACTTTTCAACGCCAAGACCTAATATACTAATATAATAATAATAAGGCGTGTCATCGAGTCCGAAGATTAATGCGGAATGCAATATTTCCCTTGGATACGCAGCCCCAGGGCAATCCCACAACCAGGGCAATCTTAATCATTGTCCGCCTGTTGTCGATTTAGATTTTCTTTTCGCCGTCTGCCTCTGTCCTCGGCAGTGGATTTCCTTTTGGTCTCAAATGTGCATCCCGTGGCCTTTGTAAGTGACCTCCAACTGTCTCGTTTTAAGGCTGCATGCAACCAGGAGCTCTCTTCTTTGTCTGCTAAGGCAAGTTGGCGCCTAAGCTGGTCTTTAAAGCGTTTCCGTGGGGCACCTCGGTTACGTCGACCACCTTAAGCTTACAAAAAAAAAGACGTGACCTGCCCAGCGTAACTGTCGGACCATAAGAAGTCTCTCTATACTGCCCATAACGGTGTTCGAAAGGATATCGCTGCTTGCAGTACTGTCTTGCCACCGTATGTCCATGATGGAGCCCAAGCATCTTTGGTGAAAGCGTTTATAGCGTTCAAGTAGTTTTTGTTGCTTTCTGTATAATAGCCATGTCTCAGAGCTATATAGAAGAGTTGAGAGAATTACTTAGATTCTATTTCTACTACATTTATAACCTAGATACATATTCTAGAAGTAGATCTATACTGATTCTAAAAATCATTACAAGTTTTGAAATCACTACACTGTTTATTTCTACAAGTATTTTTTGTGTGTGAAATAGTGTATCGGAAAATGCCGGGTACTTGAAGTAAGCTAGTCCTAAACAAATACACAGATCATGGGTAAAAGATTCATCAAATAAAGTACTGTAAATGTGGAGTTTCACACGATTGTTTCAGGTCTTTCCTTTTATAGCCTCGATCGGGTTTGATCCCAATTACCCGTATTTTTTTGCAGAATTTTTTTCTCTATCATGTACACTTAAAATTATATCATAATAATGTCAGTTTAATTTAAAATGAGAACTGAAAAATGCAAAAGATATATAAGAAAAATGTTACTTCCGGCCCAATTTATAATTCTAGTTTTAAACCAAAGAAACGAAACGCATAAGCGCAACAAAGCCCATTGATCTATATTCTAGGCTAACAATACTATATTTGCTCGATTGGAAATATTTTTTTAAATTTGTTTTGCTTTCATACTAATAGAATTCCCAGTTCGCTATGAGCCAATCAAATTCGTTGTAGGAGAGACCTGTGTTGCCTTCTCACAAAAAATGTTTCACTTTGAGTTCGAATTTAAGCTTCCTATGAAGTGGGAAACACATTTTGTTACTGTGATCTTCAATTAGTTACAGAAATAGAAGGTTTTACAAGTCTTTAGTTAGTTTTAAAAAATTGAACCAATATCCTGATAATCTACATTATTGTGATTATTGTCACGGGTCACCCGTCGCTAATTTAATTAAGACTAATTGATTTACTAATTGGTTAGTTTTTTAAATTGATTTGTGTGTTGTCATCGACAATAAATAAATGTGCAAAGTTTTCAGGCTGATCCGAGAATGACTTGACATAAATTCGGTTAAAAAAACAAAAAAATGAAAGAAGTTGGTATTTTAAAAAAATAATAGACGAGCCCAGCATCTCATCCCATTACGTAACATAGAAATTAATTTAACAGAATGAATAGTTGCAGATTTAACAGGAACCGACTTTTAAATATTGCTTGAAAAATATATATTTGTAAAAGTTCGCTTCTAAAAAAAAAAGTTACTATTGCATTTTGTTTTAAGTACGACACAAGCGTTAAAGAAATCGTAGTGTCAGCGTCCTGTTCCTAATGTCTCTATATTTAATTCAACAATTTGTATCATTAAAATCTGGTCCATAGTGCTGCATTCTGTATTTGCAATATATATGAGTTATTGTTTCGGCTTTTAGCATCTCATTACTAGAAACTCTACTCTACTACCCTATAAAATTGTACACAAATACATCTAGGATCTACGTGTTACAAAGAACTAGTCACTTTTTCAACTGTTTTAAGCAACAAAGTTATGTAATTGAAAACAATACAGCATCATATCTTCATTCTCTATCTCCGAACAAAAAAAGCAAACAAAGCAAATATCTGCACATTGCGATAAGAATCGTCACATCATAAGTTGTATTGTTGGACTCACCTGAACCCATCAATGGCGTCATCACTCAGCAGTACATAGAGGTCACCTTCTTGTAGAGTTGGTTCAGGCTGTAAGGGAGATAACTTGCCGCCAGGTGTACACCATTTGGTATTGTCGTTATACAGGAAACTGTAGCATGCTTGTGAGTACCTGGTGAGAGTGAAGCAGGTAGAAGGTACATGTTGGTTATGTCCTAGTCATGTGAAACATGTTGGTTATGTCCTGTCATATGAAACATGTTGTTTATGTTCTAGTCATGTGAAACATGTTGGTTTGTCCTAGTCATATGAAACATATTGGTTATGTCCTGTCAAGTGAAACATGTTGGTTATATCCTGTCATGTGAAACATGTTGGTTATGTCCTAGTCATATGAAACATGTTCGTTATGTCCCAGTTATGTGAAACATGTTGGTTATGTCCTAGTCATATAAAACATGTTGGTTATGTCCTAGTCATGTGAAACATGTTGGTTATGTCCTAGTCATATGAAACATGTTGGTTATGTTCTAGTCATGTGAAACATGTTGGTTATGTCCTAGTCATGTGAAACATGTTGGTTATGTGCTAGTCATGTGAAACATGTTGGTTATGTCCTAGTCATGTGAAACATGTTGGTTAGTCCTGTCATATCAAACATGTTGGTTATGTCCTGTCATATGAAACATGTTGGTTATATCCTGTCATGTGAAACATGTTGGTTATGTCCTAGTCATATGAAACATGTTCGTTATGTCCCAGTTATGTGAAACATGTTGGTTATGTCCTAGTCATATAAAACATGTTGGTTATGTCCTAGTCATGTGAAACATGTTGGTTATGTCCTAGTCATATGAAACATGTTGGTTATGTTCTAGTCATGTGAAACATGTTGGTTATGTCCTAGTCATGTGAAACATGTTGGTTATGTGCTAGTCATGTGAAACATGTTGGTTATGTCCTAGTCATGTGAAACATGTTGGTTAGTCCTGTCATATGAAACATGTTGGTTATGTCCTTGTCATGTGAAACATGTTGGTTATGTCCTAGTTAAATGAAACATGTTGGTTATGTCCTAGTCATTCGAAACATGTTGGTTATGTCCTAGTCATGTGAAACATGTTGGTAAAGTCCTATTCATGTGAAACATGTTGGTTATGTATTAGTAATGTGAAACATATTGGTTATGTACTGTCATGTGAAACATGTTGTTTATGTGCTAGTCATGTGAAACATGTTGGTTATGTACTATCATGTTAAACATGTTGGTTATGTCCCAGTCATGTGAAACATGCTGGTTATGTACTGTCATGTGAAACATGTTGTTATGTCCTAGTAATGTGAAACATGTTGGTTATGTCCCAGTCATGTGAAACATGTTGGTTATATCCTAGTCATGTGAAACATGTTGAATATGTCCTAGTCATGTGAAAAATGTTGGTTATGTCCTAGTCATGTGAAACATGTTGGTTATGTACTGTCATGTTAAACATGTTGGTTATGCCCTAGTCATGTGAAACTAAGACTAATGATAATGTATTATACCTTTCATAACAATAAGACTTGTTTGAAGTTAAATGAAGAACACAGTATTTCATGTGGCAGTCTAGGTGTGATCTAAATATTTTACACATTCAGCGTAGTCATAACAGTTGCCTACCGGTGGTCGGTTGAAGATCTCTAAACGCCGTCTACGTCTACGTCACTAGATTTCCTTTTTGTCTCAAATGTGTCTCCCGTGGACTTTGTAAGAAATCTCTGTCACATTCGAAAGCCGTCAGCTGTCTGGTGTAAATTTCCATGTCGAAGCAAACTGGCGCTTGATCTGGTCTTTAAAGTATTTACGTAACCTCTGTCAGGCCTACCATGTTTCGGTTCACATTTACGTAACCTCTGTCGGGCCTACCATGTTTCGGTTCACATTTACGTAACCTCTGTCGGGCCTACCATGTTTCGGTTCACATTTACGTAACCTCTGTCGGGCCTACCATGTTTCGGTTCACATTTACGTAACCTCAATCAGGCCTACCATGTTTTGGTTCACATTTACGTAACCTCTGTCGGGCCTACCATGTTTCGGTTCACATTTACGTAACCTCTGTCGGGCCTACCATGTTTCGGTTCACATTTACGTAACCTCTGTCGGGCCTACCATGTTTCGGTTCACATTTACGTAACCTCTGTCAGGCCTACCATGTTTCGGTTCACATTTACGTAACTTCTGTCAGGCCTACCATGTTTCGATTCACATTTACGTAACATCTGTCAGGCGTACCATGTTTCGATTCACATTTACGTAACATCTGTCAGGCGTACCATGCTTCGGTTCACATTTACGTCAACTGTAGTTCATCCAGCTGTACAAATGTCACAGCTAATGTTTGCTGTTCAAAAAAAATTTTTTTTCATTACCATGTGATACCAGCTGTCTGTCCAAACGAGTCGAGATTGTGATAGTTACAGTAATTTCAATCCACGCATTATTTTGAGAGTTACTGTATTTTGATATCGTGAGAAACTGACCATGGATTGCACTTATTATTATTACTTAGCTTCTACCACTACCACATCTGCCAGTAAAATTTGATAATTTAGATTTAGCACGAAATGTATTTGTCTGTTGAGGACTTTTTATGATAAACTTAACAATTTCAGTAAAAAAAGAGGCTGAGCGGCAGAGTGCTTGAGCCCCGGTTTAGACTCGTGATGAAGACAGGGACTTTTAGTTTCGGTATCTTTAGGCGCCTCTGAGTCCACCCAGCTCTATTGGGTACCTGACAGATGGGGAAAGTCAAGGCGGTTGGTTGTTGTGCTGTCCACGTGACACCCTGCTCGTTAACCGTAGACCACAAAAACAAATGAGCTTTACATCATCTACCCTATAGATCGCAAGTTCTGAAAGAGAAACTTTACTAACAGTATTAAGGTCCGAAAGAGAACTTTACTAACAGTATTAAGGTCCGAAAGAGAACTTTACTAACAGTATTAAGGTCCGAAAGAGAACTTTACTAACAGTATTAAGGTCCGAAAGAGAAACTTTACTAACAGTATTAAGGTCCGAAAGAGAAACTTTACTAACAGTATCAAAGACGCTAAATTGAACTTCACTGTTACAAAGTAAACAACTAAAAATTGCTTCAATGTAAAAATGTGACAACATTGGATTCTACAACTCTAAAAGTGCACAAAATTTATCAAATAACTTTAAAAAACAACTCAGCATTCTTGTAATGTACTATTTGCACTATTTTTTTTTTCTGTAAAACAGAAACACTAACTAGCTATTAATACTCTTTTCGCAATAGATGAAAATGTTTAATATATAAGTTCATTTCATGATGAAAATTAAAAACACCTGTTTTTATTTTCCTGTTTTCTTTGTTTGTTTTTAGAATATTTTTATAAATATATGCGTTGTTCAATTTACTATTTTCACGTAAGTTAGTCTGTGTTGTTTTGTTTCTTTAATTAAATAAATTTTATAATATTTTTGCGTTATCTGATAGAATTTAGTTTACAATGACCAAATTGGCAACGATCATTCTTTAAACTTAGCGAACCAGACGAAATCTGACTCTACTTACATATCAGCACATTTCCTGTAACATGCCAGAGCGGACATGCTAGTCCAGCCGTAGTACAGCCTGGTGGGTCCACAATATTTCCCATAACTCTTAACAAACATTTTCAGATCTGACGTGTTGGTGGCGGTGACGATTAGACTGTAGAGGGAGATAACTAAACAAGAAAAAATAAAGAAATTCTTAGAAAAATATTCAAAAACGATTAATAGAATTTAAAAAAAAACCATCTACTCTAAATTTAAACCAAATAAGACTGTTTCATCAACATATAAGATGTATAAAATTTAAGTGGAAATATTTATTTGAAAACAATTTGTTTTAGTGAAATAAATCAATAATACCAAATATAGTTAGGAAAGTAATTAGAATTCCCATTGTTGTCTCGCAGACGATATTGCTCATGCAGCAGTAAGTCCTCTAAGTGAATGTCCAAATTTAAACTCTGCATTTGTTACTAATAAACACAAAGTAAGTACTTACAAACAACATTAAAACAACAGACACACAATGAACCACTCTGATTGTTGAGCTTATGTCTTGTTAGTTAAATTCACGTCTTGAACACAATAAATATTGGACAACAATGAAATAGTTCATTTCAAAATCTTTCTTTTCTTTTGTGATGTGGAGAATCACGCAACACTTTTACTAATCAATAGGAACAGATTGGAGAGCAAATAGTCCAGCCTTGAATAGAAGCCTAAGTATTTACATTGAATGTTATGACACTAGAAGTGTAGACATTAGGTCTCACTAGGAGCGCTGGGAATCATTTCACAAGAGGAAATAGGATATTTGCCAATTAATTTGAGATGAGAACCATTCCAGAAGGTCACAGAAATTAATATTTCCACAGAGACTATTTTACACAACCAATCTGTATTATATTTATAAGGGCCCTAATTCACTAACTGAGATATCACTAACTGAGATATCACTAACTGAGATATCACTAACTGAGATATCACTAACTGAGATATCACTAACTGAGATATCACTAACTGAGATATCACTAACTGAGATATCACTAACTGAGATATCACTAACTGAGATATCACTAACTGAGATATCACTAATTGTTCCACTTGCCGTGAACGAAATAATACGAAACTTGAACGTTTTATCTCTTTTAACTTGGGTCTATGACAAGTAAGATAATGTCATGATCGAAACCGCTTTACTGTATATGATTTTTATTTCGCCATTTTGACCTAGTATGTTTTTGAAAGACGACATACTAGAAATGACCAATTCCTGTTTGGTCCAGCTTATAGACCTACCTATTGACTCTTTTTGTAACCATATAGATCTAGACAAAAAGTCTTTGGTATCTGAAGTACAATTTTATTAGGACCATATCTTCTGTTAACAGAAACTTTTACAAATGATAATAACAGAGTATATGTAGTTGGGCATGTATTATAGATCTAAAACTAGAAGACCAATTCTCACAGTTACTATAAGGCATGGTCATCTAGATCTGAACTTTTGGTTGTTGTTGTGGAACTACTGGCATTACCCGCCGTCTTCTTTCATTGATTCGTTCTCACCTGCTGCTACATAGAACTGGTCAACGTTTTGTAGTTTGTCTTGCACAGCAAGTGAGTGACACGCCAGTGAATCAGCGGCCTTTCTAAATAGAACTTGAAAAGTACATAAGATTATGCTTCAGTTTTAGGTACTTTACTTTCTGTGAGTAATTTTCTTTAATATTGTTAACACTCGATTAGCTCAGTGGGTAGTGTATCCGACATTAAATAGGAGGTTCAGGGGTTTAAGTCCCTAATCGCGCCAAACTTTTTTAAATTTTTTTTTTAAAGTAGTGTCGCTTCACACAGGCAACAGGTAGTTCAATGTAGTCGAAATTCGCATATTTCTGGAAAAATGTCTTCGACGAAACTGTTGCTCTCGAACTTCGCAAGATGGCTGTACGCTTTGTTTGCGAACATTGCGATAACTATGGCGACGCCCTGTCCTTTGTTGTTCCTTACGGAAGCACAGTCAGACACTCTGCTCGACACTACGCTGCCTACAGGAATACTTCCCGCTACTAGCACTTGCCACTTCCAAGAACGTCTGCATGACCCTCCTCGAGTTAATAATTCGAGTCAACGTCTCTCCATATGCCTGCATGTTAGCGGTCCTCTTCCTGCTATCTAGATAGTCTAATTGAATGACATGACTGACCCAAACGTATTGATACACTTACTCTTAATATAAACTTTGTTTTTAATTACCAATAGGTTAATATATATATTTTTTTTACTAATTCTTGTTTTGTTAGGTACAAGAAATAATTGTGCTAATTTTAACTTGACCCAAGACTGGGTGTGGGAGAAAGAACATAAACCAACGTTGTATCAGACAGACAGACAGACAGAGTTGATAGAAACTTTGTACAATTCAATGTTAGGGTATGTTATACAAGTGTTCTTGCTGTTTGCTTGTTGTTGCTTTTTTTTTTTTTTTTTTTTTAGGTTTTCTGGTAAAAAAAAAGTTTTCACAATAAAACTATTATAAGAGCTCTTACCTAAACAGAAGAGAATTCAGTCCTATGCATTTCATGTGTAAGTTTAGTCATACTGGTTCATCAATGACTCAAATCCTGATAAGTGGTTGGTTTTCCTCGCTGATTTAGGCAACCCATTCCATTCTCTAATGGCAGTAGCTCAGGTTTTTTAAATATGATTCTTCCAACTTATTTCTAAAATCAAGTAATTAATTAAAATAGTTCAACATTCTTTCCAAGTTCTAAGCAAGTCAAATTTATAGACAAAAGAAAATGCTTTGAAAATTTTAACGAATTATTTTAATTGTTTGATCTGCATCTATTTTAGGAATTCCCATTATGTTGCATCGTAATGCAATGTCTACCAAAGCGACATTTTTCAAACATCCATTCCTTAATTCCTAATTTTATTTGTAATCCAATGATGGATCTTGTTTTTTTTTAAATGTATTTTTAAATGTTTTTTTTTTGTGTGTAAAAGTTAGCTTTTTATTTGGGATTTTTAAAATTACGTTTTGGAAGCAATAGAATGTTTTGTTGTTTTAGAATTAATCTTAGATTTTTAAAGACTCTATTTATTTTCAAACATTGTAATATTTTTCATCTGTCTGTTTATCACTTGCAATAATACTCTAGCTAGTCTAGCTTGACATAGTGCATATTTCAAAGACATAACAGATGAGAATAGAATTGTGACATTATATCAACGCGCCTTCAAAGAGATTCAACTGAAACTAAAGAACTTGACAGAATTGTGTAGGTTTCTATTAGTAGGAATAATGAGCTAAGCAAGTTGTTTTTTAAATACAAATAATAAACTTCAAAGTTTTATGACTTCAAACGTGAATGAAACATTTGCTATGAATGCTAATATAAATAAAACATACTCTATGACTAACATATTTATTAAAGAAGTTTCTATAAAGACAAACAATAACTAAACATGTTTCTATGACTTGTATTATTAACTAAACAGCTTTTTCACATACAAAGTGAAACGTTTCATCACAGTTCACATAAGTTAAAGATTGACTTTCCCAGTTCAGTATCTTGCACATTCCTGTCGTGTCTCGCTCTTCATAGTAGTAATAGTTGAGTTTGAACTCATCCCCAAAGATATAGCCACCACTGGTACGAGAGTAAGGAGACATCTCCCCTTCTATCCACGTGTCTTGCATTGTCTCGCCCACCAGAGACACCAGTGTCTTAAATTTATCCTCGTTCTCAACAACGTAGAGGTTCGCCTGAAGACAAAGACAGACGTCTGCAGCCTGTGTGAAGTTCACATTCATTGGATAGTAGGCCACGTTGACGGGCGTGTAGCTGTAGTCCAGACTGTAGACAGAGTGCTGTCATTAGTATCTTCATTGAGAAATAATAACAATCTTAAATTTGGAAAATTAAAGTCATTACTTATAATTCAGTGTGTTGACATTGTTTATATGAGTACCTTGAATGATTCCCCTTGACAAAGGGAGTGAATGTTGGAATGTTATGTGTCATGTGTGTTTACAAAGTGTGTAAATAAATTCACTCATGAATCAGGTACTAGAGCGTTGGTGTTGTTTATAAAATGTAGTGTCCAGAGCTTAACAAGTGGTAGCGGAGCGTGTAAGTAACCGTATTTACTTAGTTGATCCTAATGGCTACTAGGATAGAAATTCCATCATTTATGAAAGAAAAGCCATACCAAGAGTTGTAGAAACAAGAGAGTTCCTCGCATGGAATCAAATAACGGACACCTAAAAGAAGAGAGAAGAGCTATAGCCATTGAGCCCTTTCACTACCACAAAACAATGAATCAGGGATCAGAGAGAAAGTGTTCGAACAATTAGACCTATCAGAGCTTAAGTGTCGGGAAGGCTTTGAGAGACTTTTGCAGTTTCATGACAAGAACTTTGCCAAAGATGACCTGGCAGACAGCATTCACAAATTTGACGAGTTTGAAGATTTTAAACAGGGTGAAAACCAGTCCATACAGGATTTCATAGCAGAATTTGATACAAAATATAGAAGAATAGAGAAGAAAAAGATGAATCTGTTACCTGAGATTCTGGCCTTCAAGCTACTAAGGAAAGCAAGAATAACTCGAAATGAAAAGATGCTTGTTTTGACTGGAATGGATTACGCCAATCGTGACACCTTGTACGAAGAAGCTAAGTCATCTATGGGCAGCGGGATACCAAAGACGTGAAAACTTCAGTAGCTTTGGAAAACGAGAAGATCAGACAAAATGTAATTATAAGCCTAAAGTCGGACATCAAGTAAGAGGTGGAGGACAAGAACGGGCGGCACCCGAGGTTTTGGATTCCCAAAAGTT
Source organism: Biomphalaria sudanica (assembly GCA_036873155.1). Taxonomy (NCBI): domain Eukaryota; kingdom Metazoa; phylum Mollusca; class Gastropoda; family Planorbidae; genus Biomphalaria; species Biomphalaria sudanica. The sequence continues at coordinate 46,306 of JAZGLO010006688.1, forward strand.
CAACGAAGTTCGAAAAATATAAACCCAGTTGGTCCCGACGGAAATTTCTTAACATGTAAATTATGTGGATCATACAGACATCTTTTGCCCAAGTGCCCCGACAGTTGGGAAAACATGTCTAAGATGGTCAATATCGTTGACCAGGAAGAAGAAGCCTGTTTGTTTACAGGAAATCACAAAGATGAAACTTCCCATTTAGGGGTCGAAGCTTTTAACTGTGCCGTATTGGACAGCGCATGCAGTAGTACAGTGTGTGGAATGACATGGTTGAAGGCATTTTTGAGCTCTTTAGATGAAGAGGACAGCAACAAAGTGAAGTTAAGAGAAGGTCACAGAATGTTTAAGTTTGGTGGTGGAACAATAATAAAATCAAAAGGTGAATATGAGTTACTTGTCACAGTGGCTGGAAAGAAGGTTAAACTTCTGACTGATGCTGTAGAAATAGACAAACCATTGTTACTTTCCAGATCTGTTACGAAAACAGCAGGAGTAAAAATGGATCTGGAAAATGATACAGCTGTTATATTTGGAAAAGAGGTTGCCTTAAACTTAACATCTTCTTGCCATTATTGCATTCCAATTGACAAGACAGAAATGATTCAAATAGAAGAGGTCAATACAGTAAAAGCATTCGACGAATCCCCTGAAAAACGCAAGGCAACAATTAGAAAACTACACAGGCAGTTCGCACACCCTCCGAAGGATAGACTTAAGGCTTTACTTCAAGACGCTAACAGTTGGTTTGAGGGTTTTGAAGAGGAATTAACAGATATAGAAAGAAGCTGTGAACTATGCAAAGTATTTGCCAAGACACCATCTAGACCTGTAGTGGCCTGCCCTATGGCCAGAGACTTTAATGAAAAAGTTGCAATGGATCTCAAACAATACAAAGGTCAATGGATACTGCACATGGTTGATATGTGGTCAAGGTACAGTGTTTCTGTACTAATCAACCTAAAAAAAAAGTATAATGTCATTGATGACTTGATGACAAACTGGGTAGAAAGAATACGACGAGCCCTGCGTTCTAAAGTTAGAGCATCAGAGCAGGTGTTTCAAAATGGTGACAAAGTGTTTTACAAGCGTGAAGGCAAAGAGAGATGGTTAGGACCCGGAAAGGTGGTATTTCAAGATGGAAAAGTTGTTTTTGTGAGACATGGCGGTGTATTTGTCAGAGTGGCACCAAACAGACTTTATAAAGCGAGCCTGGAGGAGGAAGAGAGTGCAGAAGATAATGAGAAGAACACAAAAACGATTCATGACGGCGTCAAGAGTGGTGTAAGCGAAATATTTGATGGAGATGGTGAACTTATTAGAGATGAAAGTAACACAAAGACAGACATTCATTCTGTAACTTGTTTAAAGCCAAATGAACAAATAGAATACAGAATGGACGAATCAGAACAATGGACAAAAGCTACCATTCTCGAAAGAGCAGGCAAAGCCACAGGAAAGTATAAGTATTGGTATAACAAAGAAAATAATGTGGACAAAGAAAGAAAAAGTGTTGAACGAATTGAATGGAAATTTTCAAGGGGAGGCAATAGCCACAATGTATGTTTATCAATGGTTGAATCAAGCAAAGAGATAGATGAAGCCAAACAATTGGAGTTATTGAAATTAAAACAGTTTGAAACATACGAAGAGGTTGAAGACTGTGGACAAAATGCTATTTCTACACGTTGGGTTATAACAATGTAAAATGGTTCGCCGAAAGCAAGTATTGTTGTAAGAGGATTTGAAGAGCAAGACTTAATACCAAAAGATAGTCCAACTGTTGCCAAAGGTTCCGTAAGAATTTTCTTGTCAATTGTGGCTAGTAGACAGTGGCAGATTAAAACAACAAACATCAAAACTGCATTCTTACAAGGAAAACCCATGGATAGAGATGTACTTATTATACCTCCAAAAGAGAGTAATACTCCAAGTAAAGTTATTTGGAAACTGAAGTATGGGCTATATGGACTCAAGGATGGTGCAAGACAGTTTTATTTAAGTGTCAAAGAAGAGCTTATTGAACTTGGTTGCAAACAGTCAAGCCTTGATCCAGCACTGTTCACATTAATGACTGATGGAGTTGTATGTGGCATCATTTGTTGCCACGTCGACGATTTTCTTCATGCTGGCAATGACGTTCTTGAGAAGACTATTTGTGAATTGCGTCACCGATTTGTGGCAGGATAGATAGAAGAGCGAAATTCTTATTACATCGGATTCGACATCAGACAAGTCACAGATGGGATCATCCTGGACCACACAGCGTACATCGAAAACTTGATCGCCCAAAGTTAGACCCAGCAAGATGTTTGCAAAAGGATTTGCAGTTGAATGATACAGAACAGTCTTTGTATAGAAAACTCATTGGCCAGTTAAATTGGGTCGTTCAAGGCTTCAGACCTGATATGGCATTTGAGTTAGTTAATCTTAGCACAAAGTTAAACAAAGCTTTGGTTACAGACCTAATGCGAGCAATAAAAGTCATTGGAAAGCTAAAAGACTTAAGACCCATACAATTGTATAGAGGTCTAAATGGAAAACCCGAAGACGACTGGGAGTTGCTTCTGTTCTGCGATGCCGCCTTGGGTAATCTTAGTGGTGGTACAGGAAGTGCCCATATTGTATGGATTAAAGACAAAGACGGGCATTGCTGTCCAATTTTTTGGCGAGCCTCGAAGATCAAAAGGGTAGTGAGATCTACCATAGCTGCTGAGGCATTAGGCTTGCGAGAAGGCCTAGAGTCTGCCATCTTTTACAGAACTGTAATAGAAGAACTCTGTGGTATTGAGAAACAGTCGTTGCCTATCACAGTTTTCATTGACAACAAAAGTGTCATTGAAGCGCTGCAAACCACCAAGCTAGTGGAAGACAAAAGGCTGCGTATTGACATTGCTTCCATCAATGAGATGCACAGGACTGAAAGAATTGAAATTCGCTGGTGTCCTGGGAGAGCGCAACTAGCTAATGTGATTGATGACCAAACGAGGCGCATCGGGACACTTACTTCTGACCATAATGCAAGAAGGAAGACTCCCGGATGAGTTTGTGTAAGCAGCACTGTTATTTCATTTTTTTTCTTTCTATTTCTATTTTCTATTTCTAGTAATGTAAATATACCTATGGCCCTGACATATTTTTTGGTTTGAATATATCATCTTTTCTAGTTTTGTGAATATGCCTACCATTTCATTTTGTTATTTACTATACTTGTCTTGTAGTTCTAAAAGTATGAAACCGTGAATAAACAGATTTTGTACTTTGTTTGACTTTTGAGTTATTTTACATTATACTATTGTCACGTATAAAATACTTGTTAATATAATATGTACTTGTATTTCTCGGTTGATTTTCCTACATTTCTTTCTGATTGTGGATTTTTGCCTTTAAAGTTGAAAGTAAGAATGAGTGAGAAAAAGAAAAGAGAAATTGTAATCAATGTTGACATTGTTTATATGAGTAGCTTGAATGATTCCCCTTGACTAAAGGAGTGAATGTTGGAATGTTATGTGTCATATGTGTTGACAAAGTGTGTAAATAAATTCACTCATGAATCAGGTACTAGAGCGTTGGTGTTGTTTATTAAGTGTAGTGTCCAGAGCTTAACACAGTGTTTCCCAAAGTGGGGTACGCGTATGTTTAGTTGATAAATGCTTTTTCAGCACTTTTAGACATGAAGTCAAAAAGATAGCTTATCATATTAAAATAAACAGCTAGGAAACCAATGGATGATGCTGTGTCATGTAAACACAAACTATTTCATCCTCTCATTGATTCAAATCTATGGTATTTATAAGCAGCGCTTTTTTTTTGTGTAAAATAAAATATATGTGCCGGTACTCAGTGATTAGGTGCCGGTACTCAGTGATTAGGTGCCGGTACTCAGTAGTTGATTGCCTAACTGTTAGCTACTAAAAATTAATAATATACGTTAAAATACAAGAAAATTAATATTTTTTTCAAAAAGGTGCCGATAGACCGTACCGGATTGTACCGTCACAAAAAAGCCCTGTTAGAACTTACATAAATAAACAAAAATAAATCCATGGGGGGGGGAGGAGGGGTACGAGGGGTATTCAGCGTTACGAAAACTCTATAAGTCAAACAAATAAGTCAAACTTTGGTAAACTCTGCACTAGCCTATAATTTTAAAATGCACAACTTTATGCCAGTGTTGCCAATTTGTTTTTAAATAATTATAAGTTTGCGCCATGAGAGTGAAATAGACTGAACATCTAATGCTTCCTTCTTATTGAAATTGTTTTATGAAACAAATGGATGCGCCTTAAAAAATTAATTTGTTTATGCATTGCTAAAAAGTGCTCACAAATTATCATAAACCTCTAAAAACAAACAAAGCTTACAATACTTCCTTTCATGTGTACACCGGACACACCAAAAATTTATTTTTAGTTATTTTTCTCCGGCAAGTATGAAAATCTTCGATAGAAATAAAATAAAATAAATAAGCATGCACTTCTCTAGTTGTTCGTAATAAGCTAGAGCAAAAATAAATCTTTGGCTAGAGTTGGTGAAAACCTTTCCGTTGTACAAATCTTATATCAACTCTCGTGTCTGTCTGGTAGAATTTTTTTACTCTTTAGTTCTCCCAAGTTGAAACTTTACACTATCAATTTTGTACCTAACAAAGTATGAATCGAAAAAAAAAAAATAACCAGCTAATTATTGGTATTTAAATATTTTGTTTGGCATCAAACAAGGGAAATAAATGCTTCTTATTGTGAGATGTGGTTGCATATTTGCAGTTGTTCCCCTTATTGAGGTTTGTAGACGTTTTTTTTTCAACCACTTTTAATTTTTTAATCAAAATGAAATTTTGCACATCTATTTACAATCAATAACAATACATGAATAAATAAATAGCCATTTGTTGCAATTACTGATAATTAATTAATTTTTTTTTATACAAAAATGGGAACTTAATGATTCAGCATTGCGATATGCCGATGATCCTGTGTTAATTCTTCGCAGGTAGGCTTTGTTTTTCTTTCTTTATTTTTTTTATTTTCCATGTTTCTGTCATTGGTCTACTTACTGAAAGCCATCATAGACGTCATCACTCATCAGTAGGTACACATCACCTTCTTGTGGAGTTGGTTCTGAAGAAAAGGGAGACAATCTGCCACCCGGTGTACACAGGTTTGTCAGGTCATTAAACATGAAACTACGGCATCCAGTTTCGTACCTTGACATAAAAGTTAATAAACATTTTAGCATAACAGCGGTGTGTTTTCTATAAGCTAATAGCACAGTAGCAAGCTTTTATTGAATAGTAAGATCTATAGTCCTTGAACAATTTATAGCACTTCAAATTTTAAAGTTGTAAGTAAAGTTCCCCTTTTCAAACCTTATGTTTTATAGGACAGATGGTGTAAATGTGGCTTAGCGTAAAAACGCTTGGATTCCGACCCGGAGGTCTCGGGTTTGAATCCTAGTTAAGACTGGGTTTTTTAATGTCTGGATCCTTGGGCGCCTCTGAGTCCACCCTGCTCTAATTCATCGTGGTCCTGACATTAGTTGCGAAAAAGTAAAGGAGGTTGATCGTTGTGCTGGCCACATGACACCCAGAAACAGATGACCTATACTTCACATTTTAACCTGCACTAAAATGCCCTGACTGTCAATTACTTTGGCTTTGGTCGAATTTAAAAATCTTTCAAAAATAAAAAACATTCAGCCCCGGCAAGTCATTCGTATTCCAGAGGATATGGGACCACAGGCCAAGTGCTAAATATCTACTTTGAAGTCCAAATGTCTTCTAATTTTCAACAAAACTTTTGTTTAAAAACAGATATTTGCTAAGATACAAGGTCAATAGAGAAATTTAAAAGAAAGATTGAAAAGGGAAGGAGAAAATTACTTTTACAAAGTATGAAACATTGAGTTCAGGGACCTAAGCCAGGTATTACGCAGATATCAGATTTTATAATATATATTTTTTAAAATACAATGTCACTTTTTAAAACACAAGAATAATAACAATATAAAGTGATATTAAGGACTATAAAAATAGCAAATGATAATTTTATTTACAAATGAAAACAAAAACTTGGGAGAGTGTACCATTGACAATGCGAAATAATATAGAAACAATATTATTCACACCACATGAAAAATAGAGTGCTACACTACATAAACACTTGGAAACAAGGTAAACAATAGCACCACAGTTCTAAACACTAAACTACAGATTGTCTTTATATTGTTGGAATTTTAAAATGGGCATTCTCTTAAGACACACTGACCTGACATAGTATGAGCACGGTTAGAACTAAACAGGATTATTGAATTAATTATTTAATGTGTTCAAGCCTTTAAATGCACTGTATAACTGTAAGTCATTATCAGTAAGCTTTATTAAGTTTTATATCACATATGATGTTTTCTGTGCTAATCTATTTCTATTGTGTCTTGAACACACAGTTATAAAGATCTTAGAATTTCGTTCATTTTTAAAAGTGTGTTTCTCTTCTCCACCGACTTCTAGCTATTGTAATTTCACAAACAACAGAATAAAATGTATCAAAAACCATTTTATAGTACTATAATAATACACACACGTCAGTCACTATAAACATTACCTATTGAAACAATTAATCACACAAGACAAGACTGACACGTCAGTCCAACCTGAAGCCAGTCTTATGGGTCCGCACGATTTACTATTGGTCTTGACAAATGTTTCTTCTGTATACTTATTGCATGCTACCAAATCTGGAACAGAGAAAATGTGCATGTTTACGTATTTAAAGAGGGTACAGTTATATACGGCACATAAACTACTACGAGCTTAGCATTTAATGTGTCCCTATAATTATGCATTTTTACCTAAACTAGTTTTCAAAAAATTAATTATAAAACCTATCATTTGCACACGGTCGTGTGGTAAGCGCTCAACACTGTCGCCTCGATGGTCCCGAGTTTAAAAACAGCATGTTGCCATCCCATGTCGTCCTGCAGCAGGTCTGGGCTAGTACTTGATAATCTTTATTCCTGACGGAACCTCTGTAACTTGTAAAACAGACAAACCTAAAGCATAAGCATTTAGAAGACACATATGTTGTCAACTTATTCCAATATCAAATGCCAATATTTTTTTCTTAAAGTTTAAAAAGAAGATTGGTTTTAAATTTAATTATAATTAATATATTTACCAAATAAAGCTAAAACGATAATTATTATGTCCATTTATTAAAGGCACAGATATACAATATTTAACAATTGTACTTTATGTTATTACACTGTAACATTAGTGCCCAGTCTATAATCTAAATGATCAAATTTCTTTTTAATTTTTTTTAATTTTTAGAAATGAATTGATTAATAGCATAGGCGATCTTTTTTCGTGTTATTTTTAATTAGAGGCAAGAATATGAACTTACAAAATAAATGAACTAAATATGTAAATGTATCTGTTCATGATAAAGGTCTTACGAATCTTGTTAATTTGTTAATTTAAAAATAAAAGCATCACATTATCATAAAAACGAATCACATATGATACGATTACGCCCTTGGAAGGCCTATATGTGCTTTTTAAAATTTGGAACTCTATTCTTTAATCAATGTGGAGTGTGCTATAAATATTTCAGTATGAATTGATTTCGCATTACACATAATCGTAGCGTCTGATCAATGTTAACACTTCTCATTAGTTGGCAACAGTAAACTATTTTTTTGTTTTAATTTAATGTATAGGCTATGACCTGATGTGAGTTTTCAAAGTACCTTATGTAATAAAGATTTAATATTTAATATTAATGTATCGTCAGTACTACATAACTACATATCATATTATTATTAAACATTCCGAGCTCACAAAGGTCTCACAAGCCAAATGTACAGGCACAAAATCCCTGAGAAAAGCACTCAGCCCCCCTGAATGACTAAAGTGGTGTATCATCGAACTAAGATGAACGAACTATATTGTTATCATGACTTATACAGGCGTAGCGAGTCAAGTCATTTAGCATTTAGCATTGGTGTGAACTGTGTATGATTGTAATAAATTAATTTTTTAAAAAGTAATTAAAGACCAACTGAAAAGTAGTGTTTTTTTTTTAACCGTAGCTATTTATTTTGATAGAAGGTTTGAACACAAACCCACGCAAGAAGACGTTTAGTTTTCAATGTGTTAACAAACGGTTGCTGAGTGGTAAAGCGCTTTATCAAACGGTAGCTGAGTGGTAAAGCGCTTTATCAAACGGTAGCTGAGTGGTAAAGCGCTTTATCAAACGGTAGCTGAGTGGTAAAGCGCTTTATCAAACGGTAGCTGAGTGGTAAAGCGCTTTATCAAACTTTGAACACCATAAGGACAAAGCAAGAATGAATACCCATCAAATGGCACGAAATTACTAGGTCGGCTCGTATGGTGATGCCAGGACCGATATCAGCACCCAGTCTGGGCCTAAGAAAAGGTTTTGTTCCGAATGACCAGAATAAGTGATTGGCTTTTTGACGACCTCTTTGTATTAAGAATATCTTTAACTCAATAAATGACAAACCTTAAGGGATATTGATCTTCTACAGCTTATAGCTTCTTAAGTAAGATGATACTGGAGCTGAAGATAACCAACACTGCTGATTATTGTTTCTAGATCTATTTTGTTTAAAAACCCTGTTTTTTTTAATCAACCTCTTACACTTGCATTAGCTGAAGTAAAGGTTATGTTACCAGTTAATATCAACACAGCATTTTATATAAATAGGCACGATTTGTTAGGTCAGAGGTCATAAGAAATTTTAATAGTCCAACATTAAATTTTATTATTTCGTACTTTCCGAGTAATGTATCAGAAACCAATATTTATAACTTGAGATTCTATTGACTGATCCTATAACTAAGTCCTGATCAATTCCTTGGACCCTTTACATTGACGTTTGGTTTGTATTTAACAAGAATTCTCTGCTACTGTCTGGCGCTCTTGGACCAGGTATGAAGTGTTAAGCATACATTGTTGAAATATTCGTAGATCGACATCTTGTCAAGACAATTTGCTTCATCGAACAGGCGAATAAAAGATACAAGTTTCAGTAAGATTAAGAAAATAAAGAAAACTTGAAAAAAATGTAGCATGTAATTTATGTCAGAACTTTGTATTGCTTTAGAATATGCTTGCAATCTGTACGAGAGAACTCACACTACCTCTCAAATGTCTTGGTTTCGTTCTCTGACATAGCTTACATAACGAGGCTTGTGGAGTGATTTTCATCTTAAATTCCTACCATTAACTTAACGCTCATTTAATGGAAGGAAAGTGGACGGCAGGAAAAAGTTGGTCAAAAGCTGAAAGTATGGAAAATCCAAAAAATTGCAGTGAAGTTGATAGTGCGACGCGCTAATAACGCGAAGGTTATGGGTTTGATGCCCAGACAGGCCATTTTTTTTAATGACGACTCGATTGGACGGGAACTGATCTGATTCGATCCGATTAGTTCCAATCTGATCCGATTCGATCAGATTAAATTCGTTTGAACCGATCAGATCTCAATCAATACGATTCGATCAAATCCAATTCGATTCGTTCCGATCTGATCATATCTCTATCCGAGTCTATCGAGATTATTCTCACTTAAAGTAGAAATAGATTTAATTTTTGTTATTGCTTTTAAAATTAGACATATCACAATGTTAAATTGACACATCTGTTACCGAAGAAAAAGCAGTTTCATTATTTACCCTCCAAAATTTCCTTCCACTGGTAACGCCAATTCACAGTTACTAACTATTTAGAATGTATAAAACTTCTTTTAAAAATTGATGTTCAAATAGCCTATGTATGCATATATTTGTTGGCCAAATGTAGCATTTTGAGTCTTTAGAGCACAATACGGGTGTTGATAAAATTAGATTTTCAAAAAAGTTTTTAGTTTTGAGTTCTAAACGTGATGGACTGACGGACAGAAAAACAGCACAAAAACAATAAAGATGATGTTTTTTAGTAATTGTAATTACAAAGTTATACTAACTCACTCGTCTGTCTGTATGTAAGCCTGGTACACATTTTGTACACGTTTTTTCTCCCAATTCTAATACTTGGATTAAGTTAAAATTTAGCACAGTTTTTCAAAGTTCATGACAATGCATGAATCAAGCAAAAAATTAACCAATTAGTTCATCAATTAGTGGTAGTTAGTTATTTTTTATATACAAAAAGGGAGTTAAAATTTGCAGCATTGAGAGATATAAAAAAAGGATTGAGCGGTTCTTCCCATTATATAACCTTTGATTTTTAAAGAGTATTATTTTTTATTTGCTTGTTATCCTTCGACACATGTAACATGTCTTCGCCCTCCTCACCTATTCCGTTGTGGTTTGTTTTGGCATAGTCCGTGCATCCAGGGCATTGGGTTGTGGACTTCGCTCCGTGATGGAATGGATTGTGGCACTGAGCTTAATGTGTGTTATATCTATTGTAAACATTTTGATTATGTGTACTTGCTTTTTGTGAATACCATTGAGACTTCATCATTCATATCATAACATTTCATTTGTTCATTAAATTGTTAAATTTACACTCTTGTTGTAAACTTATGTAAGTTAACTTATCGTTATAATTAATATTGTTTGTGTTGAACCATTGTGGTTATTAACTGTTCAGTTGATTGACATGTATTCGATCTTTAGCAAGTCACAGTTTTAGTTGCTAGTACTTTTGTTCTGGTTTACACTGTTCAGGTGGGAGAACCCGGGAACTCAATGCAAATAACCCCCTCCCATGACAGAAACTCCTTCGATATTCCATCTCCGTGCCACATTTACCGTGCGGGTTTCTGCTATAATGTAACCCCTGGTGTGTGGATGGTGACATGTTTGTTGGGTCTCCTTTTGCTACCTCCAAGGACAAAGAATTCTGTTCTTTGGCACCCCATAGGGGTTTGTATGTTGCTTTCCTATTGGACTTATCGTCTTCTCTTACTGCCATTTCTACCAAGGCGTCACATTGAGGCTGAGATGCATTCTACGATTGCTGAAGCTTCTGCGGTTAATGGATACCATTCCCTTGAATCAAACCAGCTCGGTCTATAGAGGGACACTGTCGCATAGATATTTTCTGTTTATTTTATCTGAGGACGAAGAATGATTCTCTGAAAGAAAACTTTTTGTCATCTATTGTAGCTCGATACCGGAGACATACATATATTTATACATACCTACAATGACCTACATACATATATACATACATAGTACATACATACATGCATACATACATACATACATACATTTTACATTTTAAGGTGTACTTCTATAAGAAATTCTATTTATCATAAGAAAGAATAAAATACACAATTTTTTTTTTAATTATTTCTTTGAAATACATAATGTAGAGCAATGATTTATTTCATAGTAAAGATTTTTAAATATATTTTTATTAAGCATTTCATACAAATTATATATTTAATGTATTTCTACTAAGTATTTCAACGTATTTCTAACTATATTTTTACTCGTGATATGGCTCAATGGAAATGCCCTAACAAATGTTATCCGTTTACTCTGATGGAACTATTTCATCCAATAATATTTCCACTAAGTCTGTTATTGTTTTGTCACAGATAAAATACAAAGTCTTGTTGCCTCAGTTTTGGATTGTTCCAATGCATTTAAACGCAATCTTCGTTTAAATAATTGTCCGGCTGGTCAAATTGGAAAAAAGTGGTTATCCACTGCATATCAAATGGTTGACCATCGTCCGTCCAAACAAATTGACCTTCAGTTTCAAGATCGTTCATTCCGATCCACGTGTCGTGCGCTACTCCATGGACCAGTTGAGCGTAGAGATTGAACTTATCCAGTGACTTAGCGGCATAGAGACTAGAGTTTAGACACTGACACGCTCCAATGGCTTGAGTATAGTTGACGTCTATTTGGTAGAATGCCAGGTTTACAGACGCAGACATGTAGCTTTCAAGACTAGTGGGATGAAAAAAAAAATGTAGAAATACAATTTAATTGCCTACTTAATTAAAAAATGTCATTTTAGATCTTTATTTAATACTTATCAACACTTAAACTGACTTCTATACAATGTCTTTAAACCCATTTACTCAAACCGTTTCTGCAAGAGATACAGACATTCACTCATCACTATTACTCGTTGAAATGTGAATGGTCTCTCATCTCTCTCTCTCTCTCTCTTTATCTTTCTCTCTCTCTCTAAATCAAAGAACAACAACTCACCCAAACCCATAATATGCGTCATCACTTAGAAGTACGAAAAGGTCACCTTCCCTTTCATCCGGCCCTGACTTCAAAGGCATCAACTGACCACCAGGAGTACACAAGTTGGTGACATTATGGAACATAAAACTGTAGCAATAACCTTGATACCTAAAGGATGCAAATAATGCTATACCTGTTATGTGGTGAACACTTTCTTTGTACAAGGAGTAAAGAAAACATAAAGTGGTGTAGGCTGTCAGCACAATAAGAAAAACGGTATTAGACTTAGTTTCAATGTAAGATATTCTCGAGGAAATTTGGTCAGAGAACAATTGATGTATGTAATGGGAAAGTAAAATGATACTATATAGCACTAGGGAGGCAGTACAGTGTTTGATTGATATCATTTTGTAAATGTTGTCAAGTGACGTATCGAAACAATGTCAAGGTTAATGTAGATGTGTACTTACACTGGTGAATGGTGACGAGCTGACAACAGACAACATTCGTTAGGTCTTGGGTTCTCCCCCCCCCCCTCCATAGTTCTTTGCCAGTTGCAACATTCGTTAGGTCTTGGGTTCTCCCCCGCTCCATAGTTATCTGCCAGTTGCAACATTCGTTAGGTCTTGGGTTCTACCCCGCTCTATAGTTCTCTGCCAGTTGCAACATTCGTTAGGTCTTGGGTTCTCCCCCGCTCCAAAGTTCTCTGCCAGTTGCAACATTCGTTAGGTCTTGGGTTCTCCCCCGCTCCAAAGTTCTCTGCCAGTTGAACTGATCTCAGATACCTCCCACATTTACTTGTCCGTATTAGTGATATGGGATATAATGTTGTATGCGAGATAGTTCCATTAGCCGCGCCTTAGGGGACTAGGAACTGGGTTGCTGTTCGTTATCTACTATGGTTGATTAAAGCCTGTGTGTGTGTGTGTTTTGTAAATCGGCCTTGTCGTTTATCTATTTCTATTTTCATTGAAGACTGTCTCAACAAGTGTCCCTTTACCGCCTCCACTGGCGCCACTGTCTAAGTAACGGGTGCCACATACTTCTATTCTGATGAAATCTTCCGTCTCCACTGGCGCCACTGTCTAAGTAACGGGTGCCACATACTGCTACTCTAAAGAAATCTTCCGCCTCCACTGGCGTCACTGTCTAAGTAACGGGTGCCACATACTGCTATTCTAATGAAATCTTCCGTCTCCACTGGCGTCACTGTCTAAGTAACGGGTGCCACATACTGCTATTCTAATGAAATCTTTCGCCTCCACTGGCGTCACTGTCTAAGTAACGGGTGCCACATACTGCTATTCTAATGAAATCTTCCGCCTCCACTGGCGCCACTGTCTAAGTAACGGGTGCCACATACTGCTATTCTAATGAAATCTTCCGCTTCCACTGAAGGACTTGTACAGCACCACTGACGTCCTCTTAAAGGCAATGATATTTTTCTTCCAGACTCAGAACAGACTCAGAACAGACTTAGAGTAGACTCAGAACAGACTCAGAACAGACTCAGAACAGACTCAGGACTCAGAACAGTCTCAGAACAGACTCAGAACAGACTCAGAGCAGACTCAGAGCAGACTCAGAACAGACTCAGAACAGACTCAGAACAGACTCAGAACAGACTCAGAACAGACTCAGAGCAGACTCAGAGCAGACTCAGAACAGACTCAGAACAGACTCAGAACAGACTCAGAACAGACTCAGAACAGACTCAGAACAGACTCAGAGCAGACTCAGAACAGACTCAGAACAGACTCAGAACAGATACATTTTCACTGTTTTATCTTACGTTTATGCCAAGAGGAAATGTGTCTCTATATGTAGTCACTTTGGCAGTCAAATGACAAAATGTGTCTCTATCTGTAGTCACTTTGGCAGTCAAATGACAAAATGTGTCTCTATCTGTAGTCACTTTGGTAGTCAAATTACAAAATGTGTCTCTATCTGTAGTCACTTTGGCAGTCAAATGATAAAATGTGTCTCTATCCGTAGTCACTTTGGCAGTCAAATGACAAAATGTGTCTCTATCTGTAGTCACTTTGGCAGTAAAATGACAAAATGAGTTTCTGCTCTGTCGTGTATGTTGCACATCTGGTGCATATTGCGTAGAGAGCATAGTTACATCATTTTTATTGATTTTCGCCATAGAGCTATAAAAGGTATAAGGAAGAGGGTTTATCTCCCCTTGGCTAATTACATTTTCTATTAGAAAGCGAAATCAATTAATTACGTCAAATTGATTTACAAATTGATTTTTTTTTTTACAATGAATAATTGTGCAACGTTTCAAATAGAACTGAGAATGTAAAGTAGGAGAGAAATAACGTGTGAAGACTCCACCAAGACAGACAGACAGACATACAGACGGAATGAGTTAATAAAAGTTTTGTAAATAATCGAACCTAAGTCCCCTTAGGAAGTCAAAGGCTCTTTGCAAATCCGCCCCATATACTATTGTAATATAAAGCTACTACATTACTATGTATTGATAACAAGAACAAAATACTAAAAAAGAAAGACAAAGCTATTTTTACAGATTCACATATTATAACGGATCAGCCATCTATATATATATATAATTCTTTTCATGGCTCAGTAGTTTGGACACTACCTAAAGGAAAGAACACTCTTGAACGGAGTAGAGTTCATCCAACGTAATTTAAGAGGCGAAAAAGAAACAGAGAAAGGGGGGGGGGACAAGCAGTATTTACCTGTCACAGAATAGCAGGACCAGAATTAACCATTGTGACCAATAAGTCATAAAAAGAGAACAAGTAATCTACTCTGTATTCAGCTGTCACAGAATAGCAGGACCAGACTTAACCATTGTGACCAAGAAGTCATGGAAAGAGAACAAGTAATCTACTCTGTTTTCACCTGTCACAGAATAGCAGGACCAGACTTAACCATTGTGACCAAGAAGTCATGGAAAGAGAACAAGTAATCTACTCTGTATTCACCTGTCACAAAATAGCAGGGCCGGACTTATCCATTGTAGAGCCCTATGCGAAACGGATTTCGCGGGGCCAAGTTTGGGTAGGGATACGGATAGTAAGATTTCCAGGACTTTTTCTTATATTTTGCAATTTCATATTTCCAGGAGCTCATGGTGAATCGACAGGAGGCCGCGGAAAATTTGTTATAAGTTATAAAATGGTTTTATTTAATAATTTATACACCTAGAATTAGCGCAGGTCCTATGAAAGTGTGGGACCCACTGCGGTCGCATAGGTTGCAGTGGCGGCCCTGCAAAATAGCGGCGTATGCTACGCCGCCGGTCGACTAGTGTAATTAAAATTGTAATAGATTTAGACTAGCAAAAAAAAGAAAGCATTTACAAAAATAAAGTGGGGAAACGACCTAGATTCGAACTCATGGCTCAAGCCATCCCAGACTTCTCAAGCCAACACGTTAACCACTCTGCTAGTGGAGATCTTATGAATATGAAAGACGGTATATTGTTTCTATAGCCTCGTCGTATTTTTCAGGTCTATGTTCACTAAGACTCAAACGACGACCTATATAGGGGATTATTTCAGCTTATACCACCACTTCAGTCAAGTACTATTTCGTTCACTTGTTTGAGATATAAACAAAATAATTAATAACCGATAATTAATTATTTCTTTTATTGAGTCTTGTTTTGTCAGGTACTAGAAGTAATTGTGCAAAAATTTCAGCTTGTGTGAGAAATAACGTGTACAAACATTTTACCAGACAGACGGAAAGACAGACAGAATGAGTTGATAAATGCTTTGTAATAATAGAACATTCTAGTACAAAGTTTCCTCATTATTATTTCATTAAATTTCCCCCTCCCTCCCTCCTCAGTATATGTGATTGGGAGAGTCCACTGAGAGAATGTTCATATTGAAGTGAAACCACTCTACTCTAAGTGTGTACGTTCCTTTGTTAAGATTCGCTTTACATTCGTTGAGGAGTTACACGAACAGAATAAAAACCGATTTGTAGAAATATACAAGTTTTATATTGGAACCAAAAGAAACAGGTAAGAAAATAATAATAAGAATAATAAAAACACCAAATATGAAACCGAAATAAACTACATAAACAATGTCAGAGACGCGATACCGAAAGATATATCACATGTATTAAAGAATAAGAATTACATTGTGCTAAGAACGAAATAGCTTATTATAAATTTTATTCTATTTCTATTGATAAGCAGGTTTTAGAGCTTATCAATGATTCCGTGACTGGTTCCCCACTTCATTTATGAAAAACTTCCATTGATGAATGTCTTTACGAAACTAATTTTTTTTATACAGTTCACTCCACAAGACGCTAGTGACGTATCCGTCCATCCGATGTTCAGTCTCGTTGGACCACATAAACTGACCTTAGTCTTGACAAACACTCTCCCTATAGCTAAAGCAACAGTACAGGAAGCTAAGCCTGTGGGCATTTAGAGAAAGTTTCATCAATTTCGAACATTTATAAGACCTTTCATTTACAATGTTTATACATCGTAGATCTAACATTCTCGTAACATTACACTTTATATGGTGCATACGTTTTATAAAAGTAAAGCTCTAACCATAGTCATTAGGAAGGTAATTCATTAAATGATGCTTTAGTGTGGAGAATATTCTTGAACAGAGTTTCCCAAATGTTTTCCATAACGGAACACTTTGCACATTCTGAGTATTTAGCGAACACTTCGCACATTCTGAGTATTTAGCGAACACGGCTTACTTTTTAGAGAGGTTAATTCACATGGTGGTCTACTAGCTAATTATTCCAGAAGTACGTGGAACGCCGCCTATTTATGCCTCGAGGACCACTAGAGTTCCGCGGAACACAGTTTGAGGAACATTGTTTTAGAAGACTTCTATTTGAAAAAAAAAAGTTCTAGAAGGCATTTTTTAAAATGAACTAATCTAACAATGATACATTTGCTCGCAAAGAATAATTTACCACATAAAAGTTGACAAATGTTGTGTTTATACATCCTTCTGACTCTATATGAACCTCATCTCCCATAGAATATATATATTAAAACAAAACTTATACAAAGTGTATTTGGATCAATTAATTCGAATCAGTCAGATAATTAAATTTGTATTAGATCTAGACTAACAATAGTAAATCTGTTCGATTGGAAATATTTTACCACTTGTTTTTTTTTGTTTAGCGCAATAACATGCTTTTAGCTTTCTCAATGCACTCTGATCCTATCACTTGTCTCAATGCACTTTGATCCTATCACTTGTCTCAATGCACTCTGATCCTATCACTTGTCCTAATGCACTATGATCCTATCACTTGTCTCAATACACTATGATCCAATCACTTGTCTCACTACGCTGTGATCCCATCACTTGTCTCACTACGCTATGATTCTATCACTTGTCTCAATACGCTATGATCCCATCACTTGTCTCAATACACTATGATCCTATCACTTGTCTCTCTACGCTATGATCCCATCACTTGTCTCAATAAGCTATGATCCTATGACTTGTCTCAATGCACTCTGATCCCATCACTTGTCTCTCTACGCTATGATCCCATCACTTGTCTCAATACGCTATGATCCTATGACTTGTCTCAATGCACTCTGATCCCATCACTTGTCTCAATACGCTATGATCCTATCACTTGTCTCAATAAGCTATGATCCTATCACTTGTCTCAATGCACTCTGATCCTATCACTTGTCTCAATGCACTCTGATCCTATCACTTGTCTCAATGCACTCTGATCCTATCACTTGTCTCAATGCACTCTGATCCTATCACTTGGCTCAATGCACTATGATCCTATCACTTGTCTCAATGCACTCTGATCCTGCCACTTGTCTCAATGCACTCTGATCCTATCACTTGTCTCAATGCACTCTGATCCTATCACTTGTCTCACTACGCTATGATCCTATCACTTGTCTCAATGCACTCTGATCCTATCACTTGTCTCAATGCGCTATGATCCTATCACTTGTCTCAATGCACTCTGATCCTATCACTTGTCTCAATGCGCTATGATCCTATTACTTGTCTCACTACGCTATGATCCTATCACTTGTCTCAATGCACTCTGATCTTATCACTTGTCTCAATGCACTCTGATCCTATCACTTGTCTCAATACGCTATGATCCTATCACTTGTCTTAATGCACTCTCATCCCATCACTTGTCTCAATGCGCTATGATCCTATCACTTGTCTCACTACGCTATGATCCTATCACTTGTCTCAATGCAATCTGATCCTATCACTTGTCTCAATGCACTATGATCCTATCACTTGTCTCAATGCACTCTGATCCTATCACTTGTCTCAATACGCTATGATCCTATCACTTGTCTCAATGCACTCTCATCCCATCACTTGTCTCAATGCACTATGATCCCATCACTTGTCTCAATGCACTATGATCCTATCACTTGTCTCAATACGCTATGATCCCATCACTTGTCTCAATGCACTCCGATCCTATCAATTGTCTCACTACGCTATGATCCCACCACTTGTCCTAATACACTATGATCCTATCACTTGTCTCAATACACTATGATCCTATCACTTGTCTCACTACGCTGTGATCCCATCACTTGTCTCACTACGCTATGATCCTATCACTTGTCTCAATACGCTATGATCCCATCACTTGTCTCAATACACTATGATCCTATCACTTGTCTCTCTACGCTATGATCCCCTCACTTGTCTCAATAAGCTATGATCCTATGACTTGTCTCAATGCACTCTGATCCCATCACTTGTCTCTCTACGCTATGATCCCATCACTTGTCTCAATACGCTATGATCCTATGACTTGTCTCAATGCACTCTGATCCCATCACTTGTCTCAATACGCTATGATCCTATCACTTGTCTCAATAAGCTATGATCCTATCACTTGTCTCAATGCACTCTGATCCTATCACATGTCTCAATGCACTCTGATCCTATCACTTGTCTCAATGCACTCTGATCCTATCACTTGTCTCAATGCACTCTGATCCTATCACTTGTCTCAATGCACTCTGATCCTATCACTTGTCTCAATGCACTATGATCCTATCACTTGTCTTAATGCACTCTGATCCTGCCACTTGTCTCAATGCACTCTGATCCTATCACTTGTCTCAATGCGCTATGATCCTATCACTTGTCTCACTACGCTATGATCCTATCACTTGTCTCAATGCACTCTGATCCTATCACTTGTCTCAATGCACTCTGATCCTATCACTTGTCTCAATACGCTATGATCCTATCACTTGTCTCAATGCACTCTCATCCCATCACTTGTCTCAATGCGCTATGATCCTATCACTTGTCTCACTACGCTATGATCCTATCACTTGTCTCAATGCACTCTGATCCTATCACTTGTCTCAATGCAATCTGATCCTATCACTTGTCTCAATGCACTATGATCCTATCACTTGTCGCAATGCACTCTGATCCTATCACTTGTCTCAATACGCTATGATCCTATCACTTGTCTCAATGCACTCTCATCCCATCACTTGTCTCAATGCACTATGATCCCATCACTTGTCTCAATGCACTATGATCCTATCACTTGTCTCAATACGCTATGATCCCATCACTTGTCTCAATGCACTCTGATCCTATCAATTGTCTCACTACGCTATGATCCCACCACTTGTCCTAATTCACTATGATCCTATCACTTGTCTCAATACACTATGATCCTATCACTTGTCTCACTACGCTGTGATCCCATCACTTGTCTCACTACGCTATGATCCTATCACTTGTCTCAATACGCTATGATCCCATCACTTGTCTCAATACACTATGATCCTATCACTTGTCTCTCTACGCTATGATCCCATCACTTGTCTCAATAAGCTATGATCCTATGACTTGTCTCAATGCACTCTGATCCCATCACTTGTCTCTCTACGCTATGATCCCATCACTTGTCTCACTACGCTATGATCCTATCACTTGTCTCAATGCACTCTGATCCTATCACTTGTCTCAATGCGCTATGATCCTATCACTTGTCTCAATGCACTCTGATCCTATCACTTGTCTCAATGCGCTATGATCCTATTACTTGTCTCACTACGCTATGATCCTACCACTTGTCTCAATGCACTCTGATCCTATCACTTGTCTCAATGCACTCTGATTCTATCACTTGTCTCACTACGCTATGATCCTATCACTTGTCTCCATGCACTCTGATCCTATCACTTGTCTCAATGCGCTATGATCCTATCACTTGTCTCAATGCACTCTGATCCTATCACTTGTCTCAATGCACTCTGATCCTATCACTTGTCTCAATGCACTATGATCCTATCACTTGTCTCACTACGCTATGATCCTACCACTTGTCTCAATGCACTCTGATCCTATCACTTGTCTCAATGCACTCTGATCCTATCACTTGTCTCACTACGCTATGATCCTATCACTTGTCTCCATGCACTCTGATCCTATCACTTGTCTCAATGCGCTATGATCCTATCACTTGTCTCAATGCACTCTGATCCTATCACTTGTCTCAATGCACTCTGATCCTATCACTTGTCTCAATGCACTATGATCCTATCACTTGTCTCAATGCACTCTGATCCTGTCACTTGTCTCAATGCACTCTGATCCTATCACTTGTCTCAATGCACTCTGATCCTATCACTTGTCTCACTACGCTATGATCCTATCACTTGTCTCAATGCACTCTGATCCTATCACTTGTCTCAATGCGCTATGATCCTATCACTTGTCTCAATGCACTCTGATCCTATCACTTGTCTCAATGCGCTATGATCCTATTACTTGTCTCTCTACGCTATGATCCTACCACTTGTCTCAATGCACTCTGATCCTATCACTTGTCTCAATGCACTCTGATCCTATCACTTGTCTCACTACGCTATGATCCTATCACTTGTCTCAATGCACTCTGATCCTATCACTTGTCTCAATGCGATATGATCCTATCACTTGTCTCAATGCACTCTGATCCTATCACTTGTCTCAATGCACTCTGATCCTGTCACTTGTCTCAATGCACTCTGATCCTATCACTTGTCTCAATGCACTCTGATCCTATCACTTGTCTCAATGCACTCTGATCCTATCACTTGTCTCAATGCACTCTGATCCTATCACTTGTCTCAATGCACTATGATCCTATCACTTGTCTCAATGCACTCTGATCCTGTCACTTGTCTCAATGCACTCTGATCCTGTCACTTGTCTCAATGCACTCTGATCCTATCACTTGTCTCAATGCGCTCTGATCCTATCACTTGTCTCAATGCACTCTGATCCTATCACTTGTCTCAATGCACTCTGATCCTATCACTTGTCTCAATGCACTCTGATCCTATCACTTGTCTCAATGCACTCTGATCCTATCACTTGTCTGGACCAGTTGGAAGGGGGAGTGGATGAAAAAGAAAGGGACATCTTCATTACTGTTCCCGTGATAGCCTTTCAATATAGTGTAGAACCAAAATGTTGTACGTCTTGAATTCTCACTCGATGGTTCAAGCCTCCTGAAGCGAATACACTTAACAACTGTACCAAGGGGACTTATGCTCAAGTTAGTCTGTACTAGGTTTCAACGAACATTGATATTTACTATAAGTTTGCATAAGTTTATATTTTGACTTTGCCCGTTTTATAATATAATGCCATCTGTCTGATGAAATGTTTAATTTAAAATAAACATAATATCCTTTTTAAAGCCCTGTAATGCTTAGTCTTTCCAAGTTCAAAGGTTAAATGTCACTTCTAAAATATTCCCAATAATCATTGCAAAACAGAAATAATAGATAAGAAATCACGCGTGTTAATTGTAATTCTTAATTTTCATACAAATTAAGGTAAAACGATTTCTTACGGTAAATTAAAAAGTAACACATATTTTTACAAATCAAAATCTTCCGTTATGAAGCTGATGGTGGTCTCTAATTTCTCATTCTATTGATTTCTTCTAATGTTTCCTTATTATTTTCCCTATGAGTTTTGCACAATCAAGTTCTTTTATTAACAGTCCAGCTAATGATCTCGACATATCGGTACGTACAATGCCAAATATGTTCAAGTACATGTATTTATTTATTTAACTGCTAACTAAATACATAGTTGAGTTGAGTGCGGAAATTTCCGCTGAAATTTCAATAGTAATAGAAAAACATTAGCCAAATTTAATTTTAAGATGATTGTATTTTGAAAATTATAACGGTCACCAACTTTGAACCCAAAAAGAAATTACACGCTAATAGCACGGACTGTATTAAAAAAGAATACAGAAACTGGGGACAAAGATGAATTTTAAACAAGCAAAATATACAAAAATCCTTTAAAAAAAAAAAAAAAGCTTATCTAAAGGGAAGAACTCCGTCATTAAAACTACATCTACCAATAATGTAGAAGTTATTTCCCTTATTTGATATCAAGCAAAATAATTAATTACCAATGATTAATTGACTAATTGAGTATTTTTGTTTATTAATTCATATTTTTTACGTATAATTAATAATTGTTTAAAGTATCAACTTGATTGGAGAATGCTTGAGGAAGAAATACCAATTATTTAAGAGGACTAAACCCAATAAATTTAGCCATATATTTGAATACGGAAGCATTAATTTCCAATAACTAGTAATAATTGTCTAATTTGTTACTTTTTTGTCATGTCGGTAAATAATTGTGCCAAGTTTCAGATTGACCAGAGCATGGGTGTGGGAGAGATAACGTGTTCAAACTTTTTACCAGACAGACAAACAGAGGGACAAACAGAGTGACAAACAGAGGGAGTTGATACAAGCTTTGTAAAAAAAATGAGATTTGTGTTGAAACAGCTATGTGCACGTTGTTTGCCCCCCCCTCTTTTCCCATCCACACATACAGACACATACAGACACACACAGACACATACATATACACATACAGACACATACAGACACATACATATACACATACAGACACATACATATACACACAGACACATACAGACACATACATATGCACACAGACACATACAGACACATACAGACACATACAGACACACACATATACACACAGACACATACAGACACATGCATATACACACAGACACATACATATACAAACAATGTTACATTCTAGTTTTAAATTTTGGCATTATGTTTTTAATAAACTGGTGCTTGCAAATAATTAAGATATTATAAACTTTTAAAAAGGTTCACAGCATTGTAAAGTTTTATTCCATCTACGTATGTTAAAGTATACGCCTATGTACATAATTTAGAAATCAATTATAGTATTGATTTTAAGAGGAAAGTATTTAATAAGCCCAAGTGGACACAAGGAGTTCAGTTCAATACTTAAGCTTTCATTCAGTTCAAAAGAAGAGCTCATCGTCTAAAACACATTTCATAAGAACATGTACAAGTGTTTTTTCATAACCAAAGACGAACTTGTGGGTTTAATTGTCTTTCGTGTAAGACGTCCTATCACAGAGAGATCATCGACTCGATTGATTACAGTGGTCAGTAAACTAGCTTCACAGTACTAACAAAGGATCGTCCTCTTAGTGATCTTGGTCCACTTCCGCATACAATATTTTTTAAAACAGTTCAAAGCAAAGATAACACAAATAGACTGCTCTGAAATCAATGTTTCCCATCAATATTAACAAAGTCTGTTATTCTCTGAAATATTGATGAGTCTGTAATCAAATGATTCCAAAACTAAAAAATAATAATCAAAGCGCTAAAAGAATAGTAAAATAGTTTTAATTTTACATAATATGGTCAAAATATGGATCCATTAAGGTTTAAATTATAAATGAGTATATTAAAACTAGTATCTACAATATTGACATCTTATTTACGAGGAATTGATGATTTCTTAAAGTTGAACCACATTAAATTTGATACAAATTTTATTGAAATAGGTTATTTTGCTTTTATCACAGGGATTGTATGGTTTAAATGCTCTACTTGATTATTTTGTTAGGTCTAGCACTTTAAAAGCTATTCCTTTTTAAGCTGTTTTTTTTAATAGATATCTAATACTTACTCTTGGTTACCAAACGTATCGACACATTTTATTTATTAATTAAAGTTGCTATATTTTCAGAGGGACTAGAACTCGGCTAACTGTTGGAGATGTTCAAGATAAATTGAACACTATCAAGGACGTTAAACTGAACCTCATTGTATCCAACTAAATAACAGTGCATTGATCTCTAAGTTTAACAATAACTCAATGGACATCAGTTGATCTTCCTTTTCCTAGAAATTTAACAGTTGGTGTATATCGCTGAGAAAAGAATTACTAGCTCGTTGGCTACACGGGAAAAACTGTAGTTTAACCGTCGTAATTTTTCAAAGTTAAAAAGCTATAAATTTAAATTTGGCTACAGAACAAGGCCTAGATCCAGCATGGGTATTAAAAGGACAAGCGCGTTCTTAAAAGGACATTAGGGAATTTCCGAATTTAAAGCATTATTGATTCAATAGCTTAATAATTATTAATGCTCAGGAAAATTGTTCGCATTGTCTTCATCGAAAGGCTTATAATTGGAATTGTATAAATGTTATAGATTTGTAGACATTTGCTAAAGCAGGATTCATAAATTAGGGTAATGGGGAGAATGGTGCTGGGCAAAACAAATCCATTGATTTGCTTTTTAATAAAACATTTATTAGTTTATAAAGAGAAAACAATTTTTAAAAAGCATGGCGTAGTCAGACGTAGACTAGTGTACCGATAAATAAGTTGTTTATTAAATTAAAGTTGCTGTTTATTGGTATTTTATCTAAGCTTTGCTTATATTTTTACGTAAATCTAATGTCTATTATAGATTAGATCTAGATTCTAGTTCTCTAGTTCTCAATCAGCAGTCTAGATCTAGATCTATTTCTAGATGCTTATATCATGAAAGTGTCAATAAGTGATAAAACAATGACAACTAAACAGAGTAGCTCGGGCCTAATGGATAGAGGCGAAGGTTCACCGCAAGCTGACGGTGTACGAGCTCGATCCCCTGCTAGACTTAATTCTTTACAATTATAATTTCTTTTTTTTATATATATATATTCTATTGCTTTCAAAGTTGTATACTGGAGGTTTTACTCCCTTTTTTGTAATGTATTTTAAAAGATTTTTCTTGTTTAAAATTTATAAGCCATAGTAGGAAAGTCTAATGAAAATTAATTTGTGCCACATAAAGAAGTGCTTAGAAAATTTGAACTCGGCAGTGCTAAAAAGTGCACACCAAATTATCAAGTACTTAAAAAAATGATAGCTAATCAACATTTCATTTTGTACACCGGATACACCAAAAAAAGCTATTTATAGATTTTCTACACTGTATGTAAATCTCCAATAGGGGATTTGCATGCTGAATTTTAACACAGTTATCTCCTTTTTCTATGCATTTTGTTACGTATCTAGGTAACAATGCCTAGATACTATTGTTTTTTTTTTTACCTGTAGGTTGTCTGCCCCTTTGTGTAATAAGTTTTTTTTTTATTTTATTCTTCAAGAGTCAAGCCACACAGACAGTGACCGGTCCTTGACCTATGTGTGTACCTCTGGTTGAAAGGAGGGTGGTTTTTTTTTTCTTTTCTTCTGTCTCTTTGAAGAGCGTTCTAGATCTGGGTGTTGATGACTTTCTGTTCTAGAAATTACTAGATATCGACGCGTGGTAGATTATATAAAGACCGCTCGCGTAACGTTGACGGACAGACATACGGAGACAGCCGTGAGACAGAATAGCGGAGACATTGCGTGACCCGTGCGTGGTATACCACTTGATCGTGTAAGTTAAGATTTTTTCTTTTTTCCAAGGCCTTGCTTGCTTGTATTTGTAATTACATTTTCAAACTCTTGTATTGTAATATTTTTACATGCCATTTTTGTAAAAGGGTTTTGGTCAACCTTCCCATTTTGTATTGAGTAAATGTTTGTTTATTTTTCTTGCTTTATGTGATTCAGTTAAAAGTACTATTCGAGTTATATTTTATTAAACATTAAGTTGATATTTTACCTTCCGATTTCTTGTGTCATTTTTTTTTTGTTATTCATTGTAAGTCTTTGATTAAATTCAGACTTAAGATAAGTGACACAACTACCTTTTTTCTCTTGTCACGTTCCCCTAGGCAAGCCATTTAAAAGTAGAATTCAATTCGTAATACGTGACAATTTAAAAACATAGAATGGGTTAAACGATAATGAAGTAATTTAAGCACTAAAATGGCGGTAGCCTAGAGCTAGAAGAGAGCAGGGTGAAGTCAAAATGTGGCTTGGAGGAAACCAAAGAGAGAAATACGTTCGAAATCAAAAGAGGAGACTTTGGAAAGACATTTAGACAAACTTTGTGCATTCAATAGAACTACTTAACAATGTCAAGGACGCTTGTTCCAAATGAAAACGACAAATTTAACAATGTCGAGAACGCTTCTTGTCTATTAAAAAGACAAACTAAACAATGTCAAGGACGCATGTTGCTAATTAAATAGATTATGTAACGAATGGTCCACTGAGGAAAAATAATTGACCTTCATAAAATTACACACATTTAATTAATAGTTATTATATTATTTATATTGTTACGTATCTAGGCATTGTTTTTGTTTTTTTTCTTTGACCTGTTGCGGTCGAGAGACGGGGAGGTTGTCTGCCCCTTGTGTAATAAGTTTTTTTTTCTTTTTTATTCGTCAAGCCACACAGACAGTGACCGGTCCTTGACCTGTGTGTGTACCTCTGGTTGAAAGGAGGGTGTTTTTTTTTTTCTTCTGTCTCTTTGAAGAGCGTTCTAGATCTGGGTGTTGATGACTTTCTAGAAATTACGAGAGATCGACGCGCGGTAGATTATATAAGACCGCTCGCGTAACGTTGACAGACAGACATACGGAGACAGCCGTGGGACAGAATAGCGGAGACATTGCGCGACCCGTGCGTGGTATACCATTTATCGTGTAAGTTAATATTTTCTTTAAGGCCTTGCTTGCTTGTATTTGTAATTACATTTTCAAACTCTTGTATTGTAATATTTTTACATGCCATTTTTGTAAAAGGGTTTTGGTCAACACATCAATTCTGTATTAGTGTATTGAGTAAATGTTTATTTTTCTTTCTTGTAACTTTATATTTGATTAAACATTAAGTTGATAGTTTACCTTCCGATTTCTTGTGTCATTTTTTTTTGTTATTCATTGTAAGTCTTTGATTAAATTCAGACTTAAGATAAGTGACACAACTCCTTTTCTATTGTCACGTTCCCCTAGGCAAGCCATTTAAAAGTAGAATTCAATTCGTAATACGTGACAAAAGAAGTTTGAGGGCTTTCGTCCCGGATATTTTTCTGAACCTATTTTCGTCTTACTTGAGTAATTTTGTAAAGGCGAAGTTGACTTTAACAAAATTTTTTTTTGTGTCAAAGAGTCGGAAGTAAAGTATCAATAGTATTGACCAAACTCTCTTAAGGTTTTTTGTTGTACTGATTTTGTACTGTATATTTACATTGTATACATTTTTTGCTTGTAATAGTTGTTAGTTAGTCATGGATATTCAGGTTTTTCTTGCAAATCCCTCTGTGAAAGAGCTTGATGCTTTTACTAGGAAGGAACTGGTCCTTATTTCTAAACATTTAGGGTTAAAAATAAAATCAAATGCCCTTAAACAAGAAATCAGAGATAACATTGTAGTCCATTATGTAGACGAGGAAGTGTTTTCTGAAGACCTTTTAGAAACCCTTAGACCCGATGAGGGTAAATCAGATGTAGAACTTCAGATAAAATTAAAACAAATGGAAATAGAAGCCCAGTTAGCTTTAAAAGAGAAGGAAATTATCTTGGGGAAACAAAAAGAATTAGAGCTTGCAGCGGCTAGAGAGCAAGAAATTAAACAAAAAGAATTAGAGCTTGCAGCGGCTAGAGAGCAGAAAGAAATGGAAATAGAAGCCCAGAAGGAAATTAAACAAAAAGAATTAGAGCAGAAAGAAATGGAAATGAAATTACAAATAGAGTTAAAAAAATTAGAGTTAGCTGCTAATGTAAGACCAGATTCTTCCCCTGCCAGTCATACTGCTGAAGCAACAAAATTTTTGAAAATAATTCCACGCTTTAATGAAGCCACAATTGACAATTATTTTCCACAATTTGAACTTGCTGTGAAAAATTTTAATGTACCTGAAACTTTGTGGCCCACTTTGCTGCAAACAGTTTTGACTGGTAGAGCTGCAGAGGTATTTTGTTCTTTGACCATTGAACAACAAAAAGATTATAATGTTGTTAAGGCCTTAATTCTTAAGGCATATGAACTTGTTCCGGAAGCTTACCGAAAGCAGTTCAGGGATTGTCGCAAATCGGATGGCCAAACCCATGTAGAATTCCTGCGGGAAAAGGAGCGACACTTTGAGAAATGGCTCACTTCCAGGGAAATCGGCACCGACTTTGCAAAATTCAAGAACCTAATGCTGATGGAAGAGTTCAAGAGTTGTGTGCGGCTGGACGTCCGTACGCATATAGCTGATCGTGGCGAGGAAGATGTGCACAAGGCTGCAGTGTTGGCAGACGATTATATAATATCACATCAATTTGCCAAGTATACGACGGATGTCAAGCCAAAACAAGTCAAACAGCCTGAGTCCACTGCTAGCAACTCCATCAAGAACAGCAGTACAAATGACAGAAAACCTACTACAAGTAAAGCTACTTGTTCCTACTGCAAACGAGAAGGCCATAAAGTTGACGATTGTTGGAAACTGAGGAAGAGAAACGAAAAAGCTCCTTCAAAAGTCAGCGCTTGCACAGTACAGTGGTCGTCGAGGTTTACTCCCTCATCATCAAGCCATATCAAGAATACCTCGACACCACCTGTTTCAAATGTATTGACTGTACAAGACTCTCCGAAAATGTCTCCACGGTGTTCCAATGACTCAAACAAGAGTTTTTCAAATACATCAAGCCGATGTTCCAATGACTCAAACAAGAGTTTTTCAAATACATCAAGCCGATGTTCCAATGACTCAAACAAGAGTTTTTCAAATACATCAAGCCGATGTTCCAATGACTCAAATAAGAGTTTTTCAAATACATCACATCGATGTTCCAATGACTCTATCCAGAGTTCCCATAAGACATCACCCCGATGTTCCAATGACTCTATCCAGAGTTCCCATAATACATCATCCCGATGTTCCCATGACTCTATCAAGAGTTCCCATAAGACATCACCCCGATGTTCCAATGACTCCATCAAGAGTTCTCCAAATACATCCAAAAGATGTTCTACTGACTCAAGAAAGAGTTTCTCCACTGCGTCTCCTAGAGATGTCAATGACTCCAGCGAGAGTTCGACCCAAGTCCAGTCTGCATCAACCAAAATTGATGTTTTATTAGAGGATTTTAAGCCTTTCATTTCGGAAGGATTCGTATCACTACCCGGTGATTCTACAAGTCTACGACCTATCACCATTTTGAGAGACACAGGTGCCTCACAATCGTTACTTTTAGAGGGTATCTTGCCCTTGTCTAAATCATCATCGACTGGGAAGAGCATCCTGTTACGAGGCGTAGAGCTTGGATGTATAGATGTGCCTCTACATCTAATCGACATAAAGTCAAATCTCATTACTGGACCGGTTGTTGTAGGTGTCCGACCAACATTACCATTGGAAGGCATCTCGTTGCTGTTAGGCAATGACTTAGCAGGTGGAAAGGTGATAGCCGAACCCATCGTCACTCAAACACCCGATTTATCTGCCACACCCGAGGAAGACCTAGAGTTATATCCAGCGTGTGCAGTAACAAGGGCAATGAGGTTGAAAGCATCTCAAGAAGAGAACGTCATCAAAGCCAACAGTAACCACTATGATGTGGACTTGAGCACCACATTCTTTGCTTCTCTTGAAGAAGAACCAACGCCAAATTCTGAAAAGCCGGCATCAACTCGAAAACAGTTGATTGAGGACCAAAAGAAGGATCCAGAGCTCGCCAAACTCCGAGAAACCGCAATGACATCACAAGAGGCAGAGCTAGCATCAACGTGCTACTATATCCAAGATGATATGCTCTTCAGGAAATGGAAACCTCCAGACGCATCCAACGAAGAAGAATGGAGAATATGCCATCAAATCGTGTTACCAGAAAGATACCGAGCGTACATCATGAATCTGGCTCATGACACACCAATGTCAGGTCATCTCGGCATCCACAAGACATACCACAAGATTATGTCACACTTCTTCTGGCCACGTTTGAAGAAAGATGTCATCCAGTACTGCCGATCCTGTCATGCCTGTCAGATGGTTGGCAAGCCAAATCAAAAGATCCCTGTTGCTCCTCTGAAGCCGATTCCAGCCTTTGAAGAACCTTTCAGCAGAGTACTTATTGACTGTGTTGGTCCTCTCCCAAGGACAAAAGCTGGCAACCAATACCTGTTGACCATTATGTGTGCTTCAACTCGTTTTCCTGAGGCTATTCCTCTAAGGAACATAAAAGCATCAAACATTGTGAAGGCCTTAATCAAGTTCTTTACTCTATTTGGTCTACCAAAGTCCATCCAATCGGACCAAGGAACGAATTTCACGGCCAATCTTTTCAAGCAAGTCATGACTCAGTTGGGCATCAAACACTGCATGTCAAGGGCGTATCATGCCGAGTCGCAAGGCGCTCTTGAGCGATTCCATCAGACTCTCAAGAACATGATCCGAACCTATTGCTTTGAGCACGAAAAAGACTGGGACGAAGGAATCCACATGCTACTGTTTGCAACCCGTGAATCCGTCCAGGAATCGTTGGGATTCAGCCCTTTTGACTTAGTCTTTGGCCATTCGGTGCGCGGTCCCTTGAAATGTATAAAAGAGACTTTGTTGTCACCAACAGCCACTGAAGGACTTTTAGACTATGTAATTAAGTTTAAAACTAGACTTTATGATGCTTGTGTTCTGGCCAAAAATAACTTACAAAACACCCAATCCAGCATGAAACGCTGGTATGATAGAAAGGCCCGTGTTAGAGAATTTTCTCCCGGGGATAAGGTGCTTGTATTTTTGCCCATACCAGGTCAACCCTTGCAAGCCAGATATTTTGGTCCCTATGAAATTGAGACCAAAATTAGTGACCTCAATTACACAATCAAAACCCCTGACCGTAGGAAAAAGACTCAGCTATGTCATATAAACATGCTGAAGCCTTATGTATCTCGGCCAGATCACTCAGATAAGAGTAATTGTGTTTTAAATACAGTCAAAAGTTGTTCAAATAGCCATGTTTCTCCTATTGATGATGATATTGTAAAGGAGAAATTTGGACAATACAAAATCCCTAATTCTTTTGTATTACAGAATTTGGATGTAAAACTGTCTCATCTGTCTTCGACAGAAAGGCCAGTTATCCTGAAGCTCATTAATGAATTTAATGACATTTTTTCTGATGTACCAAAACAGACTAATGTTATAATGCATGATGTAGATGTTGGCGAGGCTACTCCAGTCAAGCAGCATCCTTACAGGGTTAACCCTGAAAAACTTGCCATACTTAGGTCAGAAATCAAGTATATGCTTGAAAATGACCTCATTGAACCAAGTTCCAGTAGCTGGAGCTCCCCATGTGTCTTGATACCTAAACAGGACAAGACTTATCGTTTTTGTACAGACTACCGTAAGGTAAATGCTGTCACAAAGACCGATTCGTTTCCTATCCCTAGGATAGACGATCTCATAGATCGTATTGGTGACGCTAAGTACATCACCAAAATAGACCTACTTTCAGGTTATTGGCAGGTTCCCCTGACTGATAGGGCAAAGGAAATCTCCGCCTTTGTCACCCCTGATGGTCTGTACCAATACAAAGTGATGCCATTTGGCATGAAGAATGCTCCTGCCACTTTCCAGAGAATGATAAATGCCCTGCTTGCTGACATGGAGAATTGCCACGCATACATAGATGATGTAGTAATTTTTAGCCAAGATTTTTCTAGCCATTGTAAACAACTGCATTGTCTTTTTACTAAACTGTTACATGCAAAAATTACTGTAAACCTGAGTAAGAGTGATTTTTGCCAGGCTTCCATCCAATACTTAGGCCATATTGTAGGACAAGGCCAGGTGAAACCTGTAATGGCCAAAGTAGAAGCTATCCAAGCTTTCCCTATCCCTGCTGATCGGAAACAACTCCGAAGATTTTTGGGAATGTCTGGATATTATAGAAAATTTTGCGAAAATTTTTCTGTCATTGCCAGTCCTTTAACAAACCTCCTGAGAAAGAACGTCCGATTTACTTGGACGGATGAATGTCAGAAAGCCTTTAACCAAATTAAGCAGATATTATCTAGCTCCCCCATTTTGATGGCTCCTGACTTCGGAAAACCTTTTAGGTTAGCTATTGACGCCAGTGACACAGGTGTTGGGTCAGTCCTTTACCAAAAAGATAATTTCCAAGTAGAGCATCCTATTTGTTTCTTTTCCAAGAAATTTAATAGACATCAAAGAAATTATTCTACTGTGGAAAAAGAATGTCTTGGGTTGATTCTTTCTATACAACACTTTGATTTTTATATCAGTGGGTCCAGATGGCCACTGGTTGTATTTACTGACCATAATCCCCTTACATTTATCCACAAAATGTCTGGCAAGAACCAACGACTTCTCAGGTGGAGTTTATTTTTACAAGAGTACAACCTAGAACTTAAACACATAAAAGGCAGCGAAAATGTTATCGCCGATGCCTTATCTAGATTGTAAAAAGTATTTTGATGTATATTTTTATATATATATATCATGATAAATACATTCTGTAATGTAAATTTTTTTTTTTAATTCTAAAAAGATTTCCATTTCGTGGAAATGTAAACTTTTTATTTTTAGGAGGGAGGTGTTACGTATCTAGGCATTGTTTTTGTTTTTTTTCTTTGACCTGTTGCGGTCGAGAGACGGGGAGGTTGTCTGCCCCTTGTGTAATAAGTTTTTTTTTCTTTTTTATTCGTCAAGCCACACAGACAGTGACCGGTCCTTGACCTGTGTGTGTACCTCTGGTTGAAAGGAGGGTGTTTTTTTTTTCTTCTGTCTCTTTGAAGAGCGTTCTAGATCTGGGTGTTGATGACTTTCTAGAAATTACGAGAGATCGACGCGCGGTAGATTATATAAGACCGCTCGCGTAACGTTGACAGACAGACATACGGAGACAGCCGTGGGACAGAATAGCGGAGACATTGCGCGACCCGTGCGTGGTATACCATTTATCGTGTAAGTTAATATTTTCTTTAAGGCCTTGCTTGCTTGTATTTGTAATTACATTTTCAAACTCTTGTATTGTAATATTTTTACATGCCATTTTTGTAAAAGGGTTTTGGTCAACACATCAATTCTGTATTAGTGTATTGAGTAAATGTTTATTTTTCTTTCTTGTAACTTTATATTTGATTAAACATTAAGTTGATAGTTTACCTTCCGATTTCTTGTGTCATTTTTTTTTGTTATTCATTGTAAGTCTTTGATTAAATTCAGACTTAAGATAAGTGACACAACTCCTTTTCTATTGTCACGTTCCCCTAGGCAAGCCATTTAAAAGTAGAATTCAATTCGTAATACGTGACAATATATGCATTTATTTTATACATAAAAAATACATTTTATATATTTAAGGGACCAATGTAAGTCTTTCAATAATAATATTCAGATTATTGATTGCTTTTATTGTTGTAGTTTCAGATAATAGAAGGAATTTATTTTACATTGTATTCTATGTTTTTTTTTCAAACAAAAGATTTGTGGGGGTTTTTTAAGTACTTTGGCCTCGAACAAATATTGACCAAGAGGTAATTATTCACAAGAGAAAGATACCAGAAAATAAGCTAGAGTATTACATCGTTTGCAAAGACATTGGAGATATCGGACATCTTGTTGCGTGTTTGTATGCTTCCGATTGAAAATGAAACTTTGCTGAGGGTCAAATACATTTCTAGCACGTACGTCACGTACCGCATTACAGAGAGAGAGAGAGAGAGAGAGGTAGAGAGAGAGAGAGAGAGAGCTCTGCGGTTCTTCATGCAGTGCACTCAAAAGTTTTGAAGCTCGATGTATAGAGCCACACCATGGGCTCATATGGCTTCTAGACCGTAGGTTTAGAATCACTGTACTAGTTTTCTGGTTTGTAATTTGTTTACATTTTGACTTAGAAATTGTATATCCACTTTTATCAACTTTCTTTGTCTGTCTTTCTGTCTGTCTGCGCCACATTTCGAGCACGTTATTTCCTCCATGACCATTCTCCCATCAAGTGGACACTTGACACAATTATTTATATAGTACATAACAAAACAGGAATCAATTAACGAACCAAACAAAATAGTCAATTGATTACTGAGACCAGAAAGGGAAAAAAGTCCTTTAATATTAACAGATAGGGCTATGTATGTAGTGTTTTGTTCCCTTGATTAATAGTTTTCGTTATTTCTCCCGCATCCATTCTCGGATCAAGTTGAAATTTAACACAATTATTTATTGTTCTAACAAAACATGAGTACATTGAAATATTAACCAATTCGATATTGATCTTATTGTGTTGATAGATATGGCTTTTAATGTACAGCTGTTTGATTTAGTACACGTTCAAACCCCCCCCCCACACACAAAGTGACTCATGTAACCCTTTCGTCGTGTCCAATGGGATTTGCAGTTATAGCGAACGTGTAGTTGTAAAAATGTTTTTAAAACACAAATTTGAAGGTGAATTTTTTTGAATAATCAAATGAATAGACTATATTTTGTTCTTTCATGTGTCAAATTAAGAAATATCTTTGCGAAGATTACATCTTAGAATTAGATGTCACCATCACAAGGTGAGCTTATTTAATTTGTATGACTGCGCTGCGCATTCACGCAATATTAGTGATGAAACTTAAAATGTATGTCATATGGCTATTCGACCAGCATCAAATAATGTATGTCAACATGGCTATTCGACATGCATCAAATAATGTATGTCAACATGGCTATTCGACCTGCATCAAATAATGTATGTCAACATGGCTATTCGACCTGCATCAAATAATGTATGTCAACATGGCTATTCGACCTGCATCAAATAATGTATATTGCGCTCATAGAGTGGCGAATGGGACACTCTCCCAGTTATGCATACTTTATCTAGTCCCAGCCAAATTTTGATGCCTGTTGCCGACACTGCTGGGAGTCAGAGGAGTCGGTGTTGCATATCGTGCCAGAGTGTCCACAGCTTATCTTATCTTATATAATACAGACGTTACTTCAAAAAAGAAGATGATTACGTCCTACGCGTCATGCATTTAGTCATGCATATTAACCAATGACTTAAATTCTGCCAAGCCACTGGTTTTTCTGGCTAGCTCAGGCAACCCATTCCATGCTCTAATAGCACTAGGGAAGAAGGAGTATTTGTACAAATTTGTCCTAGCATATGGGACGAGGAATGTGCCTTTATTTTTGTGTCTTTCAGAGTATTTTATTAAATTTTGTTTTTGTATTTGAAGATTATGGTTCAGTGTTTTATGTATAATTGCTACTTTACTTTTGAGTCTTCTGTCCTGAAGGCTTCCTAAATTTAGTGATTTTACTAATGGTGTTACTCTAGTCAGAGTTGCAGAGAGATGTGTGTGTGAGGTCATTAGAACTGTATGGGAGCAATGAGGCACTATGCCAGACAACATAATTTCTTACCAGGACGTAGACCTCCCTGCCGTGTCACCAATCGGACACTAGGTGTTTATTTCAAATGTCTACAACTCAAGGGGCAAAGAAGGTTGAATGCGTCATTGAGGCCACTCTGTAGCTAAATTCTGAATCTATAACTAAAGAACAAGAAACAGAGAAAAGTGCAAGGTGAAATATACAAAATTGTGAAAAGGAGAGATCATTTACAAGTGTCTGTTATTTCCTTTCTTTTCTCTCCCTTGTCTAAAAGATATTTCCCATGTTCATTGATACAGCACATACTGCCAACTCAAGACTCTGATCAAACACAGAAATATGACCTTGAAAAAAACAATAAAACCCCAGACGCTGGTCCAAATACTGAACCCAGGATATAAGATCTAGTTTCCTACCAATTGATTAATATGAAATGAGCAGAGTTTATACTATGACCAGTCTTGTGTCAATGAGATAAAGGTGTGTTCTTTTTTAACTTGTATTAATTCCGAAAGGATTTAATCTCATCTGATCTATGGATTCAATATATTATATCATCACCTAATTGCTCCCCCAGCCTAACAAAGGGATATCACACACTCACTCAAAAATATATGGAAGGATATAACTTAATGAGAAAACAAGACTATTGAGATAGAAGTAAACTTGAAGCACTACTTGGCAATATGTTGACATGATTGGGATTTGGTTCTGTTGTCTTCTTCACGCATTTACCTGGCCACGTAGAGAGACAATGAAGAGAGTTATCACTGTTCAAGTGTTCATGGGTAATGTTCAGTAATATTAACATTTGGGTTTGTCTTTTTCGTTATGGGTATTTGTGAATGCATTTCGAATGTTCAGTCGTAAAACACAAAATAAAAGAACAATCCGGTTTAACTATAGTAATGAAATAAAAACTTCAGTTTAAATGATTGCTACCATTTCTAGAGAGCTTCTTTTTCCATAAAGTTATATCTTTTAAGATATATACTGGCTTTTGACATAATGGGATACAGCAACGAAAAGCTTATAAATCGTGATACAAACAATCGCTGTCTTTGGATTAGGTATATCAATTTCGGAGAATTGAAATGATGTCATAATTTAAATAATTAAATAAATGTAACTATTAAAAAGGATATCAAAATGTAATAATAATTATTTTAATATTTTATTTTATTTTAATAATTATTACAGCGATAACATGTTTAATGTTTAATGATAAACTTGAAGGGGGACATAGGTCTCGTTTCCTATAAATTTAAAAATTATAATTTCTATACATAAACTCACATTACCCACCGGCTACGCCCGTTGATTTGGTCCAAGGCTATATATTGTATATATTTTTCTTACTTAACTTGGGATGTCCCGTACATTCGAGAATAACCATTTCTCCCCTCCCCCTCCAGCTCTCCACTGAAAATTTTTTTTTTTACACTATTTGACTCTCCATTTAACAAAGTCTTCTTTACACTATTTGACTCTCCATTTAACAAAGTCTTCTTTACACTATTTGACTCTCCATTTAACAAAGTCTTCTTTACACTATTTGACTCTCCATTTAACAAAGTCTTCTTTACACTATTTGACTCTCCATTTAACAAAGTCTTCTTTACACTATTTGACTCTCCATTTAACAAAGTCTTCTTTACACTATTTGACTCTCCATTTAACAAAGTCTTCTTTACACTATTTGACTCTCCATTTAACAAAGTCTTCTTTACACTATTTGACTCTCCACTGAACAAAGTCTTCTTTACACTATTTGACTCTCCATTTAACAAAGTCTTCTTTACACTATTTGACTCTCCATTTAACAAAGTCTTCTTTACACTATTTGACTCTCCATTTAACAAAGTCTTCTTTACACTATTTGACTCTCCATTTAACAAAGTCTTCTTTACACTATTTGACTCTCCATTTAACAAAGTCTTCTTTACACTATTTGACTCTCCATTTAACAAAGTCTTCTTTACACTATTTGACTCTCCATTTAACAAAGTCTTCTTTACACTATTTGACTCTCCATTTAACAAAGTCTTCTTTACACTATTTGACTCTCCATTTAACAAAGTCTTCTTTACACTATTTGACTCTCCATTTAACAAAGTCTTCTTTACACTATTTGACTCTCCATTTAACAAAGTCTTCTTTACACTATTTGACTCTCCATTTAACAAAGTCTTCTTTACACTATTTGACTCTCCATTTAACAAAGTCTTCTTTACACTATTTGACTCTCCATTTAACAAAGTCTTCTTTACACTATTTGACTCTCCATTTAACAAAGTCTTCTTTACACTATTTGACTCTCCACTGAACAAAGTCTTCTTTACACTATTTGACTCTCCACTGAACAAAGTCTTCTTTACACTATTTGACTCTCCATTTAACAAAGTCTTCTTTACACTATTTGACTCTCCACTGAACAAAGTCTTCTTTACACTATTTGACTCTCCACTGAACAAAGTCTTCTTTACACTATTTGACTCTCCACTGAACAAAGTCTTCTTTACACTATTTGACTCTCCACTGAACAAAGTCTTCTTTACACTATTTGACTCTCCACTGAACAAAGTCTTCTTTACACTATTTGACTCTCCACTGAACAAAGTCTTCTTTACACTATTTGACTCTCCACTGAACAAAGTCTTCTTTACACTATTTGACTCTCCACTGAACAAAGTCTTCTTTACACTATTTGACTCTCCACTGAACAAAGTCTTCTTTACACTATTTGACTCTCCACTGAACAAAGTCTTCTTTACACTATTTGACTCTCCACTGAACAAAGTCTTCTTTACACTATTTGACTCTCCACTGAACAAAGTCTTCTTTACACTATTTGACTCTCCACTGAACAAAGTCTTCTTTACACTATTTGACTCTCCACTGAACAAAGTCTTCTTTACACTATTTGACTCTCCACTGAACAAAGTCTTCTTTACACTATTTGACTCTCCACTGAACAAAGTCTTCTTTACACTATTTGACTCTCCACTGAACAAAGTCTTCTTTACACTATTTGACTCTCCATTTAACAAAGTCTTCTTTACACTATTTGACTCTCCATTTAACAAAGTCTTCTTTACACTATTTGACTCTCCATTTAACAAAGTCTTCTTTACACTATTTGAGTCTCCATTTAACAAAGTCTTCTTTACACTATTTGACTCTCCATTTAACAAAGTCTTCTTTACACTATTTGACTCTCCATTTAACAAAGTCTTCTTTACACTATTTGACTCTCCATTTAACAAAGTCTTCTTTACACTATTTGACTCTCCATTTAACAAAGTCTTCTTTACACTATTTGACTCTCCATTTAACAAAGTTTTCTTTACACTATTTGACTCTCCATTTAACAAAGTCTTTTTTACACTATTTGACTCTCCATTTAACAAAGTCTTCTTTACACTATTTGACTCTCCATTTAACAAAGTCTTCTTTACACTATTTGACTCTCCATTTAACAAAGTCTTCTTTACACTATTTGACTCTCCATTTAACAAAGTCTTCTTTACACTATTTGACTCTCCATTTAACAAAGTCTTCTTTACACTATTTGACTCTCCACTGAACAAAGTCTTCTTTACACTATTTGACTCTCCACTTAAAAGAGTCTTCTTTACACTATTTGACTCTCCATTTAACAAAGTCTTCTTTACACTATTTGACTCTCCATTTAACAAAGTCTTCTTTACACTATTTGACTCTCCATTTAACAAAGTCTTCTTTACACTATTTGACTCTCCATTTAACAAAGTCTTCTTTACACTATTTGACTCTCCATTTAACAAAGTCTTCTTTACACTATTTGACTCTCCATTTAACAAAGTCTTCTTTACACTATTTGACTCTCCATTTAACAAAGTCTTCTTTACACTATTTGACTCTCCATTTAACAAAGTCTTCTTTACACTATTTGACTCTCCATTTAACAAAGTCTTCTTTACACTATTTGACTCTCCATTTAACAAAGTCTTCTTTACACTATTTGACTCTCCACTGAACAAAGTCTTCTTTACACTATTTGACTCTCCACTGAACAAAGTCTTCTTTACACTATTTGACTCTCCACTGAACAAAGTCTTCTTTACACTATTTGACTCTCCACTGAACAAAGTCTTCTTTACACTATTTGACTCTCCACTGAACAAAGTCTTCTTTACACTATTTGACTCTCCACTGAACAAAGTCTTCTTTACACTATTTGACTCTCCACTGAACAAAGTCTTCTTTACACTATTTGACTCTCCACTGAACAAAGTCTTCTTTACACTATTTGACTCTCCACTGAACAAAGTCTTCTTTACACTATTTGACTCTCCACTGAACAAAGTCTTCTTTACACTATTTGACTCTCCACTGAACAAAGTCTTCTTTACACTATTTGACTCTCCACTGAACAAAGTCTTCTTTACACTATTTGACTCTCCACTGAACAAAGTCTTCTTTACACTATTTGACTCTCCACTGAACAAAGTCTTCTTTACACTATTTGACTCTCCACTGAACAAAGTCTTCTTTACACTATTTGACTCTCCACTGAACAAAGTCTTCTTTACACTATTTGACTCTCCACTGAACAAAGTCTTCTTTACACTATTTGACTCTCCACTGAACAAAGTCTTCTTTACACTATTTGACTCTCCACTGAACAAAGTCTTCTTTACACTATTTGACTCTCCACTGAACAAAGTCTTCTTTACACTATTTGACTCTCCACTGAACAAAGTCTTCTTTACACTATTTGACTCTCCACTGAACAAAGTCTTTTTTACACTATTTGACTCTCCATTTAACAAAGTCTTCTTTACACTATTTGACTCTCCA
Organism: Biomphalaria sudanica; assembly: GCA_036873155.1. Lineage (NCBI taxonomy): Eukaryota > Metazoa > Mollusca > Gastropoda > Planorbidae > Biomphalaria > Biomphalaria sudanica. The sequence goes on from JAZGLO010006688.1 coordinate 86,948, forward strand.
TTTAACAAAGTCTTCTTTACACTATTTGACTCTCCATTTAACAAAGTCTTCTTTACACTATTTGACTCTCCATTTAACAAAGTCTTCTTTACACTATTTGACTCTCCATTTAACAAAGTCTTCTTTACACTATTTGACTCTCCATTTAACAAAGTCTTCTTTACACTATTTGACTCTCCATTTAACAAAGTCTTCTTTACACTATTTGACTCTCCATTTAACAAAGTCTTCTTTACACTATTTGACTCTCCATTTAACAAAGTCTTCTTTACACTATTTGACTCTCCATTTAACAAAGTCTTCTTTACACTATTTGACTCTCCATTTAACAAAGTCTTCTTTACACTATTTGACTCTCCATTTAACAAAGTCTTCTTTACACTATTTGACTCTCCACTGAACAAAGTCTTCTTTACACTATTTGACTCTCACTTAAAAGAGTCTTCTTTACACTATTTGACTCTCCACTTAAAAGAGTCTTCTTTACACTATCTGACTCTCCACTTAAAAGAGTTATCTTTACACTATTTGACTCTCCACTTAAAAGAGTCTTCTTTACACTATTTGACTCTCCATTTAACAAAGTCTTCTTTACACTATCTGACTCTCCATTTAACAGAGTCTTTTTTACACTATCTGACTCTCGACTTAACAAAGTTTTCTTTACACTATCTGACTCTCCACTTAACAAAGTCTTCTTTAAATTATCTGACTTCTGGTTTTCATTTGTTTTGAACTATTTGATAGACTTCAGGATATTTATGGGCTGGTCCTTTTTTACTTTGTACTTTGTACCAATTGAATTTATTTATAATCTGTTTCCATCTACTTGTCACGGCCTGCTTGACAACGCTACTCCTCCCAACTATATACCCGTGAATTCGAGTACCGGTGTTACTTAGTTACACCTCCTTCTTACAGCCTAAGGAAATAGTCCTACACACAATCTCTGAGTAGTCATCAAAGTTTCAGCTCTTAATCAGCTCTCTTTTCGGCATGAGCTTTTTTTAATATTGCTTCTAATTCTCACATAATATTTTGGCCCAGCTCCCAGCCCACCGCCACCCCCTCACCTATTTGAACTCTCCTCTAATATAATTGTGGCTTATGATTTCTAGTTTGTTACGTTGAGTTACAGCGGGGCGGCCCGCTTCTATCGACACTCCCATACATAAACTACAGTTTTCCCCATGGGCCTACAAACTAGTAATTCTTTTCTAACTGATATACACCAACGAACACAGTTCTAGAAAAATGTTAGAGCTATTTTTGAGATCAGCGGGTTCTTGACTGGTTCCAAGTTTCATGAAGTTCTGACTTGCACTTATTGTAAAAAAAATATTTTATACAATGTCTACAAAAATCGCCAAGAAGAAATAAACGCACAAATAGTTTCAATAGTTCCTAAAAACGGAAGGGAAGATACTCTTTGTACTTTTTCATCTATCGCCTTAAAAACTATATTTGTCTAAAAAGCGAATACAAAATAGTTTTTTTGGTAAATCGTGAAAGTTGTTCTAGGCACACAGAAAGTAGTAATCGGTTACATTTTTTTTTCGTCCACGGCTAGTGTGTCAGTCAGTACATGAATGAATCAGGGTCCTTAGGAATATAATAATAGATATTGTATAAGCTTCGTTTTGTTTTGTCTCAAGGATCAGCATTTGTTAAGTGCATGACGCAAGTAATTGTCATTGCAAGTTATATTCAATGAAATGATATCTTTGTATTTAAGGTTTGATGTCAATCCAAGTTTCTATGAGTTTAACAAGCGACACAACCCAAGTTTTGTTTGTGAATAAAAAGGAGAAATACTGTGGACCAACGAGACTTGCGACTGGCTGGAGAGATACATCAGTAGCATCTTGTGGTATCAACTGTTTGCACACGTTAGTAATGGATTTCAGCAGAGTTATGTAAAGCTAATTTTTTTACTTGGTTTAATTTCGTCACAGTATATTTCAACAGTTAAACAATAAAATGTCCCGCCAACCTCATGCGACTCTCTGTCACAACCTGGAGTCGACTCCCAGTTCGGCATAGAATTTTCTTGATTGAAACCCGATCTCTATAACTGACTTCTAAAATCCGTCTTAGCCATCTTTGTTGAGCCGAGGGGGGAGGGATTTCATTTGGGGAGGGGGGGGGGCGGTTGAACCCCAACCCCCCCCCCCCCCGCTACTACCATGTTAATTACCAATAAATTATGACAAATTGGTTAATTTATTTTATTGATTCATGTCTTGACTATGCCAAAGAATATGTGTGCAAAGTTTCAACTTGTTACGAGAATTGGTGTGGGAGAAATAACGTGGGCACACTTTTGATCAAACATACAGACAGTGTGAGTTGATGTAAGCTTTGTAGAAATTAACATCAAATCTCTAAATGTTATAATTGTACTTTATGAATGTCCATCCTATTGACATTAAGTCTATGTATTTGTATAATGCACATTTAAAACACACACAAGTCATGGCTATAAAAACGCTCAAAGCCTCTACTCTTGTACGATGAGCGTAATTTATTAATTTAAGCTAGGGCCGGTCTAAGGCCACTGCAACATATGCGGCCGCAGTGGGCCCCGCACTTTCATAGGCTCCGCGCAAATTCTAGGTGTAAATTATTACATTAAACCATTTTAATTTATTATTAAAGGCTTCCTGAAATTCTCCTGAAATTGTAAAATATACGAAAAAGTCATGAAAATCTCCTAAAATTATTAACATTTTCTGAAAACTGAGGCAAATCTCTTTAGAAACAGACAAAATTATTATTTCGGGGTGTCATTCAATATGGAAAATGTCAATCCTACTCGCGATTAAAAAGAACGTCATTGTCAGTTTTCATTGAATAAAAATGTATTAATAAGGCGAACTTTAACCAAAACAAGAAGTTTAAATTCTTAATTTACTTTAATAGTCACTGGAATACAAATATAGATCTAAATCTATTTCGACCTCTTTAAAAAAGCGATATTTTGATAGTCGATATTAAATCTAAAATGTTTATCGGCTTTTTGTTGGAAAACTTGTTTCTAATGTAGATGGTTCGTAAAGTTAATTTAACAGTGATTTTGTAATTAGTAAAGTATGAATAAATTGCAAAGACGAATTTATTTTTTAATACAAAATCTTACTTTTCACTTATTATCCTTATCACAACCAAAAACCCTTACTCTAACCGCAATCCGTTTCGCATAGGGCCCCGCAATCTGTTGGACCGGCCCTGATTTAAACATAATCAACCTTTAAACTTCAGAAAACTTTGGGTTTTGTTTTTGTTTGTCAAGGTTTGCTACTAACTGCTATAGCTTTATGTTCGATGAAGTCACTAGTGTGTGTACCCCTGGCGGCAAGTTGTCTCCCTTACAACCTGGACCAACTCTACAAGAAGGTGACCTCTACGTGCTTCCAAGGGATGACGCCTATGAAGGGTTCAGGTGAGTTCAAAGAAAAATAGGAGCGTAACAAATATGATCTGGATTTAGAATATTGTATCTATCTGATATAATCGCACAAATTTAATATTGTTATTCTAGATATATTACAAATTAATTACATGATTAAATATGTATAACTGATAGAATTACACTTAATATAAGCTATGTAAGCTTTATATTTTTACCTATTCTTGTTGCTTTTTAATTATACACATCTATTCCGCATGCTGTTAGCGGCCCCCGAAAGGCGAAAAGACGCTATTAGTTTTGTCTGTCCGTCTGTCCGTCCGTCCGTCCCGTTTAGATCTCGTAAACTAGAAAAAATAGTGAAAATCCAATATCACAATATTTTGACCATTCGAAGTTCTGCAACGGCTACTTTTTTCTTTTCTAAAAGCGAAAAATCTAATTTTTTAAATCACTTATGCAAGCAGTTTTCATAAAAATACACCACTTTTACAACTATTCCCTATTAACAGTAACAAACACATGAGGCTCTTTATTAGGGGAGCCAGGTATAAACCATATTTTAAACACATTTATGCAAACGGTTGTAGTTTTTTTGTCAAAAAGAAAATTTTTTTATTGATAAGTTATGTACGTTCTGTTATACTAAGTACTATATTTATACACAAAAAATGTTTACTATTTTTTAAAGAGAAAAAAATTATTTAGTATGCATATAAGTCAGACCTAATTTAAAACAACAATTAATAAGTAGTTTTTCATATTATCGCGTGAACTGCAGTGTAGCAATTAAAATAAAGGACACCTAACAGAAGTCATTTTTTATTCTTGAGGAATAAGAGATTGGCACTTTACAAAACAATTAGATCAATTACATATTCATTATCACCAAGATGTGAATGTTGTTCGTATTTGCTTCTATATTATTATTGTACCGTTGTTACGCTGAGGTTGTCAATTGTAGTCAAACTAAATTTCCATTTGATTGGATCAATAAAAATTATCTTATCTTATCTTATCTTATTATAAGACATTAGTTAGGCCAGGTTCACATCTAACTTCACATATCCTTTGGTCTGCTGGATGCTGGGGCACCAGACAAGATCTGTCAACCTTTTTTTCTTCATTATTTTCTGTCATTTGTCTTTCATAAAATTTCATTCTGATAATATTGATACTTGCCTTTTTACCTGCCTGGGTGGACAACTTCGGGGGCCGATTTTTAGTTTGTTTCCACACAAACTGTCTTTGTAACCTTGTTTTATTTATACTCTTTCTAATACATGCTGGCTTTTCATCACTTACTCTGTGACATCTAGAGTAAAATATATCTGGCTCGAGCGACAAAAGAAAGCAAAAAAGAGAACAATCAGATTATAGAGAGAAAGAGAAAAAGAGAACAATCAGATTATAGAGAGAAAGAGAAAGAGAAAAAGAGAACAATCAGATTATAGAGAGAAAGAGAAAGAGAAAAAGAGAACAATCAGATTATAGAGAGAAAGAGAAATAGAAAAAGAGAACAATCAGATTATAGAGAGAAAGAGAAAGAGAAAAAGAGAACAATCAGATTATAGAGAGAAAGAGAAAGAGAAAAAGAGAACAATCAGATTATAGAGAGAAAGAGAAAGAGAAAAAGAGAACAATCAGATTATAGAGAGAAAGAGAAAGAGAAAAAGAGAACAATCAGATTATAGAGAGAAAGAGAAAGAGAAAAAGAGAACAATCAGATTATAGAGAGAAAGAGAAAGAGAAAAAGAGAACAATCAGATTATAGAGAGAAAGAGAAATAGAAAAAGAAAACAATCAGATTATAGAGAGAAAGAGAAAGAGAAAAAGAGAACAATCAGATTATAGAGAGAAAGAGAAAGAGAAAAAGAGAACAATCAGATTATAGAGAGAAAGAGAAAGAGAAAAAGAGAACAATCAGATTATAGAGAGAAAGAGAAAGAGAAAAAGAGAACAATCAGATTATAGAGAGAAAGAGAAATAGAAAAAGAGAACAATCAGATTATAGAGAGAAAGAGAAAGAGAAAAAGAGAACAATCAGATTATAGAGAGAAAGAGAAAGAGAAAAAGAGAACAATCAGATTATAGAGAGAAAGAGAAAGAGAAAAAGAGAACAATCAGATTATAGAGAGAAAGAGAAAGAGAAAAAGAGAACAATCAGATTATAGAGAGAAAGAGAAAGAGAAAAAGAGAACAATCAGATTATAGAGAGAAAGAGAAAGAGAAAAAGAGAACAATCAGATTATAGAGAGAAAGAGAAAGAGAAAAAGAGAACAATCAGATTATAGAGAGAAAGAGAAAGAGAAAAAGAGAACAATCAGATTATAGAGAGAAAGAGAAAGAGAAAAAGAGAACAATCAGATTATAGAGAGAAAGAGAAAGAGAAAAAGAGAACAATCAGATTATAGAGAGAAAGAGAAAGAGAAAAAGAGAACAATCAGATTATAGAGAGAAAGAGAAAGAGAAAAAGAGAACAATCAGATTATAGAGAGAAAGAGAAAGAGAAAAAGAGAACAATCAGATTATAGAGAGAAAGAGAAAGAGAAAAAGAGAACAATCAGATTATAGAGAGAAAGAGAAATAGAAAAAGAAAACAATCAGATTATAGAGAGAAAGAGAAAGAGAAAAAGAGAACAATCAGATTATAGAGAGAAAGAGAAAGAGAAAAAGAGAACAATCAGATTATAGAGAGAAAGAGAAAGAGAAAAAGAGAACAATCAGATTATAGAGAGAAAGAGAAAGAGAGAAAGAGTGAAAAAAGAAGATTCAGAGAAAGAAAGAAACATTGTCAGAATAAACATTTTGAGATTAACTTTGAAAACTTCCCATTTCTGTGTTCTGATCTGTGTTTCTCTGTGTTTCAGTCTTCACACATTCAACTTGACGACCGTCAACATGGCCTACTTCTATGTGCCTGTAACCTACCTCCAGGCTCTAGAAGCATGTCACTGCATGAATTCGATGCTCTATGCACCAAAAACTTTGGACAAACTGGAACTTATCGCTGACCTGGCCTACACAACACAGCATAACATCTGGATAGGGCTGGACGACCTTGTAACTGAAGGTCAATTCATTTGGTCAGAAGATGGTCAACCTTTTGACACGAGCTTGAATTCAATTTTTTTCTACGACGACCAACCAGACAACTATCTGGGCGACGAGGATTGTATTTCTCTACGCTACAATGCCCACAGATTAAATGATGCTAATTGTAATAGACCATATTTGTTTAGCTGTGAACAACGTACATAATAAACATACGAGAATGGTCTGAAACGTTGTTAACCTTGCAGTGTATTCTTTTCTTCAGATTAATGAAATATTCTCCACATAATCTTCTTTTAGATCTATGTATTTCCCAGTATGAAAGAACGCAATGCTAACAAGGGTCTTAGAAAATCCAGGCTTATCTGCAACAGACCCAACTGACCCCATGCCATGTATGCGGCTGGCTTTTTAAAGCAAGGATTGGGCCCTTTAGCTATCTTCAAGTTCATAGGAAATGCGAAATAGTCTTATCTTTGACCACGAAAGAAGAGGTGAATTTCTCATAGTAATGTTCCCGTCTCTCCAACTACTTTCCAAATAATAGACTTTTATGAGTTTTTCTTAAACGAATTGGTGAACTTGGAGGATATATGATGATTTCATCACCTCTGTAAACAATTATTTTATGAGAAAAAAAAACAAAGCTAAACACTATTCACTAAACAGAATTTAAAGAATGAAATCAAATTAATTGGAAGAAAAAAAGTACTTCAATCTTTGCTCGGTCGAAAATATTTCAGAGATAAATTCAGTTTAAACCAAATTATACAATGTATACAATATATGTACTAAATCTATACATAAAGATTCATTGCTATCAATCTACTTTCACTGTTTTGATCAGAACTGCTTCCACTCTTCAGATTTATTAGTCCGTGTATCGCTTTTGCTTTTCTTGTATTTTTAGCGGCCCCCGTAAGGGAAAAAAGCCGCTATATGTTTTGTGCAAAATGTCCGTCCGTCCGTCTGTCACACTCAGATCTCGAAAACTAGAAGAGATATGAAAAATATTATTTGATCATTAAATCCGGCTTGAAAAGTTTAGGTGCAACGGCTGCTTTTGGTTTTCTAAAAGCAAACCGTTTAATTTATAAAATTAATTATGCAAGCGATTTTTTCATAAAAATACACCAATTCTAAAACAATTACGTAAATGTAAGGGAGGCAATGTTACAATATGCTTACAAAGATCAATAACGTTGGTGTATTTTCAGTATCACTAAGTCAAATATATGTATAAAATGTACAGGAAATGTTTACAACAAATATAAACAATACTTAAAGATGTTTTTTCTGGTTAACTAGCTGCTAAAATTAAAAGAAAACATTTCTGTTTGTTTATACAGGCTAATAATGCACTTTGTATGTAAATATCATGCTCATGTTTTTAAATGGACTTTTTAATCAGCGACTTTCGTGCAGTAGCGTAACATTGTGGCATGATCAGGTGCTAAACCAATTCCTTAAACTTTTTTAAAAAATCAGATTTTATTTATTTTGTTTGTTTAGTGCCCCCATCCGAATAAAAGAAGCTTATTTTTGTGCGTTTTGTCTGTTGGTCGGTCTGTCCGTCACGATTAGATTAACAAATAACAAATAACACTAGAGGTTATTGTAAATCTTATTTAACCTTTAATTTTTCATTTTTATATTTCATTAACTATAAAGTTCTTCCTGATATTGTTTTATAAAAAACTAATTTAAATCAAATAATTATATTTTTTTTCAAAAATAACGACAATAGGTTATTCAGGATTTTTTAGTCTAACTAGGACGTGTGACGTAATGGAATCTTTTTCCTTTGACGTCATATGGAGTTAATTCTTTAAATGAAATGCTAAAAGATCTCACTAGGTGCATCAATGTCTATGAACATTCGACAAGCTGCTCGTATAGATGACATTTTTAGTCTAACTAGGACGTGTGACGTATTGAATTTTTTTTCCTTTGACGTCATATGGAGTTATTCTTTAAATGAAATGCTAAAAGAAATCACTCGGTGCACCAATGTCTATTAACACTCAACAAGCTGCTCGTATAGATGATATGTTTTAGTCTAACTAGGCCGTGTGACGTAGTGGATTTTTTTCCATTGACGTCATATGGAATAAATTCTTTAAATGCTAAAACAACTCGGTATAGTAATGTTTATTAAACCTCGTAATGTGACTCGCATTTTAAAAAGACATAATTGATTTAGATCTAATCTAGATTTTTACCACTAGATCTAGATTTTTTTTCTTACACTAGAGCTAGATTTTTTAAACTAGATTTAGATTTAAGTTCTAATTAAAATCATTATAGAATCTAGATTTAGAATTTCTTGGTCTAGTTTAGAATGTTTGTTGTTTTACATGTTTCGGATGTTCCTTCAGAGTTTTAGTCCAAACCTCCCGTAGGAGGACGGGGGATAGGAGCGGGCAGGGTTTGAACCTGGCACCATCGATGAATCCAAACGAAAGTCCAGCGCGCAAACCGCACTACCAGACAGCCATGATTTAGACTAGATCAAGATCTATAATTTTAATTTCTAGGCTTAAAGTGTAGATTTTTTTTCTAAAGTCTAGATTGTCAATATGTAAATAATGCAATGTTATAAAATACTAAAACTAATCTACTTTTTTAATATTTAGATATTGCAATTAGTCTATTAATTGATTATCTAGTGTTTTTTTTATATAAATCTTATCTAAATTACATCTACATTATCCCAAATATATATTTTATATCTAGATCTAGTAGATATAGATATTGAGAGTGCTAAATTAGTAGTTTAATTTAGGTAGATCTACATCCTCAATCTAGTTCCATTTAGGCCTAAATGAAAATGCTCAATACCAAAAGATTATCTAATATCGCTCTTCTGACATGTTGTACGTATCCGGTAGTTGTCATTCCGTAATGTGTAGGTATATTATCAATAGTAGTCTATAAGTTTGTAATCAGTTTGTCATTAGATTAAGAGCAATGCCTGGTCGTGCGGTTAGCGCGCAGAACTGATTATCTCTACGGTCTCAGTTTCATACCCTGCTCGATGCCATCCTCAGTCGACCAGCGAATATGCGGATCCGACAGTGATCCGTCTCCCACGGAGGCCGCCTCTGAGTTTGTGTTGCCACACAAACTCTCTTTGTGTTCTTTTTTAAAAATTAAATTTAGATCTTAAAACTCTTGTCGAGACTATTGTAAGTTGTTCATTTCTTCACCAACGTCAATAAAATATAAGAAACACTTCCTTAAATAAACAAGAAGTTGTTTACTTCTAGAACAAAATGTGCCATTTTCTTGTATATTGTTCCGAATTTCAACTCATTCACAACTGGTGTAACTTTAAGCATCGCATTTCTGATCACTAATATAAATATTTTATAAAAATATTTTTTAGTATAAATTTTACAATGCACAGTGATATAAAAAAAAAAGGTACATGCACGAAAACCAGTAAATAGATGACATTCATGACGCTGTTGTTTGCATCATCTATATATATAATTCTCTTCATGGCACAAGAAGAAGTAAAGGAAAGATCACTCTTTTATTTCTGCAAGTCGGACGAACTAGAGATAGTATTCACCCGTCAGAAAATAGCAAGGCCGGACCGTTGTGACAAAGAGAGATAACTCTTTTTTTTTGTTTCTACCTCACGTAAATTTAGCAGCGAAAAAAAAGAAGGGGGGGGGGAAGAAGAACAAGTAATTTACTCTGTATTCACCAGCCACTAAATAGCAGGGCCGACTTAACCGTTGTGGGGCCCTATGCGAAACGGAATTCGCGGGGCCTAGTTTGGGTAGGGGATACGGATTATAAGTGAAACTTAAGAGTTAATATTAGAAAATGTTTTCGTCTTTGCATTTTATTCATTTTTTACTACGTACAGAATTACTTTACGAGCCTTGCGTGTAGCGAAGTCATACAGTATATCATAAATATTGTATTTCTACATAGATCACGCTCAATAGCAAGAATTACCAAATGTTTCAATCTATCTACGAGAATTGTTGACCTCAAGTAATTCTCCATTAGTTTGAGGCACGAGAAGCTTCTTTCACCAGATTCCAAAATTACGGGATAATGCCCGTTTTTTTTATCTCGCGTAAAATTTTCGTTGTCCATATTGAACGACACCCCAAAATGACAATTTTCGTCTCTATATTTCAGGAGATTTGTATGAGTTTTCTAAAGATTTTAATAACTTCCTGAGATTTGCTGGACTTTTTCTTATATTTTGCAATTTCAGATTTACAGGAGCTCCTGGTAAATCGACAGGAGGACGCGGGAAATATGTTATAAGTTATAAAATGGTTTTATTTAATAATTTATACCTCTAGAACTAGCGCGGGTCCTATGAAAGTGAGGGTCCCACTGCGGTCGCATAGATTGCTGTGGCCCTGCAAAACTGCTGCTTAAACTAAGCCGCAGTCGACTAGTGTAGTTGATTATAGAAAATAATACGTGTACTTCGATATAGGTTTTTATCTTAAATTTACAATTAAATTGCTTTTATATAGCACAACTTTCAAGCTTATGGCATGCTCAGAGCGTTACAATCCAAATTATTTTGTGAACCGGTGGGAGGGGGTCTCTGGGAGAAAGTTTTCCGTGCTGTATTTAGGCGCTCAGTAAACACAACTCTGCTCTGGTTGGGTGACGAACTCAAGCCCCCCCCCCCTTGAAAGACAGCCAAGCGGTTTTGACCACACAGCCCACAATAATTAAAGTATTTGACTTGATTACTTCCCTTAGCTATCCCTTATCTCTTATCTCTGTCAATGTATTTCTTATCTTATCTTTGTCTTTACAACCAAAATGCTTCACTCCATTGAGTCATACAAACTTCTTTTTACCAGACAGACAAGTTGATATCAGCATTGTAAAAAGAGGCAAAGTTACTTAGTGATTCTCTCTTCATCACGAACTGCCATGTTCCTTTTGTCCATGTAGTGCGAAATCTTGGAGTTTTCTTTGACTCAACACTATTTTTCGACCCACACATAAGTCAGCTCTGCAAAGGTCTTTATCTGCAGCTGCGCAGATTAGGCCAGATCCGACCATATTTAACAACGGAGTCAACAAAAACTCTATCTGTGGCATTCATACTCTCCCGCCTTGACTATTGCAACGCTGCGCTATCAGGTATACCTGATGACAAAGTAGCCAAGTTGTATACAGAACAACGCCGCTCGAATAGTCCTTAAAAAAACTAGACAAGATTCTGCTACTACGCTCTTGCGCACGCTCCATTGGCTTCCCGTGAAAGCAAGAATCGATTACAAGGTCGCCACACTTTGTCATCAGTGTATATATAACAACGAGATGCCCTTGTACCCTAGCGAACTGATTACTCCACATGTCCCCCAGTGAGCCCTGCGCTCAATGGACTCAACGCTTTTAGTAGTACCACGTTTCTCCCTCAAAAGCTACGGTCTGCGGACTTTTTCAGTTCAAGGACCAAAGGTTTGGAACTCACTCCCCATTGATCTCAGACAACATGCTACACCACTTTTAAGAAGAACATTAAGACCTATCTGTTTAAAACTTTTTTAGATTAACTGTCATTCGAACTGTTTTGTTTGTGTTTGTAATGTTATTACAGCGCCTTGAGCCTACATTTTGTTTGTTAACAGCGCTTTATAAATAAAATTATTAAAATTATTATTATTCAGTCCAAAACAAACAGTTACTTTGTGATTCAGTCCAAAACAAACATTTTGTTTGTGATTCAGTCCAAAACAAACGGGTACTTTGTGATTCAGTGATTTGTGATTTGTGATTTTGGGCACATCCGCACAATTTAGGCCAAGTCGTGCCTGCAGTCCCTCAAGGGCCACTCTCCCTCCACACAACCAAGGCCAAAACAAACGGTTACTCAGTGATTCAGTTCTAAACAAACTGTTACTTCGTGATTCAGTCCAAAACAAACTGTTACTTTGTGATTAAGTCCAAAGCAAACTGTTACTTTGTGATTCAGTCCAAAACATACTGTTTTTTTGTGATTCAGTCCAAAACAAACTGTTACTCTGTGATTCAGTCCAAAACAAACTGTTACTTTGTGATTCAGTCCAAAACAAACTTACTTTGTAATTCAGTCCAAAACAAACTGTTACTTTCTCCCACTACTGTTTTCCAACTGGTTCAGACAAGTGATAGGATCATAGCGTAGTGACTAGTTCAGACAAGTGATAGGATCATAGCGTAGTGACTAGTTCAGACAAGTGATAGGATCATAGCACTGGCGGATCTAGGGGGGGGGGGGGTGGGTAGAGCTATCGCCTCCACCCCCCACTCGGCCGACGCCGCCCCGGAGGGGGGTTGCAGGCGAATTTTATTATAGAATTCACACAATTTGTATAAGAATTTATTACTTATGTTAAAAATAAATACTAATTATTTATACTTCAACCAATTTTTAGATTATTTCGCCCCCCCCTCTAGTATGTTGGCCGATTGGCGGGGTTGGAAGGGGGCGATGGTATCAATCCCGCCCCCCCCCATACACTTTCGAGTGGGGGGGGCGGTCCAATTTTTTTGTAGAAATCACAGCTTGCTAATAGAATCAATTTAATATCTATATCATGTGGACTTATTATTGATTTTTAACCGATCTTTATATTATGTCGTTCCCTGTTTACCTCTACTGCCCTTCCCACCTAAACCCTTTAAGTGGGGGGGGGGCGGTCCGTTTTTATGGAGAAATCATAGTTTGTGAACAAAATTAGTTGAATTAATATATACATTTTGTATTATATCGCTCTCTTTCTAGTATTTCGGCCGATTCGGTGGGGTTAGGGGGGGCGATTGCATGTACTGCCCTCCCCACTATAGCCCTCTGAGTGCTGGGAGGGGGCGGTCCTATTTTTTGTGGAGAATCATAGTTTGTGAACAAAATTAGTTGAATATCTATATAATATAAACTACGTATTGATATGTGACCCGTTGTATATTATGTCGTACCACAATCTAATCTACTATTTATTGAATAATTTTTTTTTCGGCGGCGATTACCAAAGCCAAAATCTAAATATGTGGGGTATCTTATCTTTTCAAGGAACGAATTGATTTAATTTGCAATGTATTAAGGGCCTATAAATTCATATTAAAATAATTTTCAAGTACAACATTATTCAAAAGGTCATTTTTTAATAGTATGAATAATGAGCTTCCAACTCCATTGATGAATAATGAGCTGTAGAAGTCAGACAAGTTATAGGATCATAGCGTAGTGACTAGTCCAGACAAGTGATAGGATCATAGCGTAGTGACTAGTCGAGACAAGTGATAGGATCATATCGTAGTGACTATTTCAGACAAGGGATAGGATCATAGCGTACTGACTAGTCCAGACAAGTGATAGAATCATGGCTTAGTGTCTAGTTCAGTCAAGTGATAGGATCATAGCGTAGTGACTAGTTCATACAAGTGATAGGATCATAGCGTAGTGACTAGTCGAGACAACTGATAGGATCATAGCGTAGTGACTAGTTCAGACAAGGGATAGGATCATTGCGTATTGACTAGTCCAGACAAGTGATAGAATCATGGCTTAGTGTCTAGTTCAGTCAAGTGATAGGATCATAGCGTAGTGACTAGTTCATACAAGTGATAGGATCATAGCGTAGTGAGTAGTCCAGACAAGTTATAGGATCATAGCGTGTTGACTAGTCCAGACAAGTGGTAGGATCATAGCGTAGTGACTAGTCCAGACAAGTTATAGGATCATAGCGTAGTGACTAGTCGAGACAAGTGATAGGATCATAGCGTAGTGACTAGTTCAGACCCGGGATAGGATCATAGCGTATTGACTAGTCCAGACAAGTGATAGAATCATGGCTTAGTGTCTAGTTCAGTCAAGTGATAGGATCATAGCGTAGTGACTAGTTCATACAAGTGATAGGATCATAGCGTAGTGACTAGTCGAGACAACTGATAGGATCATAGCGTAGTGACTAGTTCAGACAAGGGATAGGATCATTGCGTATTGACTAGTCCAGACAAGTGATAGAATCATGGCTTAGTGTCTAGTTCAGTCAAGTGATAGGATCATAGCGTAGTGACTAGTTCATACAAGTGATAGGATCATAGCGTAGTGAGTAGTCCAGACAAGTGGTAGGATCATAGCGTAGTGAGTAGTCCAGACAAGTTATAGGATCATAGCGTGTTGACTAGTCCAGACAAGTGGTAGGATCATAGCGTAGTGACTAGTCCAGACAAGTGATAGGGTCATAGCGTAGTGAGACAAGTGATAGGATCATAGCGTAGTGAAACAAGTTATAGGATCATAGCGTGTTGACTAGTCCAGACAAGTGATAGGATCATAGCGTAGTGACTAGTCCAGACAAGTGATAGGGTCATAGCGTAGTGACTAGCCCAGACAAGTGATAGGATCATAGCGTAGTGACTAGTTCAGACAAGTTAAAGGATCATAGCGTAGTGACTAGTCGAGACAAGTGATAGGATCATAGCGTAGTGACTAGTTCAGACAAGTGGTAGGATCATAGCGTATTGACTAGTCCAGACAAGTGATAGGATCATAGCGTAGTGACTAGTCCAGACAAGTTATAGGATCATAGCGTAGTGACTAGTCGAGACAAGTGATAGGATCATAGCGTAGTGACTAGTTCAGACAAGGGATAGGATCATAGCGTATTGACTAGTCCAGACAAGTGATAGAATCATGGCTTAGTGTCTAGTTTAGTCAAGTGATAGGATCATAGCGTAGTGATTAGTTCATACAAGTGATAGGATCATAGCGTAGTGAGTAGTCCAGACAAGTTATAGGATCATAGCGTGTTGACTAGTCCAGACAAGTGGTAGGATCATAGCGTAGTGACTAGTCCAGACAAGTGATAGGATCATAGCGTAGTGACTAGTTCATACAAGTGATAGGATCATAGCGTAGTGAGTAGTCCAGACAAGTGATAGGATCATAGCGTGTTGACTAGTCCAGACAAGTGATAGGATCATAGCGTAGTGACTAGTCCAGACAAGTGATAGGATCATAGCGTAGTGACTAGCCCAGACAAGTGATAGGATCATAGCGTAGTGACTAGTTCAGACAAGTGAAAGGATCATAGCGTAGTGACTAGTCGAGACAAGTGATAGGATCATAGCGTAGTGACAGTTCAGTGGTAGGATCATAGTGTATTGCCAGACAAGTGATAGGATCATAGCGTAGTGACTAGTCCAGACAAGTTATAGGATCATAGCGTAGTGACTAGTCGAGACAAGTGATAGTATCATAGCGTAGTGACTAGTTCAGACAAGTGATAGGATCATAGCGTATTGACTAGTCCAGACAAGTGATAGGATCATAGCTTAGTGTCTAGTTCAGTCAAGTGATAGGATCATAGCGTAGTGAAGAACAAGTGATAGGATCATAGCGTAGTGAGTAGTCCAGACAAGTTATAGGATCATAGTGTAGTCAGACAAGTGGTAGGATCATAGCGTAGTGACTAGTCCAGACAAGTGATAGGGTCATAGCGTAGTGACTAGCCCAGACAAGTGATAGGATCATAGCGTAGTGACTAGTTCAGACAAGTTAAAGGATCATAGCGTATTGACTAGTCCAGACAAGTGATAGGATCATAGCGTAGTGTCTAGTTCAGACAAGTGATAGGATCATAGCGTAGTGACTAGTCCAGACAAGTGATAGGATCATAGCGTAGTGACTAGTCCAGAAAAGTGATAGGATTATAGCTTAGTGTCTAGTTCAGACAAGTGATAGGATCATAGCGTAGTGAGACAAGTGATAGGATCATAGCTAGTGACTAGTCCAGACAAGTGATATGTTCATAGCTTATTGACTAGTTCAGACAAGTGATATTTTCATAGCTTAGCGTAAATATAGGCCTAGAAAAAATCCCCCCTAAACATCCCCCCCCCCCGAAAAAACATCCTGGCTACGCCCATGATATATATATATATATGCTTATATGCCTTTTTGTATATGATATTTATGTGTATTGTTAATATGTATTGTTAATAAAGTCTTGTTGACACGTGTTTTTGATTTCTGTTGCTTACATCTTGTTTATTAGTGATGCCTATGTGTTGCTCAAATGTTGCTTTTATATGTGGTTTATATATGTTATTATATGTTTCATTTTTAGTCCTGTATATATACTATGTGTTGCTTATGTGCTTATGTGTTAATTATATGTACAATTCATGATGACCGGTCATTTCATCCCCGGTCATTTCATCATTAGTCACTTCTTCCACCGGTCATTTCATCCCCAATTAATTTTTTTTTTACTTTGTTATTGTGTAATTGTGCTGTTAAGACTCTTTGCCTTGAAGCCCTCATTTAATCTAATAGGTTATATAAATATGCTTATTTAGAATACTTGTTGTTATTTTGGACACGTCATCTTAGTGTATATAGAGTGTTCTCTCTTCCTACGACGTGTTGAGAAATGAAAGAATAGAGTTCAATAAGTTGTTAGGAAATTACCAAGAACCGCAGTTCATATGTATAGTTTATATATGATGCTTCTATATGTATAGTTTATATATGATGCTTCTATATGTATAGTTTATATATGTATAGCTTCTATATGTATAGTTTATATATGTATAGCTTCTATATGTATAGTTTATATATGTATAGCTTCTATATGTATAGTTTATATATGTATAGCTTCTATATGTATAGTTTATATATGATGCTTCTATATGTATAGTTTATATATGATGCTTCTATATGTATAGTTTATATATGATGCTTCTATATGTATAGTTTATATATGATGCTTCTATATGTATAGTTTATATATGATGCTTCTATATGTATAGTTTATATATGATGCTTCTATATGTATAGTTTATATATGATGCTTCTATATGTATAGTTTATATATGATGCTTCTATATGTATAGTTTATATATGATGCTTCTATATGTATAGTTTATATATGATGCTTCTATATGTATAGTTTATATATGATGCTTCTATATGTATAGTTTATATATGATGCTTCTATGTACTTATTTGTGCTGCTTTAATGTGGTACTGTCATTTATGTTGTTGATTTATGTGTCTTCTATATGTTTTGTTTTTAGGCATTGTTTGTGACACATTTTATAACTATAAGTGTTGTCTAGAGACTAGGTCTCTGTTCAATTTATATTAGAGTTATACATTCCTATCTCCATAGTGAGCAAGTAAAAACTGTTTCATGTAATTGTTTCAAACATGACATTCTTGAATAAAGAATCTTTTATTAATATTTAAAGTAGAGCATTTCTTTTTCGCTTAATGATCTACTACTCTAATTTCAATAAAATGTTTGCTGTAGACGCCAGTCCAATGCCTTCCTGCAGGTTACTGTGTCACTAAAGTTCTTGACTCCTGATTCCGCTGAAAGAAATAACGTTACCCCTTGGCTGGGGATTTTTTTTTCTTTTATGGATGGCCGGTGGGTCAATATTTGAGAAACACTGATTAAGTCATGAAAAATAAAGTTTGTTAGCTGTGTCAAGTGTCTAAAATATGTTTAATTTATTGGCTGTTTAGCAAAAAGACCCTTAAAAGTATTCATTTAATATGCAAAGTCCCAGTTGATAGCAAAATACAGATAATCAAGCCCATGTGGTCCAGGAGCTGCTGCGACCACATGAAAGTTTCTTACCAATAGGGCCAAAGCGAATCCAACAGCATTTTTTGATTTACCAATGTCAATTGAGATTTGGACACATTTCTTTTTGTTCAACTCACAGTAAAATCTAATCTCTAACCAAACAAATAAAATTGAATGAAAAAAAGGAAATAAAGAAATACATTTATTTAAAAAAGGATTTCAAAAATATTTTATATTTTAAGTGGCCCTCGAAAGAAGAAAGACCGTTATTAATTCTGTGTGGCCAATCAGTCCATCTGCCATTTTTCGATCTAAAAATCTAAAAAAGATATTGAAATCCGATTTAAAGATATTTGCAGTGCCCGCTTGAGAAATTCTGGTACACAAACTCAGAGGCGGCCCTCGTCGGAGTCGGATCCCTGTTGGATTCGCCTATTCGTAAGGAATATTCAAGACGTGATTTTTTTTTGATTGTCAAAAGTAATAATGTTTCAAACTAATAGCATATTATTGATAAATATATATATACACACTAACTCATGACAACTACCAGATATGTACAATATGTCAGACGAGCGATTTTAGATAATCTTTTGGTATTGATTTGTAATTGAAAGAAAAAAAGAAAAGAACAGGCATCGAGCTTGTACTTTGGCGACGTCTGCTCGATGTCCCAGCACAGTTACCAACAGAGCTAGTGGCATTTTCATTTAAATGGAAAGAGAATGAGGATGTAGATCTACCTAAATTAAACTTCTGATTTAGCACTCTTAAGATCTATATCTACTAGATCTAGATCTACAATATAGATTTGGAATAATGTAGATGTAATTTAGATAAGATTTATGTTTTAAAAAAAGCCTAAATAATCTAGTAATAGACTGAATGCAATATTAAATTTAAAAATAGTAGATTAGTTTTAGTATTTTATTACATTGCAATATTGATCTTGACATTTGGAAAAAAATCTAGACTTTAAGTCTAGACATTTAAACTGTACATCTTGATTTAGTCTAAATCATGGTTGCCTGGTCGTGCTTTTTGCGCGCTGGACTGTCGTTAGTTTATCGATGGTCCCAGGTTTAAATCCTGCCCGCTCCCATCCACCGTCGTCCTGCGGGAGGATTGGACTAGGAAGTAAATATCTTCCACTCTGAAAGAACATCCGAAACATGTAAAACAACAAACATTTTAAACTAGACCTAGAAATTCTAGATCTAGAATCTACAATGATTTTATTTAAAATATAAATCTAAATCTAGTTTAAAAAATCTAGCTCTATTGTTAAAACAATCTAGATCTAGTGTAAAAAATCTAGCTCTAGTGTAAAAAAATATGTAGATTAGATCTAAATCTAGCTTTTTTTTTTAAAATACGAGTCACATTACGAGGTTTAATAAAGATTACTATACCGAGTTGTTTTAGCAATTCATTTGAAGAATTTATTCCATATGACGTCAAAGGAAAAAAATCCACTATGTCACACTGCCTAGTGAGACTAAAAATGTCTTTATCAATACGAGCAGGCTCTTGTGGGTTCATAGACATTAGTGTATCGAGTTATTTTAGCATTTCATTTAAAGAATTAACTACTTATTACGTCAAAGGAAAAAAAATCCATTACGTCATCATGGGCTAGTTAGACTAAATATGTACGTATGTAAATATATTTCTATTTATAAGGATTAAAGACGCATTTTTTGTGCGTTTGTCTTTCAGTCTGTCTGTCCGTTAATATCGAAAAAAAGAAGACTAAAACTATTGAAAATCTAATTAAAATTTAATTTTCCTTCCGAAACATCGCAATAGTGTTAAGTTTCTATAATAGATTGTTCCGGATGTTTATAAATATATATTGTGATTGAAAATAAGAATTCCAGATAAATCAGAAACCTTTAATTAAATTTTTGGAATGGTCTCGTATGAAAATTTGATGTACCATAGCCTTGTGGAGAGATTTTCAAACCATACTTTGGTGCTTGGAAGTTCTTTTCCTTAAAAAGCGGAACATAATATTAACGATAAATAGATTTTCTAACGTTATAGCTAGAAAGTTAAATGTACTGTAAGAGAGGTGCAATTTTACATAAATAAAATAAAATCCGGAACAACCAAAGTTCGTAAATGAGAAGAAGATGATCTGATTTATTTATTAGAAGTGGGATTTCAAACAGTTATTTGGTGTTAGTAGATTTTTCATATACAATTCTAAACATTTTTGGCGACGATTAGTAAGAAAATTAAAGTAATATAGGTGGCTTTAAATGAAAATAATAACTGTGCTGAGATATCGAAGTACAAGCACGATATATCTGTTCTTTTCTCTTTTTTCTTGTTTTTTTAATTTCAAATCAATGCTGAAAGATTATCTAAAATTGCTCGTCAGACATATTGTTCATATCCGATAGATGTCATACCGTAATGTGTAGTGTATCTCTTTATCAATAATAGGCTATTAGTTTGTAACCAGTTTATTATTAAGCTAAGAGCAATGCTTGGTCTTGAGGTTAGCTTACTGAACTAATTATCTCGAGGGTCCCTGGTTGTTTGTTTGTTTTGTTTTACATGTTTCGGATGTTCCTTCAGAGTTGAAGATAGTTTAGTTTCTAGTCCAAACCTCTCGCAGGACGACGGGGGATGGGAGCAGGCAGGGTTTGAATCAGAATGACAGTTTAGCGCGCAAACTGCACGACCAGGCAGGCTTCCTAACCTACTAGCTGCCATTCCCCATCTTCCAGCGAGAGGTTAATTATTTTTAACTTAGAAGGAACATATGAAACATGTAAAACAGAAAAAAAAACCATTTTTCACAGACACAAATTAATTTTTTTAAACATTATTACTTTTGACCATCAAAATTAAATCACGTCTTGAATATTCCTTGCGAATAGGTAGATCCGACAGTGATCAGACTCTGACGGGGGCCGCCTCTGTAATCGTGTTTTTATTTTTTTTAAGACACGACATTTTTATTCTACTCATAATTTTTGTATATGACATTCACGTTACAATGTTTTTCGCTCATGAAATAAAGAAAAAAATTAAACACAGCTGTCAGTTGTTTGTATGACATTTAACAATTGTACGAACTTGAGATCAGCAAACGCAGAAGGTTCTAAATAACTCACAAAAAAAAAAACACTTTCTGCAGAGAACAGTATCAGGAAAAAGAAGAAGAGGCCGACAGAGAAAGCGATGGTAAGACTTGAAAGATTTGACAGGCTTGTGATTGTAACAGAAACTAGGCAATGGAAAAGACAAAGAGGAATCGAGAATAACGGCCGATAGATCCCCAACTGTCTAACAGACTAAGGGATAGGTGACGGTGAAAGAGGGCCGGAGTTGACTCGCTCTCCAACTGTCTAACAGACTAAGGGATAGGTGACGGTGAAAGAGGGCCGGAGTTGACTCGCTCTCCAACTGTCTAACAGACTAAGGGATAGGTGACGGTGAAAGAGGGCCGGAGTTGACTCGCTCCCCAACTGTCTAACAGACTAAGGGATAGGTGACGGTGAAAGAGGGCCGGAGTTGACTCGCTCCCCAACTGTCTAACAGACTAAGGGATAGGTGACGGTGAAAGAGGGCCGGAGTTGACTCGCTCCCCAAATGTCTAACAGACTAAGGGATTGGTGACGGTGAAAGAGGGCCGGAGTAGACTCGCTCTCCAACTGTCTTACAGACTAAGGGATAGGTGACGGTGAAAGAGGGCCGGAGTTGACTCGCTCCACAACTGTCTAACAGACTAAGGGATTGGTGACGGTGAAAGAGGGCCGGAGTTGACTCGCTCCCCAACTGTCTAACAGACTAAGGGATAGGTGACGGTGAAAGAGGGCCGGAGTTGACTCGCTCTCCAACTGTCTAACAGACTAAGGGATAGGTGACGGTGAAAGAGGGCCGGAGTTGACTCGCTCCCCAACTGTCTAACAGACTAAGTGATAGGTGACGGTGAAAGAGGGCCGGAGTTGACTCGCTCTCCAACTGTCTAACAGACTAAGGGATAGGTGACGGTGAAAGAGGGCCGGAGTTGACTCGCTCTCCAACTGTCTAACAGACTAAGGGATAGGTGACGGTGAAAGAGGGCCGGAGTTGACTCGCTCCCCAACTGTCTAACAGACTAAGGGATTGGTGACGGTGAAAGAGGGCCGGAGTTGACTCGCTCTCCAACTGTCTAACAGACTAAGGGATGGGTGACGGTGAAAGAGGGCCGGAGTTGACTCGCTCTCCAACTGTCTAACAGACTAAGGGATAGGTGACGGTGAAAGAGGGCCGGAGTTGACTCGCTCCCCAACTGTCTAACAGACTAAGTGATAGGTGACGGTGAAAGAGGGCCGGAGTTGACTCGCTCTCCAACTGTCTAACAGACTAAGGGATAGGTGACGGTGAAAGAGGGCCGGAGTTGACTCGCTCTCCAACTGTCTAACAGACTTAGGGATAGGTGACGGTGAAAGAGGGCCGGAGTTGACTCGCTCTCCAACTGTCTAACAGACTAAGGGATAGGTGACGGTGAAAGAGGGCCGGAGTTGACTCGCTCTCCAACTGTCTAACAGACTAAGGGATAGGTGACGGTGAAAGAGGGCCGGAGTTGACTCGCTCTACAACTGTCTAACAGACTAAGGGATAGGTGAAGGTGAAAGAGGGCCAGAGTTGACTTGCTCTCCAAATGTCTAACAGACTAAGGGATAGGTGACGGTGAAAGAGGGCCGGAGTTGACTCGCTCTCCAATTGTCTAACAGACTAAGGGATAGGTGAAGGTGAAAGAGGGCCGGAGTTGTATCGCGTGAAGTAACTTGTCCATCATTGTGGAGGACTGTCTCTGAGTAAGGAAACCATACATGGTTCTCTACCACAATATGGACGTAGCCTACTATGGAGGGACTGGGGTGAGGGGTAATGTTCAAAGAGATACAGTTGCATAACGCACATATCTATATGAAGCTTACATTCTTACCAAAATTGAAAATTGAAAAAGATTATGTAAATAACATACTCTGTTGGATCTCCCAATGAACTGGAAACAAACAATCCATACACAAAAGTGTTATCCATAAACTTTCCATTAAAGTGCTGGAAAAATTGATAAGAGTTTAAGTCCACAAAGATGTATCTCTCCAACTGTTGGAAATTGTATAACTGAAATAAAGACAGAATGTTGTCTGAAACGAAGTTTTAATTCATGTCTTGTTGGCATTGTCAAACATGTTACAACTAAAGATTTAACATACACTAATCCAAAATATATTCATTCAAAAGTGTCAGCTCAACCTTCAACAAACAATACTATTTAAGGGGTGAAGACAAATAATTAGAAATGACCATTTCAAACACATTCTTTTATGGAACTGTTGAAAGCCTGTGCATGTGAGTAAAAATATTTCACATCTAAGATTAGAGATTACAAGTTAACTTAGGGCTATATCTTACATTAGAGATTACAAGTTAACTTAGGGCTATATCTTACATTAGAGATTACAAGTTAACTTAGGGCTACATATTACATTAGAGATTACAAGTTAACTTAGGGCTTTATCTTACATTAGAGATTACAAGTTAACTTAGGGCTACATATTACATTAGAGATTACAAGTTAACTTAGGGCTTTATCTTACATTAGAGATTACAAGTTAACTTAGGGCTACATCTTACATTAGAGATCACTTATTGCTACATCTCAAATTAAAGTTTATAATTTTACATAGGACTAAATTGCTACATCTTACATGAGACACCGCAAAAATTACTTCTAGGTTCGTCTAGACATTTTCTTTTCTTTAGTTATACTTAGACATCTGATCCACTGGACACTCATTAACATGTGTTAATTAACAAGGCTGAGAGAAAAGGGCGTTTCTGTGTTAATATGAGAGGCAGGGCCAGATTTAAGGGAAGGCAGGCGAGCTACAGCCCGGGGCTTCCATAAAAGTTTTTTTTAAATATATCCGAATTTCTGTTTTTTTTTGTTTCACATTTTGACGGCTGAGAACAAATTGTCCCGACTAAGAAGTGTATGCATGTCACTTGCCTAGACAAAAGTATTTTTAAAAGTGGAAAAAACGAACTAATATTCATTCTATGGGACAGCCAGAGAGAAACAAAATGCATTGTGCACATAAAATATTCATTCTATGGGACAGCCAGAGAGAAACAAAATGCATTGTGCACATAAAATATTCATTCTATGGGACAGCCAGAGAGAAACAAAATGCATTGTGCACATAAAATATTCATTCTATGGGACAGCCAGAGAGAAACAAAATGCATTGTGCACATAAAATATTCATTCTATGGGACAGCCAGAGAGAAACAAAATGCATTGTGCACATAAAATATTCATTCTATGGGACAGCCAGAGAGAAACAAAATGCATTGTGCACATAAAATATTCATTCTATGGGACAGCCAGAGAGAAACAAAATGCATTGTGCACATAAAATATTCATTCTATGGGACAGCCAGAGAGAAACAAAATGCATTGTGCACATAAAATATTCATTCTATGGGACAGCCAGAGAGAAACAAAATGCATTGTGCACATAAAATATTCATTCTATGGGACAGCCAGAGAGAAACAAAATGCATTGTGCACATAAAATATTCATTCTATGGGACAGCCAGAGAGAAACAAAATGCATTGTGCACATAAAATATTCATTCTATGGGACAGCCAGAGAGAAACAAAATGCATTGTGCACATAAAATATTCATTTAAAAAAATTACACTACCGCTAGTAATTGTGTGATTTGCAGACCAGGACAACTCTCTGTATCCGCTATCTTTTCAGGGAAGACTCGATTTGCGAAACCCAAAGGCTGATGTCCTGGTACTGAATTCCACGTTTGCTGACACTTTTTGGTAACTAATTCTGTGTGTTTCATTTGTAATCCTTCTTGGGTTAACTTAAACTTTTTTGATGGTGGTCCTTCGCGAAAATGTGCCTTTCTTTTTTCGGAGCGTTGCTTATCACACTAGGGAAAAGATTAGAGCACTTTGTAAACACATAGTATATATATTTAGAGTGTTTTAATTTTGAAACAAGATTACTTTGAGAGTTTGTGTTATCACACAAACTCAGAGGCAGCTTACATCGGATCTGCCAATTGGCAAGGAATAATCAAGCCATGATTTTTTTAATCATTTAAAGTAAAAGAATTTCAACAAATTATTTGGCGTTATATTTAACTTGAAAAGAAAAAGAATAACCTATAACCTATAATATATAAAGAGACTTATAGTAAAATAATTTTTTGCTTAATGAAACAAATAATCTTTTCAATATCTTTTCATATTTTTTTAATCTGATTGTGACAAATGACCTACAGAAAGAAAAAGCAAATAGATGCCTCACTTCATTTGGGGGGGGGGGGCAGTCAACATTCTTCCTGTTTACACGGATGGTTCGCAACTGTACAAATTACTTTACAAAACATTTTGGAGATATATTTTCTTTCTGCTTTCTGTACTAGTTTGAAAAAAAAATTCCAATGCCCTTCTTGAGAGTCGAACCCGTTCACGCCCGCAATCGCTCGGTGTACCAGACTGCCAAGTGAGTACAGAGAGAAACTTAAAGCTCTTAAATTGTGTTGTTTTTTAAATTAATTGTTTGGCACTTTCATTGTTTGGAACTAAATCTATCTAAACTAAATCAGGCTACTATTGTTATTGTTTAGATGTGTCATATCTGTTAGATGAATCTTATGATTTTGACGAGTCTTATGGTGTAGATGTGTCCTATAATTTTGATGTGTCCTAGAGTGTAGATTAATTAATCATAGAGAGTAGATGTGTCCTGGAGTGTACATGTATCTTTTAGTGTACATGTATGTAATTGTCTAGATGTTTCCTATGACCTAGCTGTGTCATAAGGTGTAGAAGTTTTATAGAATGTAAATGTGTCCTATGATGTACATGTGTCTTTGATTAAGATGTGTCCTATTTTGTAGATGTTTCCTACGGTGTAGAGATGTCCTAAGGTATATCATAAGCCAAATATAAAACGTATTTGTTCACCATTGTGTGACCTGTCTTAAACTCTATAACAAAACGTGAGTTCTACAGAGACATATAGACTTGGACCTATTGCCTTGTGCAACTTCTAAATAAGTTAACAGTACCTTGGTGGTAGAGGCTTTCTTGGTTGAACGTTTGTTTACGGAAGGTGGACTGATTCTTCGCTGACCCTTTTCTTGCAATCCCTAAATACATTAAAAGGACACGCAAATTGAAAACTAGAAATGGCTATAAATCCAAACATTTACTTTTAACTTATTTCACAAGTGGGTTTGTCTGAAGGAGTTACAGGCTACCAGAGAGTCTAGCAAATCTTCACATAATGGCCTTGCATTAGATGAACACTCTGTACACCAGATTAATAAAGATTTCTTTAGCATGCTTAGAGACACTACGCTTATTGCAGCTATTTGTGGATTTTGTGTCTCGAGAAGTGGGAATCAAATATCCTTTAGTCGTATGGTGTAGATGTGTCCTATTGTGTAGATGTGTCCTATTGTGTAGATGTGTCCTATTGTGTAGCTGTGTCCTATTGTGTAGATGTCTTCCATACTTTAAATATGAATCTTATTTATTCACTGCTGTGAGCCCTGTCTTAAGCCCTATAATTAAAAAGTGAGTTATACAGAGATTCATATAGACTTCAACATATTTCGTTTCACACAGTACCTGGGGGGCAGAGGTTGAACATGTAGCAAGTAAAGACGGACGAATTCTTAGCTGACCTTTTCCTAGCAATCCCTAGACATAAAATTGAGAGGAACGAACATTAAAAACTATTACTGTCTTGTCCAGGATACGAAGGTGTCAACTCTACTACTTCTGTACATTTATATATATATATATATATATATATATATATATATATATATATATATATATATATATATATATATATATATATATATATATATATATACATATTCAAATAATATGTCATAGTGACCAATATTATTCTTGGCATATAGAAAACTGAATTGTACAAGCTGGTATGGTGTCAAGCCTGCTTCTATACTTTGACTTTCTATTAACATAGTTATAAAATATCCTGCATCGCACAAATATTTTGTAGAAAACCGAAGTAAAGCAAAAACATCATCTTCCTCGTCATTATCTAATTCCGTTGAAGTGAAGGCTTGAGAGTAGCAAATCCTCTCTTGCAAAAGCCCTGGAAAGAAACCTTGCTTTTTTATGCGTAGTGCATGTATGTCACCAAGCAGGTCAGGTACGCAACACTGCCCACCAACCTCCTCGTGGTTTTCTCTGGTAACTGGGGCGTTCTCTTAAGGGGTAATGTCGCTGGAACCTCCAACTCTTTCTGGCTTTCAGCTCCGATTGGGGGTTTGGGGGAAGGGCTGAGCTCTGACGGACATGGATTGTGCACGCTCGACTGGTGTAGGAATTGCGTCTGTGAGAGCCTAGAGCTATTGCTGACATTGATCAGACGTCTCCCTGGAGACTATTGTAGGGTCACGCCTTTTAAAATATGCAGGCTCTAAACTGGAGGTTACAAAAAAGGTCTCCAGCCTCACTTCACTCGTGGATTAAACCCTAACCCATACGAGCAAGAGACGACAGGTTGTTTTGAATTACTGTGGAATTGTACAGACAAACTCGATCAGAATTCATTCAATCGTTGATCTTGGTTTCAAATTGAAGTCAGAATATAGGCCGGGGGGGGGGGGGGAACGTTTCCGTTACCGAGAAGATTCTAATAATTTATTTTTTCTTGTCCAATTGCTTCAATAGTATCTAGGAAAACCTATTGACTAGTTTCCGGCGGAACACAGTTTGGGAAGCACTGCTCTAAGGTATAGGATAAATGATTCGTCGAGTTTCAATTACAAATCTTTAGAGCAGTTTTCCAAATAAACCATGATATTATCAAAAGAAATGCATGTTCTTGTGATAGAGTATAGATATAATCGCAATAACTGACAACAAACACATTGACTTACAGAACCGGGTTTCGCGGTGACACGTTTTCTTGTTGAGTCGGCTTGTGAGTCTCAGTTTGTCTGGCCAGTGCAATCCTCAGCTTGTTTCATCCAAACAAGAAACTTAGTACGGAACTCATCCAGTTGATTTTTTCTCATTACAACCGATTGATGAGTTCTCAAGTTAGCGGAGTCTAGGGATTTGATAAGAATTAAACTATGTTTATTGTACACTACGTTCTCCAGTGAGTCTAGGGATTTGATAAGAATTAAACTATGTTTATTGTACACTACGTTCTCCAGTGAGTCTAGGGATTTGATAAGAACTGAACTATGTTTATTGTACACTACGTTCTCCAGTGAGTCTAGGGATTTGATAAGAATTAAACTATGTTTATTGTACACTACGTTCTCCAGTGAGTCTAGGAATTTGATAAGAATTGAACTATGTTTATTGTACACTACGTTCTCCAGTGAGTCTAGGAATTTGATAAGAATTAAACTATGTTTATTGTACACTACGTTCTCCAGTGAGTCTAGGGATTTGATAAGAATTAAACAATGTTTATTGTACACTACGTTCTCCAGTGAGTCTAGGGATTTGATAAGAACTGAACTATGTTTATTGTACACTACGTTCTCCAGTGAGTCTAGGGATTTGATAAGAATTAAACTATGTTTATTGTGCACTACGTTCTCCAGTGAGTCTAGGAATTTGATAAGAATTGAACTATGTTTATTGTACACTACGTTCTCCAGTGAGTCTAGGAATTTGATAAGAATTAAACTATGTTTATTGTACACTACGTTCTCCAGTGAGTCTAGGAATTTGATAAGAATTAAACTATGTTTATTGTACACTACGTTCTCCAGTGAGTCTAGGAATTTGATAAGAACTGAACTATGTTTATTGTACACTACGTTCTCCAGTGAGTCTAGGGATTTGATAAGAACTGAACTATGTTTATTGTACACTACGTTCTCCAGTGAGTCTAGGGATTTGATAAGAACTGAACTATGTTTATTGTACACTACGTTCTCCAGTGAGTCTAGGGATTTGATAAGAACTGAACTATGTTTATTGTACACTACGTTCTCCAGTGAGTCTAGGGATTTGATAAGAACTGAACTATGTTTATTGTACACTACGTTCTCCAGTGAGTCTAGGGATTTGATAAGAACTGAACTATGTTTATTGTACACTACGTTCTCCAGTGAGTCTAGGGATTTGATAAGAACTGAACTATGTTTATTGTACACTACGTTCTCCAGTGAGTCTAGGGATTTGATAAGAATTGAACTATGTTTATTGTACACTACCTCCTCCTGTAAGTCTATGGATTTGATAAGAACTGAACTATGTTTATTGTACACCACGTTCTCCAGTGAGTCTAGGGATTTGATAAGAACTGAACTATGTTTATTGTACACTACGTTCTCCAGTGAGTCTTGGGATTTGATAAGAACTGAACTATGTTTATTGTACACTACGTTCTCCAGTGAGTCTAGGGATTTAATAAGAATTAAACTATGTTTATTGTACACTACGTTCTCCAGTGAGTCTAGGGATTTGATAAGAACTGAACTATGTTTATTGTACACTACGTTCTCCAGTGAGTCTAGGGATTTGATAAGAATTAAACTATGTTTATTGTACACTACGTTCTCCAGTGAGTCTAGGAATTTGATAAGAATTGAACTAAGTTTATTGTAAAAACGTTCTCCAGTGAGTCTAGGGATTTGATAAGAACTGAACTATGTTTATTGTACACTACGTTCTCCAGTAAGTCTAGGGATTTTATAAGAATTGAACTATGTTTATTGTACACTACGTTCTCCAGTGAGTCTAGGGATTTAATAAGAATTGAACTATGTTTATTGTACACTACGTTCTCCAGTGAGTCTAGGGATTTGATAAGAACTGAACTATGTTTATTGTACACTACGTTCTCCAGTGAGTCTAGGGATTTAATAAGAATTAAACTATGTTTATTGTACACTACGTTCTCCAGTGAGTCTAGGGATTTGATAAGAACTGAACTATGTTTATTGTACACTACGTTCTCCAGTGAGTCTAGGGATTTGATAAGAATTGAACTATGTTTATTGTACACTACCTCCTCCTGTAAGTCTATGGATTTGATAAGAACTGAACTATGTTTATTGTACACCACGTTCTCCAGTGAGTCTAGGGATTTGATAAGAACTGAACTATGTTTATTGTACACTACGTTCTCCAGTGAGTCTAGGGATTTGATAAGAACTGAACTATGTTTATTGTACACTACGTTCTCCAGTGAGTCTAGGGATTTGATAAGAATTAAACTATGTTTATTGTACACTACGTTCTCCAGTGAGTCTAGGGATTTGATAAGAACTGAACTATGTTTATTGTACACTACGTTCTCCAGTGAGTCTAGAGATTTAATAAGAACTGAACTATGTTTATTGTACACTACGTTCTCCAGTGAGTCTAGGGATTTGATAAGAACTGAACTATGTTTATTGTACACTACGTTCTCCAGTGAGTCTAGGGATTTGATAAGAATTGAACTATGTTTATTGTACACTACGTTCTCCAGTGAGTCTAGGGATTCGATAAGAATTGAACTATGTTTATTGTACACTACGTTCTCCAGTGAGTCTAGGGATTTAATAAGAACTGAACTATGTTTATTGTACACTACGTTCTCCAGTGAGTCTAGGGATTTGATAAGAATTGATCTATGTTTATTGTACACTACGTTCTCCAGTGAGTCTAGGGATTTGATAAGAACTGAACTATGTTTATTGTACACTACGTTCTCCAGTGAGTCTAGGGATTTGATAAGAATTGAACTATGTTTATTGTACACTACGTTCTCCAGTGAGTCTAGGGATTTGATAAGAACTGAACTATGTTTATTGTACACTACGTTCTCCAGTGAGTCTAGGGATTTAATAAGAACTGAACTATGTTTATTGTACACTACGTTCTCCAGTGAGTCTAGGGATTTGATAAGAACTGAACTATGTTTATTGTACACTACGTTC
Organism: Biomphalaria sudanica; assembly: GCA_036873155.1. NCBI lineage: Eukaryota > Metazoa > Mollusca > Gastropoda > Planorbidae > Biomphalaria > Biomphalaria sudanica. The sequence continues at coordinate 117,965 of JAZGLO010006688.1, forward strand.
TCCAGTGAGTCTAGGGATTTGATAAGAATTGAACTATGTGTATTGTACACTACGTTCTCCAGTGAGTCTAGGGATTTGATAAGAACTGAACTATGTTTATTGTACACTACGTTCTCCAGTGAGTCTAGGGATTTAACAAGAACTGAACTATGTTTATTGTACACTACGTTCTCCAGTGAGTCTAGGGATTTGATAAGAACTGAACTATGTTTATTGTACACTACGTTCTCCAGTAAGTCTAGGGATTTGATAAGAACTGAACTATGTTTATTGTACACTACGTTCTCCAGTGAGTCTAGGGATTTAATAAGAACTGAACTATGTTTATTGTACACTACGTTCTCCAGTGAGTCTAGGGATTTGATAAGAATTGATCTATGTTTATTGTACACTACGTTCTCCAGTGAGTCTAGGGATTTGATAAGAACTGAACTATGTTTATTGTACACTACGTTCTCCAGTGAGTCTAGGGATTTGATAAGAACTGAACTATGTTTATTGTACACTACGTTCTCCAGTGAGTCTAGGGATTTGATAAGAACTGAACTATGTTTATTGTACACTACGTTCTCCAGTGAGTCTAGGGATTTAATAAGAACTGATCTATGTTTCTCTTCTACTTTAATCTATTAAAGAATCGTGTACAGATGGTTTAAATTAGGGGGAAAATGTCAATGTCATCATTATGATCATCATCAAAGATTTTTTTAAAGAGAGATTGAAATATAGAATCGGGAGTAGATACAAAAATTTGTCTAAATACAACTAGTGACTATTGCAAGGCCTGAAAGGAAATGGAAAAGAAGAAAAGCATTACTCGGCTTTCTAGGGGAGGGGGGCATTCTGTGACTGTTTCTTGATGTCACGAGATATTCATTCATTGTTTTGTTAAACTCCTCTTACACAAAAAGATTGCAAGATAATACTATTGACACTATTTCTATATTTGTTGAAAGGAATGTAACACTGACCTGGTAAAGAGACTAGGCAGGTGTTAAGTTATACAATCTGGTTCAATACTATCTTTACTAGTAAGTGATGCCATTATTTCAACAGTACCTTTGAGTCTGGATTTTTATAAAGTAAATTCTAGAAATGAAATGGAATAAGTATTCATTACAAAATACTGAATTCATAATTTTGTGTTTTTTTTCCATCATGTAAAATGTTAATCTACTTTTTTAGTGAATTATTTCCTGACCAGGTCAAAAACTATCCAATGTAACTCATACCACATTAAGCATTTTCATTAGAAATATAAAAAAAAAAGAAAACCTGATTAAAAGATGACATTTAAACTAAAGCTTTTTCCTGACAATTCAGTGGAAGAACGTAGAAACTACAACAGACGGTAGATTGATTGTCAAATAACTTTCATCTCAATACATTGTAAATAGGATGAGAACCTTATACATTTGATTATTTTATTTTATTATTATTTTTTTAAATTTGTTTTCAATTATTAGTTCCAGATTTTTAATATAAAAACTCCGTTCAACAAAGAGAAAGGGCAGTCTTTGGGCCATTGGAGAACATTTGAATGTATTGAGCTTTGAATGCTCTACACTATGTTAGTACCAAGCCAAACAAATCCTAAGGTGACTTCTTTCGTTCTCTACAGTAGGCCTATAGCTTTTTTTAAAACAACTTTCTAAAAAAATCCATCAACAGCACCGCTACCAATTTTTCTGTAACTATTAAGTAAGAGAAATTACGTGTATAAATTTTTTACCAGACAGATAGACGGACAGACAGAGTGAGCTGATATAAGCTTTGTAAAACAAAAGTTTTTAATCATTTCTTATTGTATTTTTGTTCTGTCATAGAGCAACTATGATTCATCTCGTACAACGCTTTAACGTGAAAGCGTAGAGCTCCAATCTGGACAGATATTCCTTTCCACATACAACTCAAGATAAATGTGACATTTGCTTTGGTGGTAGAGCAACCAACCATTCTTTGTTTGGCTCATTTTTTTTCCTGCGCTGAGGCCATTTCCTTTTTCACTGCCCATAGATTTGTAACGAAATGAAAGCCTAAACATAAGTTATGGTTTGAACGATGTCACCCCTCTCCGGGTAGCCTTTGTATCTTAAAGAACTGCAAGTCTCCAATACAATTTAGTACTGGTAGCAAATTTCCTCAGCTTTGACTCTCATGCTAGGTGTAGCCACAAGGTAGTGGAGTTTTGAATTCAGATTTCTCCTCCTAGACGAGTAGCCAGCCAAGGGTAACGAGCCCCCTCCCCCATGTCCGAAGCATACACTGGCTCACACTTTCCCCATTCTCAGTTCCGCAACGTTTCTATCGCCCTAAGTGGTAATAAACATTATTGTATTAACTTCTTATTAAAAGTAGTAACGGAAAGATGAAAACTACACACCAATAGAATAAAGATTTATTAAAGATTTAGATAACTAATACACATCAATAGATTAAAGATTTAGATAACAACTACACACTAAAATTGATTTGATCTAGATCTAGATCTACTATAACGGTGATCTAGAATCTAGAACAAGATCTATATTTTTTAGTGGTTTAATATTCAACGAACGAGAATACTAGATCTAGATGTAAATCTGTCTCGATTTATTATAAGTTGTCGATTAGTTTTATCTTAATTTTCTTATTGTACTGTATAAAATAGAAATCTCTTAGATCTAGATCGATAAAACTTAATATATGTCTAGATCTACGTCTAAAGTAGATATAAAATTATTGCAAAAACACAAGAGCTACAAATGTTGTGGTGCAGCCAGTCTATGGGTGTAGCACATTACAATTATAATGAGGCGAAGAGGTGCATAACTCTTACATTATAATCCTGCATAATCTATTAGTTTATGGTGCGCACGATCTGTTACTTTATGGTGCGCATTTCGTCGGGAAGTGGCTGCAGACATTGCTGGAGACGATATCTAAAGAGACGGCTTGCAGTCCAAAGCGCCAAAGGGGTGAGAGGATCTACATTTAAGAAGAGATTCTATTTTATCCAAGTGGACATTGTTTAAATAGCAGATTGATTTGTATTGATGACAAAATGGGGTCCTGACGGTAAACTGGAATTGGACAAGCCTCTTGAAGAACTCTATTTTTAGAATATTTAGATATAATTAGTTTGGAGTTTAATTAATTGAAGCTGTAACTTCAGTCGCACTACTATACCGCACACACTAAATGGCATTCTGAAAATGTCTGCATCTCTTTCAACAACATCAAAGTATTTTAAATCTCCTTTCAATTCGTCCTCTCCATAATATCTAATCCTGTTTTCCTTCACATCAGCTCTAACGACTCTACAGTCATGTAATGAGACAAGTCATTTTAGATCGCTGATTTGTAAATAAATCGTTGTATGAAACCTTTAAACTGGTCCCAGATTGCGTTATTCAATGCATTTCTTGCCATTTATCTTAAGATCTGTCTAAATACGAAATCAAAGAACAATATACAAAATTTCAAATATTTTGCATTCCGCTGACCACTTTTTCACATGGGACGCATGATTTTTACATGGAACGCATGTTTTTTACATGGAACTATGCTTTTTTACATGCAACGAATGATTTAATATTAATAATAATTTAATGTATAGGGCGCTGTTAACAAACAAAATGTAGGCTTAAGGCAAGGTGATAACCATGTAGACATAAACACAAGCGCTACAAACACAAGTTAATCTAAAAAAGTTTTAAACAGGTCTTAATGTTCTTCTTGAATGTAGCGTAGCATGTTGTATGCCTGAGATCAATGGGGAGTGAGTTACAAAACTTTAGTACGTGCACTGAAAATGCCTGCAGACCATGGAGGGAGAAGGGTTTGAGGATTTCTATATAAAATAGCATTTATTTAGAAAAATGTAAACGTATTTAAAAAATACAGCTAGAAAAAAAGGTTTGTCAAGTTTTCACATTCTTCCTGATTTGATGCAAATTAATATTAGGTACACAGTCAATTGCTATGCATGTTTACATAGAGAGGAATAAAAATGCTTTTTTTTTCTTTTTTGAGTATTTCGGATATATGGCGTTAAGTGCCGTTAATAACAAAAAAATACAGCTCAATACAGCAAGGTTCGCGACAGAAGGTTCACGACAGGGGCTCAGAAAACGGTCAACTACAGCACAGTTCAACGGTGTGGCTCTGTACGGAGCATTACGACGGTTCAGTGCGGAGTACTGTCAAGTACAGTTGAGACGACTGGCGTCTTGATCTTGGTCTGCGATCGAGTCCGACACAACGAGCCTAGTGTGTGAAGTCAGTCCTGAACTGTTGAACCCAGTGCAAGCCCGGAACGAGACGGAGAGGCCAGTGCAAGAGTTGATACTGCGGTACGGTGTTATCGGAGAGATATTTGTACAGTATTGGCTGTTATTTCTTCAACTATTAAAATGTCAAGTTCTTTAAGTTGGTGGTGTATGGTGTAGATTATGAATGGCCTGGATAGTGAGATTCGTAACAATACTTATACAAAAATTGTTCGTTTATATAAAGGTTTTCAATGTCCATCTATTTCTTTTTTTGGTTAACACTATACGACATGGAGATTTAATATTATTCTATAGGCCTAACAAGAAAGACAAAAATGTTTACTTTTTTTTTAAAGACAACTTCTCCTTTGAGAATCACGACATTGTGCCAAATGTCCAAAATATCTTTCATGAATTTGGTGAGTTTTTAAAAGAGCAATCTTAATAGCTAATGAAGCTAATTCAACAAATATTCTATAAAGCGAATGAATAATTCTGCTCAGAATATATTAATTTATAATCACTTTGGTAATACAGATACAGAAATGGCAACATAAGAAGACTGTAGTTCAGACGGGAAAAAAATGGATTTAAAATGTATTCGTCTCGTGATAGGTGATAGGCCTATAAGATCCAGACTTAAAAGATAATATTTAAAATGCTCCTGAAGTCTGTTTATTTGGTTGACTCTTTGATGAAGACATGCGAGAATACCCTTCTGATGTTTGTGTCTTCAAGTTATAGATTATCTTAACCTCGAGCCCAAATTGACTTTTAAGAAAATTATGTTCAGAAACAAAGTGGATGAGATATATGCCCATGTACGTTACGACCACGTTTGTAGGGGAAGTTGTTTACTGGCGTTTACTGAGACATGGTTAGAGGAGGATGACGACGACAACCTGATTGCTATTGATGGTTTCTCTTGCGTGAGATCTGACAGAACGGCTGAGTCTAAGAAGAAGAAAGGTGGGGGGCTGTGCGTGTACATCAACCTCAAATACTGTACCAACTACACAGTTAAAAAGAGAATGTGCTGTCCGGATCTAGAACTACTGGCGCTCTCATTGAGACCTTTTTATTTGCCACGAGACTTTGGTGTTATTTACATAGTCCTGGTTTATGTTCCGCCTACAGCCAAGACGGAAGTTGCAGCTGCAATCATCGCTGACGTAGTGCACGAGTCTCAGACACGGTCACCGGACGCACCACAAGTTATACTGGGTGATTTTAATAAATGCACCTTGAAGGTTGGCCTACCCACCTTCTATCAACACATCTCTTGTCCAACAAGAGAGAACAGAACTCTGGACTTATGTTACTGTAAAATCAAAGGGGCATTCACATCTCGTGATAAGCCACCAATAGGATCACCGGACCACAAAACAGTTGTCTAATTACCGCACGAAACTTAAAGATGGCAAAGTTATTTAAAAAACCGTACAAGAATGGATTTTTACGATAAATTTTATGATATACTGTATGACTTCGCTACGTACGTACAGAATTACTTTACGAGCCTTACGTGTAGCAAAGTCATACAGTATATCATAATAATTTTGTTTTCTACATAGATCACGCTCAATAGCAAGAATTACCAAATGTTTCAAATAATCTTTGAGAATTATTGACCTCAAGTAATTCTTCATTAGTTTGAGGCGCGAAGCTTCTTTCACCAGATTACACAATTACGGCAGATGCATAACGTAAGATTGGCGTTTTCCATATTGAATGACACCCCAAAATGACAATTTTTGTCTATATATTTCCATATATTTTAAGGACTTTTTCGTGTATTTTTCGATTTCGGGAGATTTCCAGGAGCTCCTGTTAAATCGACAGGAGGGCGCGGGAAATCTGTTTAAGTTATAAAATGGTTTAATTTAATAATTTATGCACCATGAATTAGAGCGAGTCCTATGAAAGTGCGGGGCTCACTACGGTCGTATAGGTTGCAATGGTCTAAGGCAGGCCCTCAAAATAGCGGCGTATGCTACGCCGCCGGTCGACTAGTCCTAAATATTTTAAATTGTGGCTACAAATATCGGGACTTACGTAACACTTATGTAAGATTCTTAGGTTGTTCTTTATTGATTTCTCATCAGCTTTTAATACCATACAACTTCATTCACTTATGGAAAAAATGAAAGCCTTAGCACAGGGGCGCCCCTGGGGGCTGTGACATCGCCATTGTGGTTCATTTTGTACACCAATGATTTTCAATCCGATAGTCCATTTTGCTCCTTCCCAAAATTCGCTGATGATGCGGGCTCTTCTTGCCCAGCTCTCCGAGAGCTCAGACGTAAATGAGTATTTCAAAGAAATAGAACACATTGAAAAATACTGTAAAGATAATTTTTTATTATTAAATGTCAAAAACAAACAAAGAAATGAAAATCGATTTTTTGTAGGGAAAAGAAGGACAATGATATTGTTTCTGTGGCTGGAGGCTAACTTTTACCTCCCTTGGCACTCCATTCTTTCTCTCCTCCCATCCTTTCCCAAATAGTCCAGACACGTGATAGGATCTCAGTGCGTTGACTTCATTGCATGACTGATCCAAACTAATTGATACAATTACACTTAATATGAGCTTTGTTTAAAAAAAAATTAAAATATTTTTCTTTTATTAGACAATAATCTAAATTTTACTGCAAATACTGATTATATCAGCAAAAAAAAGGGCAGCAAAGATTACGACTACTGAGAAAACTGTCTTCGTTTAATGTTATATTTTATCACGCTCAGATCTGCAATATTTTAAGTTTAAATATCACTGCCTGGTATGTCAATCTGAGCATTAAAAATATAAATAAACTCCATAGAATCCTAAATGCTGCTGGTTAAGTCATTGGCAAAAAAAAAAAACTCCATTTGGGTTGCTGTTTGAGACAAATATCCCTAAGAAAGTTAAGAAGATTCTAGAAATAAAATATCACCTGTTGGGTCAAGATTTTTTGAAACAAGACACCGATAGCAAAGACAAACAGACACAAACACTATTTTCCAATGTTTTCATAAAAAAATTGAATTCAGGTCAATTAGCTATTTTTAGCTCCATTCATAAAATTTTATTTCATGAATTCATGCATTCGCTTTACTTATAACATTATTATTTTCTTTAATTGTTTCTAATGCACTATATCAGTGACTACATCAGCAATACGCAAGTTAAGACCCGCGGGCAGCGAGTAATATCTGTCTAGTTATTATTATAACGGAATAAAGAGGATTTGTAATAATATGTTTGTTTGTTGGTAAAATGTTTTACATGTTTCAGATGTTCCTTCAAAGTTAAAGATAATTTACTTCACAGCCCAAACCTCCCGCAGGACGACGGGGATGGGAGTGGACAGGGTTTGAACCCGGGACCATCCAGAAGTCTGAACGACAGTCCAGCGCGCATACGGCACGGCAGATGGTTTAATACCATAAAAAGGCCACAGTCGAGTCTGTGTCTATCAAACACGTTCTCCCCTCACACCAACTGACTTGATTGACATCAATAGTCTCTAACACAACTCAGTCAGGACGTCACTAAGTCGCGTTCAAAGTCCGTCAACTGTGGTGCGTCTCTAGACAAACTACTAATACTAATTAAGTGTCTCACAATATACTATAGATATCTATATGTAGGGCTTTTTTGTTTTGTGGCGGTACGAACCAGTACTGCGTACCCGCACCTTTTTGAACAAATGATGACTTTTCTTGTATTTTAACAATTATTATTAATTTTTAGTAGTTAAAAGTTAGGCAATCAACTACTGGCACCTAATCACCGAATACCGGCACCTATTTTTTTTTTACAAAAAAAAAGCATTGTCTATAATAGACTATATGTATATAGGTCTATATCTAGATTCTGAATATTTATATTAATTATGAGAGACTAATTAGTCTTAGATCAGATGTCTGACTGTATTTTCTTTTTCGTCATAATTAGAGCATTGATTATATTTAAGGCCCATTAGTGGAAATGAAATGATTAAATGTCTTTGACAACAAAAAAAAAAGATGTATACACAAAAAAAAAATGAATGGATGTAAAAAAAAGAAAGAAAACAAGAAGTTCAATTTCCAACAATTTTATGTCACTACAAACTATTTAAAGTATCCAAAATGTGTAAATATATAATTTATCATACAAGTCAAATGTAATGCTTATTCATATTGCCGTAAGGCGCACTGGAAACATAACTTCAGGCTTATCTTCATTTTAAGATAAACTTACAACCATCTTAACTAGACTACCACTCACTCATCGATCAAGGACGTCATAACTAGTTAGTACGTCAAAGCTAATAACCACGGGCTTATCTATCACTTGCTCATTGAAAAGGGGGGGGGGGCGTCATATCTAACCTACCACTTGCTCATCCATCTTTAGGGGAGTAATATCTAACCTACAACTGGCTCATCCATCTTTAGGGGAGTCATTTCTAACCTACAACTGGCTCATCCATCTTTAAGGGAGTCATATCTAACCTACCACTTGCTTATCCATCTTTAGGGGAGTAATATCTAACCTACAACTGGCTCATCCATCTTTAGGGGAGTCATTTCTAACCTACAACTGGCTCATCCATCTTTAAGGGAGTCATATCTAACCTACCACTTGCTTATCCATCTTTAGGGGAGTAATATCTAACCTACAACTGGCTCATCCATCTTTAGGGGAGTCATTTCTAACCTACAACTGGCTCATCCATCTTTAAGGGAGTCATATCTAACCTACCACTTGCTTATCCATCTTTAGGGGAGTAATATCTAACCTACAACTGGCTCATCCATCTTTAGGGGAGTCATTTCTAACATACAACTGGCTCATCCATCTTTAAGGGAGTCATATCTAACCTACCACTGGCTCATCCATCTTTAGGGGAGTCATATCTAACCTACCACTGGCTCATCCATCTTTAGGGGAGTCATATCTAACCTACCACTTTCTTATCCATCTTTAAGGGAGTCATATCTAACCTACCACTTGCTCATCCATCTTTAGGGGAGTCATATCTAACCTACCACTGGCTCATCCATCTTTAAGGGAGTCATATCTAACCTACCACTGGCACATCCATCTTTAGGGGAGTCATATCTAACCTACAACTGGCTCATCCATCTTTAGGGGAGTCATATCTAACCTACAACTGGCTCATCCATCTTTAGGGGAGTCATATCTAACCTACAACTGGCTCATTCATCTTTAGGGGAGTTATATCTAACCTAAAACTGGCTCATCCATCTTTAGGGGAGTCATATCTAACCTACCACTTGCTCATCCATCTTTAGGGGAGTCATATCTAACCTAAAACTGGCTCATCCATCTTGAAGGGAGTCATATCTAACCTACAACTGGCTCATCCGTCTTTAGGGGAGTCTTATCTAGCCTACCACTGGCTCATCCATCTTTAGGGGAGTCATATCTCGCCTACCACTGGCTCATCCATCTTTAGGGGAGTCATATCTAACCTACCACTGGCTCATCTATCTTAAAGGGAGTAATATCTAACCTACAACTGGCTCATCCATCTTTAGGGGAGTCATATCTAACCTACAACTGGCTCATCCATCTTTAAGGGAGATATCTAACCTACCACTGGCTCATCCATCTTTAGGGGCGTCATATCTAACCTACCACTGCCTCATCCATCTTTAGGGGAGTCATATATAACCTACAACTGGCTCATCCATCTTTAGGGGAGTCATATCTCGCCTACCACTGGCTCATCCATCTTTAGGGGAGTCATATCTAACCTACAACTGGCTCATCCATCTTTAGGGGAGTCATATCTAACCTACAACTGGCTCATTCATCTTTAGGGGAGTTATATCTAACCTAAAACTGGCTCATCCATCTTTAGGGGAGTCATATCTAACCTACCACTTGCTCATCCATCTTTAGGGGAGTCATATCTAACCTAAAACTGGCTCATCCATCTTGAAGGGAGTCATATCTAACCTACAACTGGCTCATTCATCTTTAGGGGAGTTATATCTAACCTAAAACTGGCTCATCCATCTTTAGGGGAGTCATATCTAACCTACCACTTGCTCATCCATCTTTAGGGGAGTCATATCTAACCTACAACTGGCTCATCCATCTTTAAGGGAGTCATATCTAACCTACCACTGGCTCATCCATCTTTAGGGGCGTCATATCTAACCTACCACTGCCTCATCCATCTTTAGGGGAGTCATATATAACCTACAACTGGCTCATCCATCTTTAGGGGAGTCATATTTAACATAACACTGGCTCATCCATCTTTAGGGGAGTCATATCTAACCTACAACTGGCTTATCCATCTTTAGGTGAGTCATATCTAACCTACCACTGGCTCATCCATCTTTAAGGGAGTCATATCTAGCCTACCACTGGCTCATCCATCTTTAGGGGCGTCATATCTAACCTAAAACTGGCTCATCCATCTTTAGGGGAGTCATATCTAACCTACCACTGGCTCATCCATCTTTAGGGGAGTCATATCTAGCCTTCTACTGGCAGATCCATCTTTAGGGAAGTCATATCTTACCTACAACTGGCTCATCCATTATTCATACAAGTCAAATGTAATGCTTATTCATATTGCCGTAAGGCGCACTGGAAACATAACTTCAGGCTTATCTTCATTTTTAGGGGAGTCATATCTAACCTACCACTTGCTCATCCATCTTTACTGGAGTCATATCTAACCTACAACTTGCTCATCCATCTTTAGGGGATTCATATCTAACCTACCACTGGCTCATCCATCTTTAAGGGAGTCATATGTAGCCTTCCACTGGCTCATCCATTTTTAGGGGCGTCATATCTAACCTACCACTGGTTCATCCATCTTTAGGGGCGTCATATCTAACCTAAAACTGGCTCATCCATCTTTAGGGGAGTCATATCTAACCTACCACTGGCTCATCCATATTTAGGGGAGTCATATCTAGCCTACCACTGGCTCATCCATCTTTAGGGGAGTCATATCTAACCTACAACTGGCTCATCCAATCTTTAGGAGAGTCATATCTAACCTACCACTGTGGCTTATCGACCGGGAAGGGGGGGAGATGTCCTAGCTAGTCTACCACTGCCTCAACAATCCAATTCATCATCGCTATGCTTTCTTCTGGTCCCTCCATTGAAATGGACACAATCATTTTCATTCATACCTGCTATCATTCTGTTCCCATCCATATTCCATATTTCATAAATAGACTCTTTTGAACAAAAGTAAGTTTAGTCGAGTTTGCAGCAAGCACTGGTCATTGAAGGTCTTAGTGTTGCTTGTCTTATATGGTAAAGTCGTTGGAAGAAAAAGCATCCTTGATGGCTGCAGTGATTATCTTTATTTTTCTTTTACCATTGCCCAGCTGTCGAACTGTCTCCTTCAATCCATCAGTGTTGGAAATGATATAAAATGGCACTGACGCTGAGACTCTGTCATCCATCTTAGGTATCTATCCAAATAAATGAATGAGACTTTGTCATCCATCTTAGGTATCTATCCAAATAAAGGAATGAGACTCTGTCATCCATCTTAGGTATATATTCAAATAAAGGAATGAGACTCTGTCATCCATCTTAGGTATCTATCCAAAAAAATGAATGAGACTTTGTCGTCCATCTTAGGTATCTATCCAAATAAAGGAATGAGACTATGACATCCATCTTTGGTATCTATCCAAATAAAGGAATGAGACTCTGTCATCCTTCTTAGGTATCTATCCAAATAAAGGAATGAGACTCTGTCATCCCTCTTAGGTATCTATCCAAATAAATGAATGAGACTCTGTCATCCATCTTAGGTATCTATCTAAATAAATGAATGAGACTCTGTCATCCATCTTAGGTATCTATCCAAATAAATGAATGAGACTTTGTCATCCATCTTAGGTATCTATCCAAATAAATGAATGAGACTCTGTCATCCCTCTTAGGTATCTATCCAAATAAATGAATGAGATTCTGTCATCCATCTTAGGTATCTATCCAAATAAAGGAATGAGACTTCTAAAAACAAAAACTCTAGAAAAAGGTCAACAACATGTTAAAGTTTAATGTTTGGATATGAGTGGGGTCGCTGGTCAGGTTTCTAATAATAATGAACAACAGTTCTTCGTTCACTGCCCGAGTAAGGCGCTTGGTCTACTAGAAATCATCAGCTTAAACGAGGGACTGGAAACTAGGAACAAGCAAACATTTTTAAAAATAGTTTAAACACACACACACACACACACACACAAAGCTTATCTAAAAGAAAGACGTACACACTAACAACTATATCTCTCTCGGCCAGTGATTCCCAAAGTAGTCTATATATTGTATAAAGGATACAATGCTAACAATGTATGCTATGATCACATGAGTGTTACTTACCAATAGAGCCAAAGCGAAACCAACGGATATTTTTGAATCTCCAATGTCATTTGAGATGTGGACACATTTCTTTTCAGTCAACTCACAGTATAATTTATGTCTGAAAACAAAAAGAAAAAACAAAAATGGAATGGCAAAACAAAAAGAAAAAAAAGTTGAGAAAAAAAAAGATTTGTTTAAAAAAAAAAAAGAAAATATTTGAGCTTATGTTAATAAAGTGAGTTTCTAGCAGCAAGTCAGATTTGAAACAAGATGTCACACAATGTGTACACTGTACACAAGGTCAAGGCTAGTTGCAAGAATTGGACGTTGCAAAGAAGGCGGGAACAAAAGTAAGGAGAAGGTGAAAGTAGCTTTGGCGTCAGAGGAAGATTATAGAGGTTTGGGGTTAGAGATTATAAAGTAGCTTTGGCGTCAGAGGAAGATTATAGAGGTTTGGGGTTAGAGATTATAAAGTAGCTTTGGCGTCAGAGGAAGATTATAGAGGTTTGGGGTTAGAGATTATAAAGTGGCTTTGGCGTCAGAGGAAGATTATAGAGGTTTGGGGTTAGAGATTATAAAGTAGCTTTGGCGTCAGAGGAAGATTATAGAGGTTTGGGGTTAGAGATTATAAAGTAGCTTTGGCGTCAGAGGAAGATTATAGAGGTATGGGGTTAGAGATTATTAGTAGATTACTCTTACATTAGAGATTACAAGCTGACTTAAAGCTACATCTTACATTAGAGATCACAAGTTTTTCCTTCATTCTGATAGAGTGAGAGTTAGATGTCACTAGTTAAGATGCAAAGTTGGTTAGTTTGTTTAATCATTTCTAATATTATAGTAGTCTGAATGTGAATCCTACTTACTGTGCATATATTTATTGTTTAAAGTTGGAGTTTTAAAATATTAAACTCAAGAAACTTATATCTACACTGTGACATTGTATTGCATCTTAGTAGTGTTGGACGTTTCTAACAACCTGCGCTAACAAATTATTGTAACCATTTTAATATTATTATAATATATTTTTGTTACAATAGATTCATGTGCAAAATCCATAATTCTCACATCAATCAACGAGGAAGAAATGTTAATACTTACTTCATAAGCTTAATGGAACAACAGGGTTTCGTTAATCCAAATACAAAAGTTTTATCCATCAACAGCCCCCGAAAGTTCCTGAAAAATAATGGACAAGAGGCTAAGTCCACAAAGATAAATCTCTCCATCGCATTGAAGTTGTTCATCTGAAATGTAACAAAAAAAAACAACTTTGTGTAGCCAACTATCAAGTTTCGATTCATCTTTAGCGTTACAAGTTCTTTTATAAACTATATAGAGCTTCCACATATGCACATCTTCAAGCAAAATATGTCACGTTGCTAGGGATACATCTTACATTAAAGATCACAAGTTGACTTAGGGTTACATCTTACATTATAGATCACAAGTTGACTTAGGGTTACATCTTACATTAGACATCACGAGTTGACTTAAAGCTACATCTTACATTAAAGATCACGAGCTGACTTAGGGCTACATCTTACATTAGAGATCACAAGCTGACTTAAAGCTACATCTTACATTAAAGATCACGAGCTGACTTAAAGCTACATCTTACATTAAAGATCACAAGCTGACTTAAAGCTACATCTCACATTAAAGATCACAAGCTGACTTAAAGCTACATCTTACATTAAAGATCACAAGCTGACTTAAAGCGAAATCTTACATTAGAGATCACAATCTGACTTAAAGCTACATCTTACATTAAAGATCACAAGCTGACTTAAAGCTACATCTGACATTAAAGATCACAAGCTGACTTAAAGCTACATCTTACATTAAAGATCACAAGCTGACTTAAAGATACATCTTACATTAAAGATCACGAGCTGACTTAGGGCTACATCTGACATTAAAGATCACAAGCTGACTTAAAGCTACATCTTACATTAAAGATCACAAGCTGACTTAAAGATACATCTGACATTAAAGATCACAAGCTGACTTAAAGCTACATCTTACATTAGAGAACACAAGATTAACTAAAGCTACATCTTCGATAAAAGATCACAAGCTGACTTAAAGCTACATCTTACATTAGAGATCACAAGCTGACTTAAAGCTACATCTTACATTAAAGATCACAAGCTGACGTAAAGCTATATCTTACATTAAAGATCACAAAGTGACTTAAAGCTACATCTTACATTAGAGATCACAAGCTGACTTAAAGCTACATCTTACATTAAAGATCACAAGCTGACTTAAAGCTACATCTGACATTAAAGATCACAAGCTGACTTAAAGCTACATCTTACATTAAAGATCACAAGCTGACTTAGGGCTACATCTTACATTAAAGATCACAAGCTGACTTAAAGCTACATCTTACATTAAAGATCACAAGCTGACTGAAAGCTACATCTTACATTAAAGATCACAAGCTGACTTAAAGCTACATCTTACATTAATAAAGATCACAAGCTGACGTAAAGCTACATCTAACATTAAAGATCACAAGATGACGTAAAGCTACATCTAACATTAAAGATCCCAAGCTGACTTAGGGCTACATCTTACATTAAAGATCACAAGCTGACTTAGGGCTACATCTTACATTAGAGATCACAAGCTGTCTTAGGGCTACTTCTTACACTTCTTTGTTGTTCTTTATATCTATCATTATTAATATTTAGACATCTAGATTGCTGTGCCAAAATATTTATCAAATCAATAGAGACAGAGATTAAAGTAATTAACTAGAGTAATTAATTGATGGTTATTAATTAATTATGTTTGATTTTAAAAAGGACTTAATCATACCTTAGTAAGATATATCGCTGTAAATGTAATGCTCTTTACCGTGAATAAGCTATTTAAAAGGTATTTCTTTACAGTTTGCGTGTTTACACAGCTTCTATCAACTCCCTCTGTTTGGCTGACTGGTAGAAAGTGTGGACACGTTTGTATCTCCCAAACCCATTTTCAGATCAAGTTGAAACTTTTACACAATTATTCATTGGCGAAGGAAAATATTTTTTTTAAATAACCTATTAGTCAATTCATTACTGGTAGCTAATTATTTTGTTTAGAGGTATGGCTAAATATGTTCGGGTTTGTGCCCTTAGACTTATTTCTCTATTTTAGGGTCAAGTTCAAACTTCAAGCAGTTATTTATTGTATCAACCAGAACATGAATCAATTTAAAAATTAAGCTATAATAATAATTATTATAATTATTATTATTATTATAACATATAGTAAACTAGATATTGATAATCAATTAATTTATTTGATCTCTTAAAGGGAAAATAACTTCTATATTATTGAAAGATATAGTTTTAAATTTAGAGTCTATGTTGCGAGATATACTATGATTCTATCCGTGAGATATAAGTGTATGTAGAAAGAAAATCATTTGTGAAAATGATAATGAATACAAAGTTAATTATACAGTTTTATTTATAATAAATTACTATACATACAGATTTCCACATTATCTTTAAATTAACCTACATTCTTACATTAACCTACATCTTTACATTATCCTACATTCTTAAATTAACCTATATTGTTAAATTAATTAATTAAGACTGATTGTTTTATTTTTTTTTATTCAAGTGTTTTCATCGATCATTAGTTTGAATGCAAAATTTGCTAACGAGTGGACAGGGCCGCCGCGAGGGTTGTGGCCGCCTGCGTGCGAAATAAAAAAATTCCGCCCCCCCCCTTTTTTTTTTTCTCTAAGAAATAATTTCATGAAGACTGAGTTGGACAGTGTTTCAAAAGTGGCCTTTGACTTAAATCCATTTTATTTGTAGACCATTCCATTTTTTCCTTGCTTATTTACACCGCTGTTGTATCCCTGAAGTACAACTCTGAACCAAGCACTAGGAACAATTTTGGATATACGTGCCTACAGAAATCTGACATCTTGGATCTTTGTGATAAACATTTAAAACTAATCTCCTTCTGACTACTGGCTTATGCTCCTGCATTTGCACCTATGAAAAAACCCGTGGGAATTTTTTTGTTCTAGTTTTCGAAATAATTTCTTATGTACGACTATCGTTTACATTTTCAAAGGATATTGGAATAATTATAATTTATATAAAATATTTAAGTATTTTTTTCATTTAACTAATTTAAAAAAAAGGAACCTTGGAATAATGATTTGGTCGCCCTCTAAAGTCGGCCACCTGCGTGCAATGCACACATTGCACAATAGGTAGCGGTCGAAAAATCGATTCCAAAAATTTAAACAACAACGCCAACATCCAAGAAATACATATATATATATTTATTTATACACACACACACACACACATATATATATATATATATATACTAGGGGTGCACCGGATAGTACTTTTTGATATCCGGCCGGAGCCGGATATGACCGGATAGTAAAATTTGATATTCGGCCGGTGCCGGAGCCGGAGCCGAATACCTAAGTGTTTTGTAAATAGCTTGTATTGCTGAGCATTTTACGAAACTGTTAAATAACATACCTATATTTGTTGGTATTATTTTTTTCCTTTTATATACCTTATTGTTTTAAACTCTTTTGCTGATTGATTTATTAAAGATTAACAGTATTTATAAACATAAATAAATCTGTGTAGAATGAGCGTGTCTGTGTGTATGTACGAGGCCACCAACTATAGAGGCTGTGTGTTGGAGGGTCAATGTAAAATATGTTAGTATATATTTAACTAGTTACTAATGCAATTTTCTCATCTGGCTTGTATGGTGGTTGGATGTATGTGGTCAATAATTTCTGACCAACAACTGGTCATCAGACTTGTGATTTTAAGTCCAAAGACTGCTTCTGGTTCTGGCTTCAAGGGCTTAATACTGATAGCTGTTAGTTAATAGTTGGAATCTGAAGCGTAGTAGGTCATATATTTATTAATCCATTTGCGGCAAACGATATTTTATTAACAGCAGGAACATCTATTATACCTACTCATAACCTGAGCTTTAAATGTTGCGAAGCATAGATTTAATTGTAGTCTGTAGGCTTATTATTGATATCTATGTTTAGATCTACTGTTATATAGATCTAAGAGAATTAGGAAAACCAACTATAAAAGAAACAAAATCACCCACCCCCTCCCAACCAAAAAAAAACCAACATAAAAAGACTTTGTGTTCAACTGATTGTAACAACCTGGTCAGATAGACGCAGTGAGCCTACACATGTAGTCCTAGAGTAGTGTGTATAGTTGATGGTGTTGACCTTCACGCGTTTTTTTTCCTTGGGCATACGCAATAGTGTTTAGTGTGCAGGCGAAAAAAGATAACACATTGGCATGATCAGTCAAGCATATAGATAAATTATCTCTGTACCTTAGTTACAGAGGTCAAGTGTTTCTTAACATTCCAGCATATTTTTCTTTGTTTGCTAGATCTAATTGTGATGCTTTAGATCAATTTATTTTATGCGATGTTAAATTTAATTGTAAGGTTTTCCTTTATATATTAAGTCAATAGAATTAAACAATGAAATTAGTTTTCTTTCTAAAGGTTTTAATACAAGGGGAAAAATACATACACGCACACATGTACATATTTGTTTTATTTTATTGTACAACGAACGTGTGTTCAGCGCCCTAAATGACATTTCTCTCCAAGTAAACAAACTTAGTGTCACCATCTAGTGACCTCTAGACAGTCTCAATATGTCTTAACAATTTGCGTTAATCCATTCTGGCTTAAGAATGGTTAATGTCTATATTCTCTATCAATACATTGTCATGGATTAAACAAATAAGAAGTTGGGGGTGTTGAGTCTCTTGAGCCCTCCCTTTAAGGATACCCTTGGTCAGTGTCTGTTTGGCTTGTAGTGCTGACTCATACGTGAGACTTAACTCAAAGTAAACAAACTTATTACCCGTCCAATAGTATAAAAGGTGTGGTTTGTGGTCCAGACCCTTGATTGACAACCTATCTCATAATAAACTAACTCATACCAAATTAACCTTATAGAGATTTGGCTTGTAGTCCCGCCCCTAATAAAAATTCTAATCCAAGTAAACAAACTCAGTTCCCTCATAAGATGTGACCTCTAGACAGTGTCGACACGTTGACATCTGGCTTAATGTGGTCAGCTGCCTATTTGTGAACTCAATGTTATGGACTAAACAAACAATAGGAGGTTGGGGTAGCTCATCTCTACCTCTGGAGATATACCCGCACATCTAGACAGGTTATCAGCGTGACGTAGTTAAGGAATATGACATGTTTACTAGACCACTCAAAGGTCAAGACAAGCCAGTGTGCCAGACATCGCTTCTACGTATGTAATACAAATTTATAATGTAAAGTCTAGTCCCCCCCCCCAATAACAAACCTAGTTCCCTCGTGTGACCCCTAGAGAGTGCTTACGTCCATCGTATCTGACTTGGGGTCACCTGTCAATCAATGAACTCAATGTGATGGGCTAAACAAATAAAATGGGGAGGGAGTTGTTCATCTAGAAATATACCTGGTTACCTTAGAGGTGTGGCTCTTGTAGTCCAGCCCCCCCCCCCCCAAATAAAGATTAACTACTAAATAAACAAACTCAGTTCCCTCGAAAGGTGTGACCACTAGAGAGTGTCTATACGCTGACATTAAACCTACGTCCATCGTATTTAACTTGTGGTTACCTGCCTATAAAATACTCAATGTGATGGACTAAACAAATAAAAGGGGTGGGAGTTGTTCATCTCTACCTCTGGAGATATACCCGCACAGCTAGACAGACGTCTGGTCAGCATGACGTAGTCAAGCAATGTAACATTTTAACATGTTAACTTACTTACTCAAAGGTCAAGACAAATTGAAAAAAGTGCCAGCCATTGCATCTCTGTATGTAAAGCGCATTTATGATGTAAAGTTTCATCTCTATTTATATTAAGTTATTAACATGCCTTGTCTTTATAATAAACGATGTTTGGTGCATATTTATAATGGCTCTATTTTTAAGCACATTATTTTGTTTATATATAAACATTAATACATTCTATAACAGACAGTAATGGAACGAGGTCCACTTTATGCATATTAAATAGGTGTATTTTTACTATCCGGTTTACTATCCGGTAGTGATATCCGACCGGAGCCGGATAGCACCGGATAGTAAAAAATGCCGGATATTCGCCAGAAGCCGGAGCCGGAGGGACTATCCGGTGCACCCCTAATATATACATACATACATATAATCATATATATATATATATATATATATATATATATATATATATTAGGGGTGCACCGGATAGTACTTTTTGATATCCGGCCGGAGCCGGATATGACCGGATAGTAAAATTTGATATTCGGCCGGTGCCGGAGCCGGAGCCGAATACCTAAGTGTTTTGTAAATAGCTTGTATTGCTGAGCATTTTACGAAACTGTTAAATAACATACCTATATTTGTTGGTATTATTTTTTTCCTTTTATATACCTTATTGTTTTAAACTCTTTTGCTGATTGATTTATTAAAGATTAACAGTATTTATAAACATAAATAAATCTGTGTAGAATGAGCGTGTCTGTGTGTATGTACGAGGCCACCAACTATAAAGGCTGTGTGTTGGAGGGTCAATGTAAAATATGTTAGTATATATTTAACTAGTTACTAATGCAATTTTCTCATCTGGCTTGTATGGTGGTTGGATGTATGTGGTCAATAATTTCTGACCAACAACTGGTCATCAGACTTGTGATTTTAAGTCCAAAGACTGCTTCTGGTTCTGGCTTCGAGGGCTTAATACTGATAGCTGTTAGTTAATAGTTGGAATCTGAAGCGTAGTAGGTCATATATTTATTAATCCATTTGCGGCAAACGATATTTTATTAACAGCAGGAACATCTATTATACCTACTCATAACCTGAGCTTTAAATGTTGCGAAGCATAGATTTAATTGTAGTCTGTAGGCTTATTATTGATATCTATGTTTAGATCTACTGTTATATAGATCTAAGAGAATTAGGAAAACCAACTATAAAAGAAACAAAATCACCCACCCCCTCCCTACCAAAAAAAAACCAACATAAAAAGACTTTGTGTTCAACTGATTGTAACAACCTGGTCAGATAGACGCAGTGAGCCTACACATGTAGTCCTAGAGTAGTGTGTATAGTTGATGGTGTTGACCTTCACGCGTTTTTTTTTCCTTGGGCATACGCAATAGTGTTTAGTGTGCAGGCGAAAAAAGATAACACATTGGCATGATCAGTCAAGCATATAGATAAATTATCTCTGTACCTTAGTTACAGAGGTCAAGTGTTTCTTAACATTCCAGCATATTTTTCTTTGTTTGCTAGATCTAATTGTGATGCTTTAGATCAATTTATTTTATGCGATGTTAAATTTAATTGTAAGGTTTTCCTTTATATATTAAGTCAATAGAATTAAACAATGAAATTAGTTTTCTTTCTAAAGGTTTTAATACAAGGGGAAAAATACATACACGCACACATGTACATATTTGTTTTATTTTATTGTACAACGAACGTGTGTTCAGCGCCCTAAATGACATTTCTCTCCAAGTAAACAAACTTAGTGTCACCATCTAGTGACCTCTAGACAGTCTCAATATGTCTTAACAATTTGCGTTAATCCATTCTGGCTTAAGAATGGTTAATGTCTATATTCTCTATCAATACATTGTCATGGATTAAACAAATAAGAAGTTGGGGGTGTTGAGTCTCTTGAGCCCTCCCTTTAAGGATACCCTTGGTCAGTGTCTGTTTGGCTTGTAGTGCTGACTCATACGTGAGACTTAACTCAAAGTAAACAAACTTATTACCCGTCCAATAGTATAAAAGGTGTGGTTTGTGGTCCAGACCCTTGATTGACAACCTATCTCATAATAAACTAACTCATACCAAATTAACCTTATAGAGATTTGGCTTGTAGTCCCGCCCCTAATAAAAATTCTAATCCAAGTAAACAAACTCAGTTCCCTCATAAGATGTGACCTCTAGACAGTGTCGACACGTTGACATCTGGCTTAATGTGGTCAGCTGCCTATTTGTGAACTCAATGTTATGGACTAAACAAACAATAGGAGGTTGGGGTAGCTCATCTCTACCTCTGGAGATATACCCGCACATCTAGACAGGTTATCAGCGTGACGTAGTTAAGGAATATGACATGTTTACTAGACCACTCAAAGGTCAAGACAAGCCAGTGTGCCAGACATCGCTTCTACGTATGTAATACAAATTTATAATGTAAAGTCTAGTCCCCCCCCCAATAACAAACCTAGTTCCCTCGTGTGACCCCTAGAGAGTGCTTACGTCCATCGTATCTGACTTGGGGTCACCTGTCAATCAATGAACTCAATGTGATGGGCTAAACAAATAAAATGGGGAGGGAGTTGTTCATCTAGAAATATACCTGGTTACCTTAGAGGTGTGGCTCTTGTAGTCCAGCCCCCCCCCCCCCCCAAATAAAGATTAACTACTAAATAAACAAACTCAGTTCCCTCGAAAGGTGTGACCACTAGAGAGTGTCTATACGCTGACATTAAACCTACGTCCATCGTATTTAACTTGTGGTTACCTGCCTATAAAATACTCAATGTGATGGACTAAACAAATAAAAGGGGTGGGAGTTGTTCATCTCTACCTCTGGAGATATACCCGCACAGCTAGACAGACGTCTGGTCAGCATGACGTAGTCAAGCAATGTAACATTTTAACATGTTAACTTACTTACTCAAAGGTCAAGACAAATTGAAAAAAGTGCCAGCCATTGCATCTCTGTATGTAAAGCGCATTTATGATGTAAAGTTTCATCTCTATTTATATTAAGTTATTAACATGCCTTGTCTTTATAATAAACGATGTTTGGTGCATATTTATAATGGCTCTATTTTTAAGCACATTATTTTGTTTATATATAAACATTAATACATTCTATAACAGACAGTAATGGAACGAGGTCCACTTTATGCATATTAAATAGGTGTATTTTTACTATCCGGTTTACTATCCGGTAGTGATATCCGACCGGAGCTGGATAGCACCGGATAGTAAAAAATGCCGGATATTCGCCAGAAGCCGGAGCCGGAGGGACTATCCGGTGCACCCCTAATATATATATATATATATATATATATATATATAGATATATATATATATATATATATATATATATATATATAGATATATATATATATATATATATATATATATATATATGAAAAAAATGCTTCACCTCCAACGAACGAGTGACCTGCAGTCCAGGACTTCTCTTTGTATCTGCTATCGTATCAGGGAACGCTCGATTTGCAAAACCCAAAAGGATAGTTCTCTGGAACTGGTAGGAATCCTTGCGGACAAATTGCATTGTTGGCTCAACTTCTAGATATTTTGCTACTACTTTTTCTTGGTTGAACACATCTGAAGGAGATTCTTCGCTTGATTGTGTCTCCTTCATTGTACAGAACTCCTCATTCCTCTAAGAATAAAGATTGTAGAGTTATCTTTTTGAAGTCTATGTTTCGTCCTCTTAGATAATTGAACACGTTATTTCTTCCACATTCATTCTCAGAGCAAGATGAAAACTATTATTTATTATGCCTAACAAAACATGAATCAATTTAAAAATTAACCAATTCGTCAATTAATAATTGGTAATTAATAAATTTTGTTTCATATCGAATAATTGGAACAACTTGTACATTACTGAGATATATAACTGTAAGTTTGGAGTTATTTCCCTTAGATATTTTTAAAAGGATTTTTAAATATTTGCTTGTTTAAATACTACATAGGAAATAATGACAGCCTTGAGTAGTGAGCAAATGCCACAAATCTGGAAGAGAGTAGGCCCTAAATAGGGAAGAAAGCCCAACGTCACGTCAGAACGTATGCCCTAAATAGGGAAGAAAGCCCAACATCAAGTTAGAAAGTAGGCCCTGAAAAGGGAAAAAAGCCCAATATCACATCAGAAAGTAGGCCCTGAATAGGGAAAAAAGCATAACATCACATCAGAAAAAACGTATGCACCTTATCAGGAAGAAATAAGAGTCCCACCTATCCAATGAATTGAGGTCTAGATTACACAAGCTCCTACAAGAGGGAAGGGAGCCTAGGTTTGTAGGCAAATAAATCTGACAACAATAGTTTGGTTCATCATTCTACACATGTTCAGATACTTTATTCATTTCTGCAATATTGTTTGTTGCCCTCCTTCAGTCGATAAAAACGATTATAATTGATCTCTTTAGGCACTTTTTATGTCACCGTGCAGCATTTTTATCTGCCGACATTGCCGTCTACATGTAACGTAGGTTAAGGTGGTAGAAGAGCCAGACACTGCCGTCCACATGTCACACAGGTTTAGGTGATAGAGGAGCCAGATATTGCCTTCCACATGTATCGCAGGTTAAGGTGATAAAGGAGCCAGACATTGCCGTCTACATGTAGCGCAGGTTAAGGTGATGGAGGAGCCAGACATTGCCGTCCCCATGTAGCGCAGGTTAAGGTGGTAGAGGAGCCAGACATTGCCGTCCACATGTCACACAGGTTAAGGTGATAGAGGAGCCAGATATTGCTGTCCACATGTATCGCAGGTTAAGGTGACATTCACTTTGGCGGTAGAGGAGCCAGACTTTTTTGGTTTAGCACTTTTTTCTTCCAGAGCTTAGGTTAATGATTTTTCGCAGTGTGACAACTCAAAAGCTTGCTGTCAGAGTCACTCAATTTTATCACAGCATTAATTATTATTTATTATTATTTATTTTTTTTAGTTATTTCCCCGTCCTATCCCCAATTTTATCACCCGCCCCACCTTTTCCTCTCCAGGCTAGACTTAGTCCACCACCTAGGAGATAGCTAGGCCGCGTCCTTTCACTTATCTCCACCTGATCGGAGAAAGATAAACACACAGTATCTTTTGTCTTACCCGCCGGATGTCTGACGGTCGCAGTTGACACCACGTCTCTCTTTGATCAAAGAGATTACTCGGGTCAACACGCCTCTCGACACTCCAAGGTGAGGCTCCCATCTCGAGTCAAATTCACCCACGTGAGAGATAATCTTAAGCCTAGGACATTTCTTGTTTCCGCCCGTCTATCCCAGGCCTTTAAAAGGTAGATTAAATCAAACCAGACCCGCTCATTTCTCTATCGCTTGCAATCAAGTCTGGACTATTTCATTTATTCTTACTCTTAGAGGAATACCTGGTGACTCCCTCAGGTGTCTACCTATTTATTTGGTGTTGGCTGCCTAATCAACTGCCTATTTATCGGATCAATTGCCTATTGCCTTTGTACTTAGTGCTATTCAGCACTGCACTCCTGCCTACTTGCTATTGAGTATCATCTACTGCTTACTTGGATCTACTCAACACTACTACTTTGCGCTATCGGCTCTACTCGCCTGCCTATTTAACAGTCCACCTGTCAACTTATTAGGTACGACGTCCCTATAGACCCAGAGTCTGTGCGAGACGTCAAAGCGACGCCTAACCCTCCGCAACTCACTGGACTTATCCTGTTAACGACGCTGCCCACGGCAGATCATCTCTGCCTGCAGTAACCTTGTGCCCACGGTGGCCGGCTACCCACCCTACTGTGCCCACTACAGATATCAGAACTTTGGATTGAGACTCCACAAGAACTGTATCACCGGCGTCCCTCTACCCGCTAGAGCGCCACCTCCAGCTGCAGAACCTCAAGCCAGGACACAGCCAGCTGCGACCCCAACAGGACAACTAGCTAAGTTCAGAAGACAAAGTGACATACTCTCTTATTAAGTGCAAGAGTGATAATTAAATATATAGTATTGATTAGAGATAGATGCAAACCCTCCACCTTTTTATTATTCTTTGTAAATATTTATGTAAATAAATATTCTTCAATTTTTATCTTTGTATCTATCTTTCATTGCTTGTTTCGTTGCGTGTCTGCTCCCGATTTATATGCTGATAGGTTGGTGTGTGATAGCTTCAAAAATAATCATTCCCTAGACATTAAACCAGCCACACACACGTCACTTTCGCTAACCTGTCACAGCAGTCAAAAGCTTTCTTGGTCACCTAGTGCGGTCAAGAGCTATGTCTTCCCACTATTCAATATCAATATCTCCTGCTTTGAGGTCACGTTGAATTACATTCACATATCAGAGGAGCGGACGATGGTAGTTTTTCTTGAGTCAGTCACGAGTTGAACGCAAAGGGGGACATTTGGAATACGATTGTCCTCCTCCCCCCCCTTTTTTTCCCACCTGGTCCAGATAAGTGCATTGAGAAAGCTAAAAGCATGAAATAGCGCTAAACAAAACAATTGGTAAAAATATATAAGAACAAATTAAATGACATGACTGATCCTAACTAATTGATGTCATTACACTTCGTATACGTTTTTTTTAAAAGTATTTTTATAGGTAATTGAATAGCTTTGTGGCAAAACAAGTTGGCTTTCCACCATTCAGGCTTGAGATACAAATTGCTTTCGAAATTGCAGCACGGAAACCCTCTCACAGATGAATTACTACATGATTGATTCAAAATACTCGGAAACCCTCTCCCAGACGATTGACTACATGATTGATTCAAAATCATCGGAAACCCTCTCCCAGACGATTGACTACATGATTGATTCAAAATAATCGGAAACCCTCTCCTAGATGATTGACTACAAGATTGATTCAAAATAATCGGAAACCCTCTCCCAGATGATTGACTACATGATTGATTCAAAATAATCGGAAACCCTCTCCCAGACGATTGACTACATGATTGATTCAAAATAATCAGAAACCCTCTCCCAGATGATTGACTACATGATTCATTCAAAATAATTAGAAACCCTCTCCCAGATGATTGACTACATGATTGATTCGAAATAATTGATGCTTTTTCACCCAAAATGAACAAGTTTTTCTTTTTTTAGCGGCCCCCCTTAGGGGAAAAAGCCGCAATTAGGTTTGTGCAAAATGTCCGTCTGTCACACTCAGATCTCAAAAACTAAAAGAGATATGAAAAATATTATTTCACCATTAAATGCGGCTTAAAAAGTTTAGGTGCAACGGCTACTTTTGGTTTTCTAAAAGCAAACCGTTTAATTTATAAAATTAATTTTGCAAGCGATTTTTTTCATAAAAATACACCAATTCTAAAACAATTACGTAAATGTAAGGGAGGCAATGTTACAATATGCTTACAAAGATCAACAATGTCCGTGTATATTCAGTATCACAAAGTCAAATATATTTATAAAATGTACAAGAAATGTTTACAACAAATATAAATAATAGTTAAAGATGTTTTTTCTGGTCAACTAGCTGCTATAATTAAAAGAAAACATTTCTGTTTGTTTATAAAGGCTTATAATGCACTTTGTATGAAAATATCACGCACATTTTTTAAAATGGACTTTTTATGCAGCGACTTTTGTGCAGTAGCGTAACGTCGCAACATGTAATGGTGCTAAACCAATTCCTTAAACTTAAAAAAAAAATCAGATTTTTTTTTCAGTGCCTCCATCCGAATAAAAAAAGCTTATTTTCGTACGTATTATCTGTTGGTCGGTCTGTTCGTCACGATTAGATTAACAAATAACACTAAAGGCTATTGTAAGTCTGATTTAACCTTTAATTTTTCATTCAGGGATATTGCAATAGTTTTAAGTATGTATATTAGATTGTTTCGGATTTTTTTGTGAAAAACAAATCAATGCCAGCGAATATTTGTTTGCTCTACTAACTTACATTAGATTTTATTACCATGCTTAAATGTTGCAATAAACACATGATCTTTAATACATTGTTCTGGTTTTTTAATGTAAATAGCATATAAATGCTAAATAAAAAATATCTATATTGATTTATATTTCATTAACTATAAAGTTGTTCCGGATGTTGTTTTATAAAAAATAAATTATGTCAAATGATTGTTTGAAATCGCATAATTGACTAATGTTACACTTATATTCTTTGACACTACGTCACTATAGTTTATTTATCAACTAGACATATGTTACCCGCGACCCGCGGGTCTTTATTTGCGCATTACTGTCGATATAGTCACAATTAAACGAAATAATAATGTAATAAGTAAAGCGAATGTGTCAATGTAAAATTAATGTGAATGAAGCTATCAAATAAAAATAGCTAATAGGCTTAAATCCATTTTTCAAATTAAAATATTTGATTGTAGGCCTACATATATTTGATTAAATTTGAGATGAATAGACTTAATTTTGTATGTTCATGTGTTAAATTAAAGTAGATCTTGGGGTAGACATAGATCTAAATCTACACTAATCTAGAGTTAAAAATTGGCTTTTATAGAGTTCATTCTGTGTTGCGCATGCGTGACATTTTTTTATGAATGAATATAGGCCTATCTCAACACGGCTATGCAACTTTAGCGAACAGCGAACGAATGTATTAAAAATGCTTTAGAAAAACAAATTTGAATGTTTAATTGACTAAAATATCAAATGAATGGACAATAATTAGTATGTTTATGTGTTAAAGCACAAAACTATCTTTGTGAAAAGAAGTTTTATCATCTTAGAGTTCAATAAGTGTTTTAGACCTAGACCTAGGAATAGACTCAGTAGAGAGATGTGTTAATGTGTAACCGGTTGGTAATGTCTAATGAAATTATGTTCGCCAGGAAATCTGTAGTCACAGATATCAGGAACTAATTTATGTAAAAAATGCTTTTGAAACACAAAATTGTACGTTAATTTTATTACATAATGAAATCAATGGATTTTCTTGTGTATTTTCATGTGTCAAAGTAAAAAAAAACTATGTGCGCAAAGTGTACTTCTTAAAATAAGATCTAGGTCTAAATCCTTTCGATCTTTTCTCATGTCAACATTGTTAACCATGGCCTAGATCCATAAATTACTATAGCTGTAATAGAGTCGGACAACTTTATTTTTTTTTAGGGTCTTAAGTTTGTTTTAGGGCTACAATACATACACTACGATCTAAGTTAGTACCCAAGGAACATTCCTGCCTATTTTTATCAAGATTGGTCAAGCGGTTTTGATGTCTATAAGTAACATACATACATACATACGTACATACATCTCAATTTCTACTTTATAATATAGATATCAATTGTTCCGAATTTTTAACTTAAAACAAATTTATGTCAAATGACTTTTTTTTTCCAAAAATATCGACAATATGTTGTTAAGGATTTTAAAATAAGAAAGTAATTTATTGGAAACGATTATTGAAAATCACTTTCGCCTAAAATGATCCGAATTTTATATGAAAAATCTAATAACGCTAATAAATGTTTGAAATCCCTCTTCTAATAAATAAATCAAATAATTTTCTCATTTACGAAAATTGTTTTTTTTTTCGGATTTTTTATGACAAATATTTTAACTCTATTTATGTAAAATCGCACTTCTCTCTTACACTACATTTAACTTTCTAGCTAAAACGTTAGAAAATCTAATCATCGTTAATATTATGTTCCGATTTTTAAGGAAAATACTTCCTAACACCAAAGTATGGTTTGAAAATCTCTCCATAAGGCTATGGTACATGTAATTTTCATAACAGACCATTCCACAAATTTAATTAACGGTATTTGATTAATCTGGAATTCTTATTTTCTCTCACTATAAATATATAAACATCCGGAACAATCTATTATAGAAACTTAAAACTATTGCGATGTTTCGGAAGAGAAATTAAATTTTAATCAGATTTTCAATAGCTTTTAGTCTTTTTTTTCTCGCTATTAACATGACGGACAGACAGACTGACACACAAAACAAAAAAAAGCGTCTGTAATTCTTTTATATATATGTTATATATATATTTAGTCTAACTAGCCCATCAAATGAAATGCTAAAAGATCTCACTCGGTGCACCAATGTATATGAACCCTTGAGAAGCTGCTCGTATAGAAGACATTTTTTAGTCTAACTAGGACGTGTGATGTAATGGAATTTTTTTTCCTTTGACGTCATATGGAGTTAATTCTTTAAATGAAATGCTTAAAGCTCTTACTCGGTGCACCAATGTCTATGAACACTAGACAAGATGCTCGTATAGATGATAATTTTTTAGTCTAACTAGGCCGTGTGACGTAGTGGGATTTTTTTCCTTTGACGTCATATGGAATAAATTGTTTAAATGAAATGCTAAAACAACTCGGTATAGTAATCCTATACTCTTAAGGGAGCAATTCTTGTATGTATGTATA
This sequence comes from Biomphalaria sudanica, assembly GCA_036873155.1. Classification (NCBI taxonomy): domain Eukaryota; kingdom Metazoa; phylum Mollusca; class Gastropoda; family Planorbidae; genus Biomphalaria; species Biomphalaria sudanica. The sequence continues at coordinate 147,760 of JAZGLO010006688.1, forward strand.
TATATATTTATATATATATAAATTTTATTTCGAAAACGGCTCTAACGATTTTCTTTAAAATTTCACGGTATGTGCATAATAGTGAGAAAAAAAATCTCAGCTCATTGGTCACATCGGGAAAACTCGAGGTCGACCGTTATATCGGTTTGAAAATGGCTCATTATCGAAAAATTAATTTTGGCAAGAATGTTTTATGAATGAAATTTTCTATACGTCAATGGGAAAAAAAACTTGACACCGCTTACGTCACTAGGCTCACAGCAGTACACTACAACATTACTTCGCAAACAAGAAAAAGTTTTCATGATTCAATTGGCGTAATTAAACATTGGCGCACCATCTTATTGTACATTGATCCATTATGAAACTATGGAAGAAAAATAATGAAATTAAATATCTTAATGTATAATAAGTTATTGTGTTTTAAAGGCTTTATAAATTGTTTACACTTTAATTGCGTACACCTGTAGGTAGCTTTTACTTTATTATTTTGCTGGTGAATTATTGCAATGTGTTTAAGCTTCGAAGTCTTCTGTCCCATACCAAAACATAGGAAATGGTCATAACACAGCTTATCTATGCCTTACTTGCACAACCAGGACCGGCCCTAACATTTGCGGGGCCCTATGTGAAATGGATTGCGCGCGGACCAGTAAGGGTAGGGATAAGGATAATAAGTGAAAATAAAGATTTTGAATTAGAAAATAAATTCGTATTTGGATTACATTTTTATTAAATGAAAGCTGACGATGCCGTTTTTTTATATCACGGGTAGGACTGGCGTTTACCATATTGATTGACACCCCAAAATGACAATTTTGTCTTTTTAAGGACATTTTTATCAATTTCAGGAGATTTCTAGGGGCTCCTTGAAAACAAGGAGGCCACGGGAACCCTAATATGAATTATAAAGGTTTAATTTAATAATTTACACCTAGAATTAGCGCGGGGCTTTTGAACCTTCGGGGTCCACTGCGGGAGCATAGGCCTAAGGCTGGCCCTGATGATATCCAGCTCGCGGTCAACGAATTTTCAACACGATGCTGCTTTTTTTGGTTAACCTATAAACCTCGGTAAAACAGAAGTCATGTTCCAGAAGTCACCCTTTAAAACCTACTCAGCCCAAAGATCACCGCGCATAGGCATCCCTTACATTATATGGGAAGCATAGTATCTAATGACGCATTGCTTTAAAGAGAGGTTGATAAGTATGGGGGACGAACATATTGTTGGCAATCTTTTTTATTTTAGTAAGCTGAAAGGTTGGTCGGAGTAACAGAGATGCCTCACAATTAACGCTTCTATAATAATACTAACGCGATGTTTTTAAGTCTCTTATGAAAAAATGCGCGATTTTACTTTGTTACTATGTGCACGTTTTACACTATAACGTAGAGATTTTGCATCACTTGATGATTCTTACTAAAGCCATAATAATAAGGCTTGTCTTCGAGTCCAAAAAATTAATAAGGAAATTCAATATTTCCCGTGGCTGCGCAGCCTCAGCTGTGACCTACATATTTTGCCATATTCAGGGCAAGCATATCCATTGTCCGCAGGTAGTCGATTTAGATTTTCTGTTCGCCGTCTGCGTTTGTCCTCGGCAGCAGATTATCTTTTGGTTTCAAATGTATATCCCGCGGCCTTCGTGAGTGACCTCGATTACCTTTTAGCTCACCAAAAAAAGACTGCAGTTGGCATACGTTCGTCTCCCATACGGGATACGTGCCCTACCCAGTGCAACTGTCGGACCATAAGAAGTCCCTCTATACTGTCATACCGGCGATGGCAAGGACACCGTATGTACATGATGGAGCGCAAGTATCTTTGGTGAAAGCACTCAAGAAGTCTTTGTTGTTTTCTGTAAAGTGTCCATGTCTCAGAGCCATAATGAATATATTAATTGCAATATTAAATGTCAGAAAGTAACCATTTTAGAAGTTACACTGCAAAGACTTTCTTCTAAGCCTATAATAGCCCAATAGTTTTACGCGAACGAAGCAATGTAAAACGTTAAGACGTGAGCTGTGGTTTTCTATAGGCCTACTGTTGGGGGGACTTTCTATTCTAATCGCCATATACGATTACATTGAGAACTGACAGAACGAAAAAACAACTCTTCGGATTGATTGTCTTTACCCGATCGTTCATTTTCTTAATTACAACAATATTTCCAAAATGACTTCGGGTATATATCCTTCCTTAACAAATTATTCATCCGAGCGAGGCTCGGTCACCTGATATTGTTTATTAAACCTCGTAATGTTACTCGCATTTTAAAAAGACATAATAGGTAGATTTAGAACTAATCTAGATTTTTTATACTAGATCTAGATTATTTTTTTACACCAGAGCTAGATTTTTAAAACTAGATCTAGATTTAAGTTCTAATTAAAATCATTATAGAACAAATTATTCATCCGAGCGAGGCTCGGTCACCTGATATTGCTTATTAAACCTCGTAATGTTACTCGCATTTTAAAAAGACATAATAGGTAGATTTAGAACTAATCTAGATTTTTTATACTAGATCTAGATTATTTTTTTACACCAGAGCTAGATTTTTAAAACTAGATCTAGATTTAAGTTCTAATTAAAATCATTATAGAATCTAGATCTAGAATGTCTTGGTCTAGTTTAGAATGTTTGTTGTTTTACATGTTTCGGATGTTCCTTCGGAGTTGTAGTCCAAACCTCCCGCAGGCCGACGGGGGATGGGAGTGGGCAGGGTTTGAACCTGGGACCATCGATGAATCCAAACGACAGTCCAGCGCGCAAACCGCACTACCCGACAGCGATGATCTAGACTAGATCAAGATCTATAATTTTAATTTCTAGACTTATAGTGTAGATTTTTATTTTTAAAGCCTAGATTGTCAATATGTCAATATTGCAATGTTATAAAATACTAAAACTAATCTACTATTTTAAAATGTAATATTGCGATTAGTCTATTAATAGATTATCTAGTGTGTTTTTTTTTACATAAATCTTATCTAAATTACATCTACATTATCCCAAATTTATATTTTATATCTAGATCTAGTAGATATAGATATTGAGAGTGCTAAATTAGAAGTTTAATTTAGGTAAATCTACATCCTCATTCTAGTTCCATTTAAATGAAAATGCTCAATACTAAAAGATTATCTAAAATCGCTCTTCTGACATATTGTACATATCCGGTAGTTGTCATTCCGTAATGTGTAGGTATATTATCAATTATAGGCTATTAGTTTGTAACCAGTTTGTCATTAGGTTAAGAGCAATGCCTGGTCGTGCGGTTAGCGCGCAGGACTTATTATCTCTACGGTCTCGGTTTCATACCCTGCTTGATGCCATCCTCCGTCGACCGGCCGGAGATTTTACATTAAAATTATTTTTTTTGTCAACGCCAAATGAATCTTTGAAACATTATTACTTTTAACAATCAAAACAAAATCTCGTCTTGAATATTCCTTGCGAATATGTGGATTCGACAGGGATCCGTCTCCTAAATCCAATCTCGGATCAAGTTGAAATTTGCATAATTATTTCTTGTACCTGAAAAAACAAGAATCAATAAACAAAAAATAAACAAATTAGTTAATAAACTATTGGTAATTAATTAATTTGCTTGGTATCGAACAAGGGAAAAATAGTATCTACTGGTTGTGTGATATAAGTTGAATTAGTCCCCTTTATACTTTTTTTGTGTATAGACAATTAGGTCGTCGCTTGAAAGTTTTAAACTAACAATAGATAACTATGAAACCTTCTAATTTCAGTGGCACTTCGCTGGCTCAGTGGTTAGCGCATTGACTAGAGGAGGCTTGAGCCCTCTTGTTCGAATTCAAGTCGTACAATGTTTTGTTTATTTATAAAATGCATTTTAAAAAACGATCACGGTTGTATTGACACAGATACCCCCCCCTTCTCCCCCCCCCCCCTTTTCCTCTTTCCCAACGGATCTAGTGATAGGATCATTGCGCATTGAGAAAGCTAAAGGCAAGAAATAGTGTTAAACACAAACAATAGGTGAAAATATTTCGAATCGAAAAAATATTTATTATTGTTAGTCTTCATCTGTTTTAATTTAATTACATGACCGTTCCAAACTAATTGATACAATTAGACTTAATATAAGCTTTGTTTTTTTTTTTAAGTATTGTTTATATTTGTATTGTTTTTCTCTCTTGCTTTGCACAGGTTGTACATGACTCATTGCCGTACAATAACGTGCTCAGAACAGATGTGGACGCAAGGGCACTCTCGATTGCACATTAATAGTTAGATGAAAAATATTTGAAATAAAGGAACAAGGAAACGCTATAAACAAAAAGGACTATAGGAGCTAGGCTACTTATTGAATGGACTTACTTAGGAGTGCTCTACTGGGATATAAGTAGACAAACATTGTAGTCAGCACGCTTACAGTACCAAGACGAGCCAGCTTACCCTTTCTACTTCACTCGGTGGAGAAGACTGAGCGTTGGCACTGTGCTGATCTTTTGTTAGAGATCTCTGGGAAGTTGATTGGAAATGGACAAATCGGAAACTACACAATTTTAGTTTTAGGTTAGGGTTAGGGGTATTGGTTCGGGGTTAGAGTTACATTACACTGTGCGTTTAATAAACAAGCAAAATATTTGTTAAAATATTTAAAAAAACAACAACAAAGCCTTAGATTAAAAGGAAAGAACTCCGTCCTTAAAACTATATCTACGATCTACAAATAATGTACAAGCTATTTCCCTTATTCTATATCAAACAAAATAATTAATTACCAATAATTAATTGACTAATTGAGTATTTTGTTTATTGATTCATGATTTGTTAGGTGCAATAAAAATTTTAAAGTATCAGCTTGATCGGAGAATGTGTGAGGGAGAAATAGCGTTGACGATTATTTCAGGGGACCAAATCCAACAATATTAGCCACATCTGTGAATATTGACGTATTAGTTTTTGTGCATCCAAAACTAATACTGTAGAATTAATTTCCCTTGTTGCTAATAAACAAAATAAGGAATCCCCAATAATTCATCGTCTAATTGGTTCCTTTTTTTAATTGATTCATGTCTTGTCTGTGTCAATGAATAATAGTGCGAAGTTTCAGTTTGATCCGAGATGGGGTGTAGAAGAAATAACGTGTTCTTACTTTTTACCAGACAGACAGACAGACAGAGTGAGTTGATATAAGCTTTGGAAAAAGAGTCCCAGTTGTCCAGTCAGTCTAGCAAAGTGTTGTCAATAAATCTTTCAACGTCTTTACTTTAAGGTAATGATTCTCAAACTGCAACCTTTGGGGCGCAATGTCTGCTTAAAAGAGGCGTGACTATTATTAGTTTCTTTTTTTTTATAAAAAACAATGCTCTGTTGCAAATGCATTTTAGATCTAAATGTTTGGTCGTGTGGTCTCCGGACCATCTATCCTTTGTCTCAATGGTTACCGGTTCTAACTGAGAATATATATATATTTTTTACAATTCTTTACTTTCCACGAGCAAGTGGCTTGTGTTCCAGGACTAGAGCGAGTCTCTGTCGCTAATGTGGGATCAGGGAAGAGCTGCTTCAACAAACTCCAAAGTCGATGGTCTTCTCCTGGCTTGAAAGTTTGTTGACAATGTATAGGGACAGCTGTTTCATCGCTTAACTTGAACATTTTACACGGTGGCTCTTCACTCAGCGGTGCCTTACTTTTCTTGCAGCGTTTCTTTGGACGCTAGGGAAAAAAAGATGACAGAATTTCTTAACATTTTACATTTATTTAGATATTTACACGGGCGAACTGGGTGTCAAAATCTGGCATTACAATGCGACCGAGCCAAAAATGGTGTGCATCCATTCATACTTGTTAATATATGTTTGATAATACATTCAAAACTAGCCACTCGCCAAGACATGTATACGACAATGCAATTCATTAATAATACAGCGTTCAGCACCTTGCGCCATGTTACACAACACTTCGTAACCTATTATATTTTTTTCCTCATTAATCAAGACAGTGTGTGGGACCCTATTACAAGAAAATATATATATGTTATGAGCTCTACTATCATTCAAAGCAAACATTGGTCAAACGCCCCAGTCCGCCCTGGATATTTCTATCATTAACATTCAAGCAAGGCCTGGTAACTAGGCCACCGCGTACAAAAAAACAAATTTTTCCGCTAAATACTCAGAATGTGCGAAGTGTTCCGCTAAATACTCAGAATGTGCGAAGTGTTCCGCTAAATACTCAGAATAAGCGAAGTGTTCCGATAAATACTCAGAATGTGCGAAGTGTTCCGCTAAATACTCAGAATGTGCGAAGTGTTCCGCTAAATACTCAGAATGTGCGAAGTGTTCCGCTAAATACTCAGAATGTGCGAAGTGTTCCGCTAAATACTCAGAATAAGCGAAGTGTTCCGATAAATACTCAGAATGTGCGAAGTGTTCCGCTAAATACTAAGAATGTGCGAAGTGTTCCGCTAAATACTAAGAATGTGCGAAGTGTTCCGCTAAATACTCAGAATGTGCGAAGTGTTCCGCTAAATACTAAGAATGTGCGAAGTGTTCCGCTAAATACTAAGAATGTGCGAAGTGTTCCGCTAAATACTCAGAATGTGCGAAGTGTTCCGCTAAATACTAAGAATGTGCGAAGTGTTCCGCTAAATACTACAAATGTGCGAAGTGTTCCGCTAAATACTAAGAATGTGCGAAGTGTTCCGCTAAATACTAAGAATGTGCGAAGTGTTCCGCTAAATACTAAGAATGTGCGAAGTGTTCCGCTAAATACTAAGAATGTGCGAAGTGTTCCACTAAATACTCAGAATGTGCGAAGTGTTCCGCTAAATACTCAGAATGTGCGAAGTGTTCCGCTAAATACTCAGAATGTGCGAAGTATTCCGCTAAATACTAAGAATGTGCGAAGTGTTCCGCTAAATACTCAGAATGTGCGAAGTGTTCCACTAAATACTCAGAATGTGCGAAGTATTCCGCTAAATACTCAGAATGTGCGAAGTATTCCGCTAAATACTCAGAATGTGCGAAGTATTCCGCTAAATACTAAGAATGTGCGAAGTATTCCGCTAAATACTCAGAATGTGCGAAGTATTCCGCTAAATACTCAGAATGTGCGAAGTATTCCGCTAAATACTCAGAATGTGCGAAGTATTCCGCTAAATACTCAGAATGTGCGAAGTGTTCCGCTAAATACTAAGAATGTGCGAAGTGTTCCGCTATATACTCAGAATGTGCGAAGTGTTCCGCTAAATACTCAGAATGTGTGAAGTGTTCCGCTAAATACTCAGAATGTGCGAAGTGTTCCGCTAAATACTCAGAATGTGCGAAGTGTTCCGCTAAATACTCAGAATAAGCGAAGTGTTCCGATAAATACTCAGAATGTGCGAAGTGTTCCGCTAAATACTCAGAATGTGCGAAGTGTTCCGCTAAATACTCAGAATGTGCGAAGTGTTCCGCTAAATACTCAGAATGTGCGAAGTGTTCCGCTAAATACTCAGAATAAGCGAAGTGTTCCGATAAATACTCAGAATGTGCGAAGTGTTCCGCTAAATACTAAGAATGTGCGAAGTGTTCCGCTAAATACTAAGAATGTGCGAAGTGTTCCGCTAAATACTCAGAATGTGCGAAGTGTTCCGCTAAATACTAAGAATGTGCGAAGTGTTCCGCTAAATACTAAGAATGTGCGAAGTGTTCCGCTAAATACTCAGAATGTGCGAAGTGTTCCGCTAAATACTAAGAATGTGCGAAGTGTTCCGCTAAATACTCAGAATGTGCGAAGTGTTCCGCTAAATACTCAGAATGTGCGAAGTATTCCGCTAAATACTAAGAATGTGCGAAGTGTTCCGCTAAATACTCAGAATGTGCGAAGTGTTCCACTAAATACTCAGAATGTGCGAAGTATTCCGCTAAATACTCAGAATGTGCGAAGTATTCCGCTAAATACTCAGAATGTGCGAAGTATTCCGCTAAATACTCAGAATGTGCGAAGTATTCCGCTAAATACTCAGAATGTGCGAAGTATTCCGCTAAATACTCAGAATGTGCGAAGTATTCCGCTAAATACTCAGAATGTGCGAAGTATTCCGCTAAATACTCAGAATGTGCGAAGTGTTCCGCTAAATACTAAGAATGTGCGAAGTGTTCCGCTATATACTCAGAATGTGCGAAGTGTTCCGCTAAATACTCAGAATGTGTGAAGTGTTCCGCTAAATACTCAGAATGTGCGAAGTGTTCCGCTAAATACTCAGAATGTGCGAAGTGTTCCACTAAATACGCAGAATGTGCGAAGTGTTCCACTTAATACTCAGAATGTGTGAAGTGTTCCGCTAAATACTCAGAATGTGCGAAGTGTTCCGCTAAATACTCAGAATGTGTGAAGTGTTCCGCTAAATACTCAGAATGTGCGAAGTGTTCCGCTAAATACTCAGAATGTGCGAAGTGTTCCGCTAAATACTCAGAATGTGCGAAGTGTTCCGCTAAATACTCAGAATGTGCGAAGTGTTCCGCTAAATACTCAGAATGTGCGAAGTGTTCCGCTAAATACTCAGAATGTGCGAAGTATTCCGCTAAATACTCAGAATGTGCGAAGTATTCCGCTAAATACTCAGAATGTGCGAAGTATTCCGCTAAATACTAAGAATGTGCGAAGTGTTCCGATAAATACTAAGAATGTGCGAACTGTTTCGCTAAATACTAAGAATGTGCGAAGTGTTCCGCTAAATACTCAGAATGTGCGAAGTATTCCGCTAAATACTCAGAATGTGCGAAATATTCCGCTAAATACTCAGAATGTGCGAAGTATTCCGCTAAATACTAAGAATGTGCGAAGTGTTCCGCTAAATACTAAGAATGTGCGAAGTGTTCCGCTAAATACTCAGAATGTGCGAAGTATTCCGCTAAATACTCAGAATGTGCGAAGTATTCCGCTAAATACTCAGAATGTGCGAAGTGTTCCGCTAAATACTCAGAATGTGCGAAGTGTTCCGCTAAATACTCAGAATGTGCGAAGTGTTCCGCTAAATACTCAGAATGTGCGAAGTGTTCCGCTAAATACTCAGAATGTGCGAAGTATTCCGCTAAATACTCAGAATGTGCGAAATATTCCGCTAAATACTCAGAATGTGCGAAGTATTCCGCTAAATACTCAGAATGTGCGAAGTATTCCGCTAAATACTCAGAATGTGCGAAGTATTCCGCTAAAATACTCAGAATGTACGAAGTGTTCCGCTAAATACTCAGAATGTACGAAGTGTTCCGCTAAATACTCAGAATGTGCGAAGTGTTCCGCTAAATACTCAGAATGTGCGAAGTGTTCCGCTAAATACTCAGAATGTGCGAAGTGTTCCGCTAAATACTCAGAATGTACGAAGTGTTCCGCTAAATACTCAGAATGTGCGAAGTGTTCCGCTAAGGAGAAAGTTTTGGGAAACACTGCTCTACATAAATAGATATTTTTTTGTTGTATTATATCAATTAAAAATTTTTGTCAAAGTACCCAAGTAGATCTTTTTTTTGTATCTGTATTTTTATGTAGATTATTTCATGTAGTTTTCAGTTTATAGCTTACAGATCTGAATCTATTTTCTACATATAGCTAAATCTCAGCTACATTATATCTAAATCTAAATATAGGCCAAAATATACAATATAGATCTAGATCTAGGCTAGATTCAGATCTAGATCTATAGTCTTTGCCTATTGACTAAATTAAGATTAGATTTACCCTTAGAGGCAACAATGTTATTCATCTAGAATAGTAAGCCTATGGTAAAGATCTATCCAAATCTCGATCTATTTCTAGATGTGATTGATAACATATAAATAGGTTCTCGCGTCTCTAACATGTTTAAAACATACACTATTCAATGTTCATTATATAGATCTAGATCCAATAATTAAAACACTGTTACAGAATGGTTAAATTAGATTTATATCTAGATCTGAATTATATTTATGATTTATATCAACTGCGCCATAAAGAAATAATCCCTTGTGATAAATGTTTTATAAACTTAAAATAACGAATAATCGAATCGAGAATCTTAAAAAACAACTTTTTAGTGAGTATTTTACTATTTAATGTAATTAATAAATGAAAAAAATTATTTTATATTGAGCCAATAATATTTTCCCATAGTGATCTTAGGTACTTATGGTATGGTACCAATATATGTATATATATATATATATATATATATAGATATTTGTATTGTTAAGTTATGTAAGTTCTGTTATACTAAGTACTACATAATTTAAAACATTAATCAATAAGTAGTTTTTCATATTCTCGCGTGAACTGCAGTGCAGTAGCAATCACGAAACACCCAACCAAAGAAACAGAAAAAAAAAAAAAATTTTTTTTTTACCAACATCATAATATCTTAATCCATTGAAAGTACTTTTTTTTAAAGCGAAAAATCTAATTTTTTAGATCACTTATGCAAGCAGTTATTTCATAAAAATACACCACTTTTACAACTATTCACTATTAATAGTAACAAATACGCGAGGCTCTATAGTAGGGAGGAACATCAATTACCATATTTCTAACATATTTATGCAAATGGTTTTAGACTTTTTGTGAAAAAAAATATTTTTTCTACATTTGTATTGCTACGTTATGTAAGTTTTGTCTTACTAACTACAAAGTTTACCTGTTTACTTTTTTTTTAAGAGAAAAAAAAACTATTTAGTATGCATATAAGTTGGACATAATTTTCATATTATCGCGAGAACTATAGTGCATCGCTATTGAGAGAAAACTCTTAGCTAAAGAATGTTTTTTTCTTTTTTTTGAGGATTTGAATACGAGATTGATCCTTTACAAAACAATTAGATTAATTAGATATTCATTATAAGACATCAGTTAGGCCAGGTTTGCATTTAATTTCACATTCACTTTCACCTATCCTTTGGTCTGCTGGACCGTTGATGCACCACACAAGATCTGTTAACCTTTTTTCTCCATATTTTCTGTCATTTATCTTTGATAGAATTTCATTCTGATAATATTGAAACCTGTCTTTTTACCTGCCTGGGTGGACCACTTCGGGGGCCGAGTTTCAGTTTGTGTTTCCACACTAACTGTCTTTGTAACCTTGTTAGTATTTTTAAAAATGCGTTTCTCAAACTGCAGACGGTTATTTATTTTATTCAAGAAGCAAAAATGTGTTGTATTTGAATCCTTATTTGAATATTGAGCAAGTAAAATTAGAATTCAAAAAATATTTCTCCACATACGCGATTGTGTTGTTGTTTTTTTATGTCAAAATAATCAAAATGGTACAGCGTGTGCTAAACGTATTTCTTATTCATTCACGAGTGTGGATCTTTATATGTCTAATTGTGTCTATATTAAATGACAAATACTTTGTTTAAAAAAGATAAATAAGCGCTATAGACTTTAGTTGGCTACTAATCGAATCGAATTCTGAGTGATCTACAGAGATATATGTATACTTAAACAAAGTACCTACCCGTTACATTGAATTAACTTAAGAGTACCTGGGCGACTGAGCTTCCCTGGGCTGCATCACTTGACAGGGGAGGCTGACAATTGATAATATTATGAGCTTCTGATATCAATCCCTAGGGAAAAAAAAGTTGTAAAACGAAATGGTTACTAATCCGTGTACAATCTTGTTCATTGTATTCATTGCACAAAGTAGGATTGAACAAAGAGTCCCGGGTTCACAACCAGTCTAGCTAGCACGTTGATTTATTGATATTTGAACCTCTCGCACGGTGGTGCAGTTAGGAAACCGAATCTTTAAGGTATAAAGATGTTTGTATTTAATATATTTAGAGAACACTAAGATTATGAATGTTTACAGTTGACCCTTGATAGTCCGGCATTTTTTAATCAGACATACTCAAGTAATCCGACGCGGCGCCGACTGACAATGTATGCTCCTGCTGCACATGCGTGTTTTGACATGCAAGTCTTGCTTTTTATGAAGTGCTTCTTCTTGTGTTGAGTGAGTAAAAAAAGTTCCCCTTTCAGACCATGTATTCTATAGGCAGATGTTGTAAAGGTCATCTGTTTCTGTGGCCCACTTTTAACGAGGGTGTCATGTATCCAGCACAACGACAAACCGACTTTACTTTTCCCTAGTTAATGTCAGTTACCTACTAGAGCTGAGGGAGCTGTCAGTTACCTACTAGAGCTGAGGGAGCTGTCAGTTACCTACTAGAGTTGAGGGAGCTGTCAGTTACCTACTAGAGCTGAGGGAGCTGTCAGTTACCTACTAGAGCTGAGGGAGCTGTCAGTTACCTACTAGAGCTGAGGGAGCTGTCAGTTACCTACTAGAGCTGAGGGAGCTGTCAGTTACCTACTAGAGCTGAGGGAGCTGTCAGTTACCTACTAGAGCTGAGGGAGCTGTCAGTTACCTACTAGAGCTGAGGGAGCTGTCAGTTACCTACTAGAGTTGAGGGAGCTGTCAGTTACCTACTAGAGTTGAGGGAGCTGTCAGTTACCTACTAGAGCTGAGGGAGCTGTCAGTTACCTACTAGAGTTGAGGGAGCTGTCAGTTACCTACTAGAGCTGAGGGAGCTGTCAGTTACCTACTAGAGCTGAGGGAGCTGTCAGTTACCTACTAGAGCTGAGGGAGCTGTCAGTTACCTACTAGAGCTGAGGGAGCTGTCAGTTACCTACTAGAGCTGAGGGAGCTGTCAGTTACCTACTAGAGCTGAGGGAGCTGTCAGTTACCTACTAGAGTTGAGGGAGCTGTCAGTTACCTACTAGAGTTGAGGGAGCTGTCAGTTACCTACTAGAGTTGAGGGAGCTGTCAGTTACCTACTAGAGTTGAGGCTAGCTCAGAGGCGTCCAAAATGTAAAATCCCAGTCTTCATCAGGATTCGAATTCGAGACTATCTGATTCGAAAGCCTAGCGCTTTAATTCCTCATTTGACTAGAAACTTGAACAGACATTGCCGTCATCTCTTCCCATAATGCATTATGTTGAACCATCTACTTTCAAGAAAGATGAGTTTCATTCGATTGTATACAATTGTACAAAGCTTCTATCATTTCACTCTGTCTGTCTGGTAAAAGGTTTGTACACGATAATTATCCAACACCAATCTCGGATTAAACTGAAATTTTGCACAATTAGTTAATTAAATATTGGTAATTAATTATTTTGTTTAGTATCTAGAACAAGGGAAAGAAATTGTACTTGGCTGGTGTGGTGGTATAAGTTGCATTAGCCCCCTTTATACTTTGTAGGTCGCCGCTTTAAAGTTTGAAGATAACAAAATATAACTAAAAAATATTATATTTTCGTAAGTGATTCGTTGGCAGAGTTGTTAGTGTATTGGACTGAGGAGGTTGAGAAGGCTTTAGCCCAAGAGTTCGAATTCAGGTCATTCACCTTTTTTTCATAAATGCATTTAAAAGTGATCACACAGATACGCCTTTCTTTCTCCCAAAACTACGCTTAACATTTTTAATGAGATTTTGTTTGTTTCTTCTTTTTATTTGAAAACTTATAGCATTGATAATGTAGATAATGCAGCGTTGTACATTTTTCTAAACCGAAATTCAAATTGTTTCTAGCAAATAGACTCTCTAGAGGTGTTGAACCTGATTTAAAAGAGGCAATGTACAGGTCGACACTTTGGATGTTACACTTAAGAAGCAATAAGCTGTTCTAAACTTATAGCATGGAAGAAATGCTCTGATATTTTGGTGTGAGAAATCTGGCAAGGAAAGGAAGAGGGAATAGAAGGGACACACTTGTTAACAGCCTAGTTATCCTCCCTTGCAAAACAAAACAAAACAAAAAAGAATTTACCGGTAAGTAACACACATATATACATAAGCATAGTGTCATAAGCCTGCCTTGCACATCGCTATCCAAGTTAGTACGTAATGTGTCTTGTGGCTCGTGCACTATTACAGTCTAGACTTAAGAGAACAATTTAAATTGTAGAAAACTACGGATTTTAGTCTAGGTTTTATGAAGGAGCTGTGCTCAAGACAGACCTTGTTGTTATGTGTTTGTGATGTCCTGTAAATAAACACCTGACCTCGTTGTTACGTGTTTGTGATGTCCTGTAAATAAGCACCTGACCTCGTTGTTACGTGTTTGTGATGTCCTGTAAATAAGCACCTGACCTCGTTGTTACGTGTTTGTGATGTCCTGTAAATAAACTCATGTCCTCGTTGTTACGTGTTTGTGATGTCCTGTAAATAAACTCATGTCCTCGTTGTTGCGTGTTTGTGATGTCCTGTAAATAAACACCTGACCTCGTTGTTACGTGTTTGTGATCTCCTGTAAATAAGCACCTGACCTCGTTGTTATGTGTTTGTGATGTCCTGTAAATAAACACATGACCTCGTTGTTATGTGTTTGTGATGTCCTGTAAATAAACACCTGACCTCGTTGTTTATTACAATAAATTCTGGTCTCAAACCAAACTAGTAGCCTACACATATTGAATTGACTTACACTAGCTCGTTCTACACACATGTGTTTACCCTTTTCTTGCTGCGTCAGGTCGTGAATGTCAGACTGATCTAGGATTGCGATGAAGCCATCCTCTGTTTGCATGGTCCAATCAGTGACTTTGTCACGGAACTGTTCCAGTTGATTAGATGTTATGATAGTCAACTGACGACTTCTCAAATGGCCGAATAGTCTGTTTAAAAGAAAGTTGAACACTGTTCATGAACTTTCTCAACCTGGATAATGTAGTATCGTCTTCGTCTTCGTCATTTTCAAACGATTGTATAAAGTTCTGGACAGCAATCTTTTGGTTGCGTCTACGTGTGTACATTCTAATAGCAAGTGGGTTATTGAAACTGTTGAATTAGTAAGGGAGGACTGATCAGATCTAGAAAATGTATCATTAAATGATATATCAAGATCTAGAACTCAAGAGTCAGACTGCATGAATGATAAATCTTGTCATGGCGTGACGATCTAGATCTAGATAGATGTAGATCTAGATCTTATCATCTAGAATGTAGATCTAGATTAGTTTAACGGTCAAACTAGAGTTTTCTCTGTTTTGCCAGTTAGGTAGGGTTTTTTTTCCTCGAAGATATACATACGTTTTTAAATCTCTAAGGAAATTTTTAGAGCTGTTTTCGAAACACCGGTCTTCCCATTAAAAGTTTACAAGCTAATTAGTGTAACAGTAACAATGATCATAACATCATAACATTGACAATACATTTATTTGCTGAAGTAAACATAGACCAATCACTTACCTGTTCAACATACTATACATGTCTTCATAAATAGACAAAAGAGTAGAACTCGCTTCTTCAGTGAATGGTGCCATTGCTTCCAGATAGTCCTTGGGTCTGTACTGTACATGTGATGTCTTTCAAAGATTGAAATTTCAAAATAGTGTCATTACTTTTGTCTTTTATTGTGTCTGTCTGTTTTTGTATACGCTAAAGACAAAGCCGGAAATCGGCCATTTCTCAAATTGCCGGCCATATCTACAACTGGCCTTTGGAGAGAAAAATGTTAGAAATGGCTGGCCATTCAGCGATTTGACCAGCCAGTTACCGAAATGGCTAGGGATAATTGGATAAAATTGGCAGGAAATGGTCTTAAGCAGATTTTTTAAACCTTAATAACAATGACGTGGAATATGAAGTAATCTATTAAATTATTTTAGAACATGATGATTTATTGTTACAACTTTTTACAACAAAATGAAACTTTAAGACATTTTGACTTGTACAGCAGTTTGTGATTTTAAAATCTGCATCGATTTGCTGAGCCCATCGGGTGTAGCTTTGGCCGCCGGTAAGGGATTGTTGAGACGCTACTGTAGGAAGTATTTTTAAAAACTTCAATTTTTTGTTTACCATTGGCTAACGTAATTATTTTTTTGCTTCATTAAACAGCCCCTATCGTAGCTTTTTGATACCTGCAGTATGATCTACTTTCTAACAGAAAATCATGTATATAGAAAACTACTCTAACACTAGTGACAATACGCAACATTTGTCGCAGCCATTTTGGTGATGGCAGTTTTTGCGCAAGAAGTTCTGATGATAATTAAAAACAGTTTCTTTCAACTATAGTATATATAGTATACATTCTACTACTCGCTAAAATGAGGTTTTAATACAACTTTTGGCTATTTGATAACTACACATTTCAAACTGTGAAAGGTCAGCTTCCTACCTAACTTGCTAGTTATTATTACAATTTTAAACTTTATCATTCAGTTTTCGAAAGTATTTCAAATCTTTATTTTGTTAGAATGGCATCGTCTCAAATGACTTAGATGGTTCCCTAGCAAAATTACATAAAACTGTTGCGTAAAATGCTTATAGGCAATAGTTTGTTTGACAAGGAATGAGGTCGAATGTCAAACAATCAACACTGTAGTGTCTAGGTCTACATGATTTTATATATTCGACCATGTTCAATATAAGTTACCTCTTGACAAAAGTTATTTGAATAGGTTATAACAAATACATTTTCATTCGAATTCAAGCCATGCGTGCATGAAGTTATTTCATTAATGGGAAATTTAAATCAAAGCACGACCTGCTCAAATGAGATTCACTAACGTAGACCCCCGTTTACATCTCATAGCCCTCATATCATTTTTTTACTTACACAGACCCATTTAAAGTCGTTGTCCCATGGGGAATCACTGATCTAGAGTAACATCATTAGTAAAATCACTAAATTTAGAGACGTTTCAGCCTTCAGGACAGATAAATACAAAATAAAATAGCAATAATGAACAAAACACTGAACCATAGATTACAAAAACATGACCAAATAAAATAGTTCTTATTTCATATTCTTAAACAAATTCCTACACATTGTAATAATAATAATAAGGCTTGTCCTCGAAGATTAATGAGGAATGCAGTATTTCCCGTGGCTACACAGCGCCAGCTGTGACCTACATATATTGCCACAACGAGGGCAAGCATGACCATTGTCTGTCCTGGGCAGCGGATTTTTTTTTGTCTCAAATGCAATCAGGTGCTCTCGTATATGTCAGCTAAGGCTTGTTGGCGCCTATGCTGGTCTTTAAAGCTTTTCCGTGGGGCACCTCTGTTACGTCGACCACCTAAACAAAAAAAAAAAAAAGACTGCCTTTGGCATACGTTCGTTTCCCATACGGGATAGGTGCCATGCCCAGCGTAACTCTCGGACAATAAGAATTCCCTCTATACTGTCCATACCGGCGTTCTCAAGGACATTGCTGTTTGTAATGCGATCTTGCCACCATGATGGAGCGCAAGCATCTTTGGTAAAAGCGCTCAAGTAGTCTTAGTTGCTTTCTGTATAAGCCTGATTCGGAAAGGAAAATCAATAACTAACAGAGTTTAAGTCTATAATTAACATGCTTGACTTGATTAACTGTGATTAACACATAAATCTAGAAGCTGGCAGGACGTACTAATCTTCTTTTTTAAAAGTAATTTATAAGGCAATATCTAGATTTCTAGATCTAGACTCTATGTATAGAACATGAATAATATAAAAGATCTAATTCCTTGGCCTAAATCTAGATCTAGATAAACTAATCTAGATATTCATTCTAGATGATTAAATCTAGATAAAAATCTATCTAGATCTAGATGGTCACGGCAAGATTCATCATTCATGCAGTCTGACTCTTGAATTCTAGATCTTGATCTTGATTATAAATTGATAGGCCTACTATAATTATATCAAATATTTTAGATCTAATTAGTCCCCCGATAATAAGAGCCATCACGGTATCAGTGCATTGTTAAATCTGTCCAGATTTAAATGTGATTTGATTCGTTTTTATCTTAACTTACTTAGTATAAATTATACAAACGAAATCACCATGTCATGTTTGGATTAATGACATAGATGTGTATAAATCTAGGAAATATTTGTGGAGTAACCACATTGCTACGTGTTTCTTGGTGCAACACAGAAAATTATTTTAAGGGGAAAAAAACGCATATTGGCGCGTATTTACATCTCTAAATAATCTAGATCTAAATAATGCGCAAATTCTAATGATGCTAATTTGGATTTAAGTCGTAGTTAGTATAGTTCCAAGGTTAGTTTTAATAACGAATACGGAAAAGAAGTAATAATTTTTTTTTACAAAGCTTATATTAATTCACTGTCTGTCTGTATGTCTAGTGTAAACAATTGAACATATATTTTCGCCCATTTCCTATTATCGGATCAAGTTGAAACTTTGTACAATTATTCACACTATCCATCAAGACATGAATCAATTTTAATACAAGGTTACAAAGACAGTTTGTGTGGAAACACAAACTCAAAATCGGCCCCCGAAGTAGTCCACCCAGGCAGGCTTCAATATTTTCAGAAAGAGCATCCGAATAAAATTATATCAAAGACAAAGGAGAATGGAGAAAGAAGGTTGACAGATCTTGTGTAGTGCCCCATCGGTCAGCAGATCAAATGATAGGTTGAAGTGAATTTAAAGTTAGATGTGAACCTGGCCAAACTAATGTTTTATAATTAATCAAATTGTTTTGTAAAGGCTAAATCTCTTATTTGTATTCTCAAGAAAATGAAAACACATGTGTGTTTATCTGGTGGGTGCTAGGATGTGATTACGTAAGAGAATGCAGTTTACAAGATTAATAGCCTAATTGTTTTAAATTATGTCTAGCTTATAATGCATACTAAATAGTTTTTTCTCTTTAAAAAAATAGTAAACATTTGTTCGTGTGTAAATGTAGTAATAGTATAACAGAACCTACATAACTTAACAATAAAAATAAATATAAAAACAAAAATTTTAAAAAATCTACAAGTGTACACAGTAGCATGTTAAAAATATGATATGCAGTTGTTTCCCCTGATAAAGAGCCTCAATTTTGAGTGTTTAATAGTTAATAGTTGTAAAAGTGGTGTATTTTTATGAAAAAAACTGCTTGCATAAGTGATTTTAAAAAATTAGATTTTTCGCTTTCAGAAAAGAAAAAAGTAGCCGTTGCATCAGAACTTTGAATGATCTAAAATATTACGATGTCTGATTTTCCTTTTCTTTTCTAGTTTACGAGATCTAAACGGGACGTACGGACGGACGGACAGACAGACAGACCAGTGAGAAATACTACAATTCAACAACCGTCAAGAACACCTCTACAACGGCTTTCCTGTGGGACTCATAACCTTTTTCTTTCAGAGACCATCAGCTGCCAGCTACTTTCCTCCCTCGAATGACAGTCCAGAGCGCATACAACACAGACAAGCTGCCATACAAGAAGATGTAGACAGGAACTTCTAGTCTATATAAGACGGTGTGCCAACTGTTCATGCACGTCTATTTATTTATTCAACTCATAGACATTTATAATAATAATAATAATAATAATAAACTCGACCCTGGCAGCGCCAGAGAATGACTACTCGTTCATTTCTAACATAATAAAAATAATCTTTGTACGTCAAGGACTCAACTCTTTACTGAATGAAAGCAAACAAACATTTAAGTCAAGTCCGATCATTTCTACTGAAGCCATGTTTAAGAAAACAATATGTCAAATTTCAATTTTTGGATGAATATAATTTGAAAAAGTATAATGTTCAAACCAGGTTTCTTCACGGTGTTACTAATTAGTTAATGGTTTGTTTGTTTTTTTCAAAGGCTCTACATAAAATTTAGAATTTCTGTGAAAATTATTAAAAGCAATGCCGAAATACCTGACAGGTGAGGTAGGATACATATGGTGGAGGATGACAGAGTTAATCCATACATTATTTTCTGTAGTCTTTTCTTTTATGTCATCCTCCACCACATGTATCCGACGCTTTTTCGCACTCGATGGCATAGGGAAAGTATCCAGCACCAAATGGACTCTGAAAGAGACAGCTGAAGAACTAACACAAAAAGTTGGGTGACAGCTTGGAGACTAAACTAAAAGTCCTAGCCGAAAACAGACGCAGGCAATGAAATAGAGCTTGAATATACAGCCTGCAGATAACAATCTCTCTGCATCAGATTTGTTTTGTTTTTTTTGGTTTTCAGGTTTCGGATGTTCCTTCAGAGTTCAAGATGATCTACCTCCAAGCCCAAACCTCCCGCAGGACGATGGAGGCTGGCAGCGGGCGGACCATGAACCAGAGACCATCACGACAATCGAACATGACAGACTATGTTGATCGCAACTGTTTCTAAGCAGTCACGTGAAATGCTACTTTCAACCATTAATCTGGACATTTTAGACAATGCTTTTCAGTTTTTTAATTCTGTGTATAGCACCTTTGATTAGTTAGCATGTACGGTATTAGACACGGGTCGATAGGAAAAATGAATTTTTGAAGGCCCCGATTGAATGCCCCTTTCCAGTTGCCCACATAACATTTATTTTGGTTTGTGTTTTAGAAATATCAATTTGGTTTTATTAATTCTTATTGTGCTTACAAAGTATCATTTCTTGCGCTCTCTCTCTCTCTCTCTCTCTCTCTCTCTCTTTCTCTCAGTCTCTCTCTTTCATTCACTTGAAAAAAAAAGAAATATAGTTCTATCTTGGACGTTGACTGCAGAGCTAGAGAGGAGGATCCTAGCAATGGAATTGAGATACTACAGCAGAATCCTGGGTATCATGTTCAAAGACCGCATCACAAACCAAGAGATTAGTGACAGGGTTACTGCAGGCCCCATGATGACCTGTTAACTATAGTGAAAAAACGCAAGCTCAAAATCTATGGCCATATTACAAGATCTTCGGGGCTCGCAAAGACCTTCCTTCAGGGAACAGTACCGGGAAAAAGAAGAAGAGGCAGACAGAGAAAGCGATGGGAGCACAACATATAAGAATGGACGGTCCTGCCATTGAAAGAGGTTCTAAACAGGGCATAGGATAGGGAGGATTGGAGAAAGACGGTCGACAAATCTTGCATGGTGCCCCATCGGCCCAACAGACTAAGGGATAGGGAAAGGTAAAGGTAAAAGGATAAGATTTATTTATTTATTTATTATTTTATTTTGTGATTTTGTGTTTTTGTTGTTTTTTTTTTGTACCGCGTCTAAAAAGAAGTGGAAACGACGCAAGGCATATTTACAAAAAGTAGACTTCGGGAAGAAGAAAAAAAATTGCTTTAAAATGTAGTGCTCTCTTTCTTTAATGCTTTATATATAGACAGCGAGCTTTTGGTGAAATACCAGAAATAAAATACAAATCTTTGATAGAAAGGTTGTGGCTTAGCGCGAATGGCGGTTGCGAATCTGTAAAAACCGGTTCATAGTGAGCGCCTAGGAGGTAAAAGGACCAAGTGCACGACATTTCTTGCGAATCCGTACGACATTTGATGAGATCTCTTGATCAATCAGTCAGTGGTAACTTAGAACTACATAGTCATTTTCTGTGCACTTTTTAGCACTGCGGTGATAAATCTCTCATCTCTTCCGTCTGTAGCACCACAAAATCCTAATCCCCTATCAATAGGGAGCACTACAGGTACGCTCTGTGACAAGGACCACTTGTGGAGCAACGGGGGTAGAGAGAACGGGCAGTATGGCTATTGCCTCCCCCCCCCCCCACCACTATCCTACAAAACTTTAAAGTATCCATTTCAATTTATCTCACACTCTGCGGTCGAATGCCTCACAAGCGTCGCACATTTCGTCTTGCTGACGTCTTCGGAGAACCAAAACAGACCCGCTCCTGGACGCCTTGGGTAATACGAAATGATTACGTATAGAGCAGCTAAATGTTTCTATACCATATAATCATTTGTTTGTGTAGTGGGTTGATCTGATGTGTCGTGAATAATAATAATAATTGTTATTATTAACATTGTTATTGTATTGTTATTGCATCACTATTATACAAGAAAAGTGACAACTCTAGATGTTAGGGGAATTAAGTAGGGAGGAGAAAAAGATAAGAGTGAAGTAAAGAGGAGGGGAGGGGAGATAAAATAAGAGGCGGCTCGGGAAGGAGAGCAAAAATGTTCGAATCTCTGTATTTGTATGAATCTCTGTATTTGTATGAACATCTGTATTTGTATGAATCTCTGTATTTGTATGAATCTCTGTATTTGTATGAACATCTGTATTTGTATGAATCTCTGTATTTGTATGAAACCCTGTATTTGTATGAATCTCTGTATTTGTATGAATCTCTGTATTTGTATGAATCTCTGTATTTGTATGAATCTCTGTATTTGTATGAAATTCTGTATTTGTATGAATCTCTGTATTTGTACGAATCTCTGTATTTGTATGAAACTCTGTATTTGTATGAATCTCTGTATTTGTATGAATCTCTGTATTTGTATGAATCTCTGTATTTGTATGAAACTCTGTATTTGTATGAATCGCTGTATTTGTATGAATCGCTGTATTTGTATGAATCGCTGTATTTGTATGAATATCTGTATTTGTACGAATATCTGTATTTGTACGAATCTCTGTATTTGTATGAATCTCTGTATTTGTATGAATCTCTGTATTTGTATGAATCTCTGTATTTGGATGAAACTCTGTATTTGTATGAATCTCTGTATTTGTATGAATCTCTGTATTTGTATGAATCTCTGTATTTGTATGAATCTCTGTGTTCAAGAGTATTATTTGTCTTTTGTTGGTTTACATTTGTAAATCTGTGCATTGTGTGAAAAAGTAACAAAATTGTTAAATTGTTTCACGACTTTCCCTTAAACTGAAGTAACGGCTGTGCCTCCTGCTTTATTCTATTTAATGGACCTCCCCCTTTTATTTATTGTTACTAAGATACAAATTGTACATCAGACGTCGGGCATCTAAATATATATTTTACCAAAAAAAAATACGCCAATTAACTAAAGTTCCCCTTTCGGACTATGCGATCCATAGGGCAGATGATGTAAAAGTAATGTTTCCTTGGTCCGCTGTTATCGAGGTTGTCACGTGGCCAGCACAAGGACCAACCGCCTTTACTTTCCCCAAAACTAATGTCAGTTACCCATTAGGGCTAGGTAGACCCAGAGGAATTCTAAAGTTCCTGAAATGAAAAATCCCAATCTTAACCAAAATATATTTATTTGGCAAAATTGATGTTCGTTTTGGCGTATTTGACATTGCTTATATTTTAAAAATCTATTTTATGTATGCCGGATTTGTTAAACTAAAATTATTCTTATTGACACGAATCTTCACAATCCCAAATACAGTCTTTTCCATTAAGAAGATAAAGTAAGTTGGCAGATTTTTACTTCACTATAGGCCTTTTGTTTATTGTATATAGGTCTTAGTGGGTTAAGATCTAAGTGAAATAAATTTTCATTCAAAGAAATAGTGATTACATTGAAGTCCTAGTATTGATTCCAGTTTGTTTAAACCTAGGCTAGATCTGTGTCATCCTTTGAGATCAGAAATGTAAGAGAACATCTTAAGACATTTCTCATAAGTCAGTCAAGGAAACAAACTTTTGTTGTTGTTGTTTTATTCAAGAATGATTCATTACTGTTATTAATCTTTTCAGTCATCACTTAATAGTGTAATGGCAATATATCAGTAAACACAAACTAGACTACATAATTTAAAAAAAACGCTCTTTAGTTAGACCAACTACCATCTCATGAAAGATTATTATATTACAGTAATTTATATCCGCATTGCTAAAGAGTGCACAAAAGATTGGCTGCCTGGTCTTGCGGTTTGCACGCTGGAATGTCGTTCGGATTTATCGATGGTCCCAGGTTCAAACCCTGTCCGCTCCAATCCCCCGTCGTCCTGCGGGAGGTTTGGACTAGGAAGTAATCTATCTTCAACTCTGAAGGAACATTCGAAACATGGTCGCAAGGTCTAAGTGTTATATTTTACTTGTAAGGATAATGTTGACCCATGCCACCACGTTTCAATCTATGTTCTTGAAGTGATCTATGTCTTTTTGTTTTTCATGAGAGGTTTCAAACTTTTTTTGTTTTCAATTATTGAAATCCTTTCTTGGTTTACCATAAGTAATTCTACCGAAGAGCAATATGTATTATATAGACTGATGACTTTGATATTTGAAGTGTATAGTATTGCATTTTCTGTCAACAGCAGACGACATGGCAAAATATGCAGGTTGAGTGCGTAGTCATGTGAAGTAATGCAGTTATCTTTATTTAATGGATTCAATGCAAAGCCTACATTATATTCGCATGCATGATGTTGTTTCTTGTCATTATTATATTGCTTTAAAAAATATTTTTTAATAATAAATGTCTCTTCATACAAAATATAATTTACATAGTGAAAAATAAACATTTGTGTAAAACACAGTTTAGAGTTTCCAGAGAAAGCAACATCTGAAATATAAACAAATATCAGGACAAGCTCGTATGTCTCCCAAAGACTGGTCACCTGTATGTGTGGGTTTGTAGTTTACTAGGAGCTGCTTATGATCAATAACACAACGTTTTTAATGGTTTCTATAGTGTTGATTGACAATTCGAATGGACCACATTTGCAGCTGAATGGTGTAGTCTGTGTCTTTCTGTCGAGACTAAAGGGCACGAACGAAAAAAAAAAGATGCTTTTCACTTTATCTGTGATGTCGTGACATGAATGGAACAATATTTGCATTCCATCATGAAGAAGATAGTCTCAGCTCAACGGACATCAAACAGTAGCTCAGATTGACTTAATCAACACTTCACCTGATAGTTTATTCTCACCAATGATCCGAAGGGACGAGGGTACTCCCCACCCCTCCCTTCTCTCCCCCTAGGGGCAGATTTAAAACTTACGGACGACTTGACGAGCAGTGAGAAAAACAACAAAAACAACAATACGGGGGGGGGGGGGAGGGAGTGAATGACACGTCACGGGGACTGGTCCAATGACCACTAGATAAATACTTTGAACACACCGGAGGCAAGAGTACACGACGCTTTTAAAATGCAATGATATTCAATCCGCTTGTCTTTTGTTTGTTGTCCACAAAACGTATACTCATCTATCAGATGTAATGGTTAGACTAAAGGAGATACTAGGATGCACCCATCTCCACACACACACATCTATCAGATGTAATGGTTAGACTAAAGGAGATACTAGGGTGCACCCATCTCCACACACATACATCTATCAGATGTAATGGTTAGACTAAAGGAGATACTAGGGTGCACCCATCTCCACACACACACATCTATCAGATGTAATGGTTAGACTAAAGGAGATACTAGGGTGCACCCATCTCCACACACACACATCAATCAGATGTAATGGTTAGAATAAAGGAGATACTAGGGTGCACCCATCTCCACACACACACATCTATCAGATGTAATGGTTAGAATAAAGGAGATACTAGGGTGCACCCATCTCCACACACACACATCTATCAGATGTAATGGTTAGAATAAAGGAGATACTAGGGTGCACCCATCTCCACACACACACATCTATCAGATGTAATGGTTAGAATAAAGGAGATACTAGGGTGCACCCATCTCCACACACACACATCTATCAGATGTAATGGTTAGAATAAAGGAGATACTAGGATGCACCCATCTCCACACACACACATCTATCAGATGTAATGGTTAGAATAAAGGAGATACTAGGATGCACCCATCTCCACACACACACATCTATCAGATGTAATGGTTAGACTAAAGGAGATACTAGGGTGCACCCATCTCCACACACATACATCTATCAGATGTAATGGTTAGACTAAAGGAGATACTAGGGTGCACCCATCTCCACACACACACATCTATCAGATGTAATGGTTAGACTAAAGGAGATACTAGGATGCACCCATCTCCACACACACACATCTATCAGGTGTAATGGTTTCGTGAATAAGGTTTGTGTATGTTGAATATTGAAATATATAATTGCATCGTCTGATATAAGCTACTAAATGAAAATGTTTATCAAAATAATTGTGTGACAAGTTTTTTATCCAGAAGTTCTGTTTTTGTTCATAGAAGTAGTTACATTTTTACCAAGGAAATAAATACAGAACGTGTTTACTAACGAAATACAAAATATAACCATGGTTACCAAATTATGTGGCTGTTGACAAGAGAAGTTACATAATAACAAACACTAAGAGAAGACAAACGGTGCCTCTCTCCCTATAAACCTTTTTCCTTCTCTCTCTCTCTCTCTCTCTTCTTTTTTTTTTCTTTTCCCTTTCTGTCCATGAATGTGTATTGGACTAAAATCTGTAGGTCTATTTTAAGTTAGAAGTTTAACAATAACTGATTTTTTAATAATAAAATTAGAATAGCAAACCTCAAACCGAAGTATCTTTATATATATATATAATACAAAACTTTTTAAAAATTTATATAGGATACAATGCTACTATCCAAAGTCTACTCCGATACTCTGATACAAATAGGTCACAGAAAAAAAAAGCGTAAACTTCAGATCTTTCTTTGCTTTTTTTTTTGTCTGAAATTATTCAAGATAAAAGCAAGAGGGGAAACAACGCTGGTCTAATGGAATACTAGAACAATCTGCCTTGGATACACAAAACTAGAATGGGCAATGTCATTACACTGTAGTAGGCGGCCTACTGGAGCTGGTTTACACCGTCTGTCCCTTGGGTTAAAGTTCTTTATCTCTTTGTAACATTTCTAATGAGATAAGTCAACACAGTTGTGTGATGTTTGTGTAGATTCTTAGATTAAGTTTCACTGGACTTGAAATTAGACACGCTAAGAGAACTTATAGACACCGGTGTCTAAGTGAAGTAGAAGAAGAACTGTCTTTGTCTTGAAGTAGTCTGGTCTTAACTTCACGCTCCTATATCTTGGATTCGGTGGCCACGGCGAAGAGAGGCCGCCATTGTCTTTAGACAATCCTTAAGTTAATCTGGACCTTCAGCTCTTATGTTCTCCAATAGGAGCTCCCTTTCCCGCCAGAAGACTTGTTCAGCAGGAATGTCATCAAAAAGAAGCACTCCGTCCATGTCCCGCCAAATGATTAGTCCTCCTTACTAACAAATACTTAATAACGTACTCTTGGCCACTTGATATAAGCAAACATTAGATTACTGAAACCATCGTATGCAGTGTTTTACGAGACGTCATCAATCCCTGATTGTATCTTTGAGGCTGGACAATGGTCAGTGTTGACATGTATTGTTATTGACCGGCGTCCACCTGTCAGAAGGAAGATCCGAACAGGTTAATCCGATCTCGACCGTAAAGGTCACTGCATTTAGGAAGAGACACCATGAGGGCGTGGCTTCGTTCTCGACACGCGACACGGTTGACTTCTTGGCCAATCAAAAGTTTAGATTGTCTCTAAAATGACAACGTTTCACACTATTATGACAATTAAAAAAACAACAAGGAAGCCAAGATGTAAGGAGAGTTGGGGGATGGGGCGTGGTGTGGAGTAAGATGGAGAAAGTATGGGGGGGGGTTCAAAACTCAGTTTTGGTAACACAACAAAAAAGAAAATGAATGGGAAAAAGTTCACTGGTCATACTTGGTCAATAAGTGGTCAGTTTCATTGTTCTATACAACGGACATATAAGACAAGGCTGTCAGTAGTCGCTCAGTGTGTGTATTGGGTGACTTACTTTGGATACTATCAAATGTTAAGAACTATCTAGATTTTTTTTGACCCGTATCTTGAGAATATTTTATTTACAGTGATTTTCATTCGTCTGGATTACGTTGACTTTCAATTCCTTATGGATCCCTGTAAGTAACTTAATACAGACAGTTCTACTTTATGCTCACATTGATTTCATAGGAAGACTACATTTTAATGTTATAATAAGAATATTGCTTTTTTTTTTGTTTGGTCCAAACATTCCTCTCTTGTGCACCGAGTAATTCAAGATCTCTTTTACCTTTAGATGTGTGCTCTAGATCTCTTATCTTATCTTATATAATACAGACGTTACTTCAAAAATATTGTAGTTGGAATAGATTACATGCACATAGTTTATTTTTTCTAATTTAATTAATTAGAAAATGTCACTTTAATTTCATAGCAAGATCCAATAAACTACTATGAACTATGGTGAAAGAATTTAGCACTTCTCGCTACAAAAGAGAGCAATGTATAAATTAAAACTAGTCACTACCGTGTAACATTAACATAAGTATCAAAACTCGAATGTGAGGAAACAAAACGAAAGTTCTACATAAACTTGAACACTTTGACTCCAGCAAGAAATGAAATTAAAAACTATAACATGTGAGTAGGCCTATTAGTTGTAACAAAAAAGATACTTTTTGTTCTGTAAATAGCCTCAGTGAATAACAATAAACATCGTTCAATTAAAGACACGCCATGACAGAAATTGAAAAAGAAAATAGAGTGAAGCTGCTGTTGTTTTTTGTTTGTTTTTTTAGCCCCTAAGTCAAAACCATGCTATTATCTTTTGTTTCACCTCTTTGTCTACTAATTAGGAGTTGAAGTATAATTTGGTATCTTTTCTTCACATGGTAAGGAAGAATCAGAATAATTGTAGCGCATTTAATCTAAAAAAAAACTTGAATTCGTCTTTCACACTCGACTTCATTTGTTCGAAAGTACGTAAACAGCTCTGTTAAGTACAAGTTTCATTTGAATGGGAAGCTTGCGTTGCTTGTCCACTTTCCACACAGATTGACCATGATGTACGAGGCCACATAAGGGCCTTGTGTATTTAGGGCGTTTATGGTAAGTTGGTATCTTGACATTAGTTTGAAAATTAAAAGGCAGTTGCTTAATTACTGACCTCTAGGCATTATGAAGTTTTGACCTAAAACAGGAGAACTTACATAATTTGCATCCATGGCTGGCTGTATAGTATCTGTTCTACAGAGACGTCACAATGGCTCGGACTAGGACGTAATAATCTTCAAGAAACGTCCAAAGCTTCCAATCATCTCTTTGGATCTAACTCTCCGTTTGTTTTTGTTGATCCTAAATAATTGAATGACCTCATTGACTGAAGAGTGAGCCTGTCAAAGTTGTATAAAGCGTTTCGCATTGTCTCCCCTCCTTCCTGTGATTGTTACATCTTGATTTCGTCTTGAATATTTCATTGACCAATATACGGTCTCATATCCATACACACGTTTACCATTCACATACACTGTACACATACAGATTTAGTTGATACTTTAAGGTTGGGGTGAGGGGGGAATAAAAGGTTTTACGGCTTCTGATTAGCTTAACTTCACTTCCTTATTGTATTGGGCCCATCGTATCCTCATTGTATTAAGTAATATTAGTTTTCTTCTTTGACTACTTTTTGAAGCGTTATTGATGTGTTGGCCTATATAGTTAATTGTTGTTTAACCAAATTTATTGATGTGTTGGCCTACATAGTTAATTTTTAACCAAATTTATTGATGTGTTGGCCTATATAGTTAACTGTTGTTTAACCAAATTTATTGATGTGTTGGCCTATATAGTTAACTGTTGTTTAACCAAATTTATTGATGTGTTGGCCTATATAGTTAATTGTTTAACCAAATTTATTGATGTGTTGGCCTATATAGTTAATTGTTGTTTAACCAAATTTATTGATGTGTTGGCCTACATAGTTAATTTTTAACCAAATTTATTGATGTGTTGGCCTAAATAGTTAACTGTTGTTTAACCAAATTTATTGATGTGTTGGCCTATATAGTTAATTGTTTAACCAAATTTATTGATGTGTTGGCCTATATAGTTAACTGTTGTTTAACCAAATTTATTAATGTGTTGGCCTATATAGTTAATTGTTGTTTAACCAAATTTATTAATGTGTTGGTCTATATAGTTAACTGTTGTTTAACCAAATTTATTAATGTGTTGGTCTATATAGTTAACTGTTGTTTAACCAAATTTATTAATGTGTTGGTCTATATAGTTAACTGTTGTTTAACCAAATGTATTAATGTGTTGGCCTATATAGTTAACTGTTGTTTAACCAAATGTATTAATGTGTTGGCCTATATAGTTAACTGTTGTTTAACCAAATTTATTATGTGTACATTAGTTGACTGTTGTTTGACCAAATTTGTTGTTTGTTGCTATCACAGGTCATAACATATGTGTCGTCTGTGGGGAACACTCAGACCAGGTGTCACTCCATTACGCCAGACCACTGTGTAACGGCTGTAGAGCTTTCTTCAAGCGATCAGTTCAGGTAGAGTAGTTGGTGTGAACTCCTAACTTGGCTTAGACATGACACATAAATGTACTTCTTTCAATAATTCAAAGAGACGCCAGAGATGAATTAACAACGGAATATAACTTTAATAAAAGTAATCAGGATAACTGTAGTTTTAGAGAACGCATCAAATGTTAAATATTAAATATGCATAATTATGAAAACAGACTTCTACATTACTTATACTATACGACTAAGCTCCAAAGCTCAAGCCTCCGACAACAATAACAAACTTCAAGCGCTGTCACTCTGTCCCAACCAATGGACCAATGAAATAATAATAAAAAAACAGAATTCTTTAATCTTACACCCAAGATTCTATCAAGTGTTGTTTACAATACTATTTACAAACATAATCACCACAGTAGTACTCTCTTAAAGATGGCAGTGGCGAATTGAAAAGAGGGTGGGGATACAGAAGGAAGCTTTTAAAAAAAATGGAAAAATCGTCATTATTTCCGAAACGAAAAAAAAAGTATTTTCCACCCCCCCCCATACCGTCACATTTTCTGAACACATTTTTTTTAAATATTAAAGGATACAAGCTGTGGCTGATGGGAGTTGGTTACGTGGTAGAGTGGCTCATATTGCGCATTGTTCTATTGTTTTTCTTAAGATTTATGCACTGGCTGGAGCATTTCACTTGTATCACCTCCACCCCCCCCCCTTCCCATACACAAACAAGCGAAACCCCCCCCCACATACATAGATAAGTGATTAGTGATGTATCACAGTGGTGTTTAGACCTACAGGTTAAGTAACACATCAGGGAGGGTCAGAACAATGCCTCAATGAGAAGTGTTATATGTTGTTTTGAATCGTTTTGTTACACCCAGCTGTGACCTACATATTTTGCCACCACTGTGACGTAATTGGTAATTTCTGATTCTAGGGCAAAGTTAAGTTCACGGGATGCAAGACAGGCAAGAATTGTAAGGTCAATATCGAGTCCAGAAAGAGTTGCAAGTCCTGCAGGTGGGACGCCTGTGTTCGTGCCGGAGTGGATGTCACTAGTAAGTAGATTTGACAGATTTCCAAGGACTATTCACATCTTTCTGTTATGTTTGTTCTCTCCATCTGTTGTTACCGGTCGTTGACTTGTAGCACCAAACTGCTGGTATACAACTAAACCGTTGTAGGCGTAATGTATCTTAACTAATAAAACTTCAAATAACTTCAATGACTTCCTTTGGTGAATAAACTAAATAACACTTTATTTATAATATTGTTGCTAATATAAACATTTAGTTAATGTGAGTGGTATAACCTATATAATAATTGTATTTTTGTTTGTTTGTGTAATGAATAAATTGTAAGACAAATTTCATTTTGGATAATAAAGATTATCATTATTATTATGTTAGAAACCAATGAGTATTAATTCTCTGGCACTGCCAAGGTCGAGTTTCGTTAAAGAGAAACAAAATTCATTGTGGTCCCTTCATTACCAATACTATAGTTTACTTGTCAATTACTGTGTATCTTCAGTAGGAAACCCTTATTGTTTAAGCTTTTACAAACTGTTTAGAGAATATTTGTATTAATTTTTTTTTCCAGAAGTTCAACCTTCCAAAGAGAATGAACAGGAGAATGGCTTCAATGATAGCTTGAATCAATCTCATCTTTTGTTTGGATCCAACTTTGGCATGACAACGTCTTGGGAGACTTCTCGACTGGCACTTCCACCAGCTGCACCAACTTATCTCCCCCTTCAGGTAGCGTACCAGAGTGGGCTGTATCCGTCACATTGCCATATAAACTTGTCAAGTAATCACATCGCTGATAGCCATCTTGTTGGAGGGTTATCAATGCATCCCAGACAGTTGCCTTATCATGGTTTTATATCCTCGTCCAGTGCGTCAATCCCATCGTGGCTCTGGTCCTCACAAAAGTACGTCTCACAGCCTGGACATCAACAGACATCGCAACTGGGCAGTTTAGACTCGGCGTTTAAACCCTACAACCCAGGTGTTACGTCAGCTTTAACAGACCTCAGTAGCTCTAACATCAACACTAGTGACGTTGAGCAACGCACGTCTACACCCAACTCTCACAGCTTTGTGCCAGCATTGGAGTCATCCCCAGGTATACCCAACTCTCACAGCTTTGTGCCAGCATTGGAGTCATCCCCAGGTACACCCAACTCTCACAGCTTTGTGCCAGCATTGGAGTCATCCCCAGGTATACCCAACTCTCACAGCTTTGTGCCAGCATTGGAGTCATCCCCAGGTACACCCAACTCTCACAGCTTTGTGCCAGCATTGGAGTCATCCCCAGGTATACCCAACTCTCACAGCTTTGTGCCAGCATTGGAGTCATCCCCAGGTATACCCAAGTACAGCTGGACACTGAGGCCAAATGATAAGTCTGATCATTCTTTCACACTGGGGGCACAAATCGATGGAAATAGTTCTGCTGGAAAGGAAGAAAAAGAATCAACAGCATATGCTCAACAACTGGTTGAACTGAATAGTAACCAAACTGAACAGCCTGTTTCAAGTTTATTGGCAGCTTATCAAAATTGTAAAATTAAAAATAATGATTCTCCAAAGACTTCAGTAACTCATCCAGGTAAAACTAGTGAGCAGTCAAAAAATTCTAAAGCTTTTATGATCAGTGAATTATTAAAAGACAGGGATGGCGACAAAATATCAAAGAACGTGGATCATTATAATCAGCTCACTACTACTTCTATTAATACACCGAATGGTTTTTCTCTTATGTACCAGCCAAAATACTTCCCCATGCCCCACAGCTTTACACCACAAACATACTTTGCTCAGAGTGTTAAAGAATCTGATAGGAAATATGAGGCAGCTGACATGATGTTACCAGTAATGTCTTCTACTGGTCACGGCTTTACCTTGGGAGGACCGTTCTTTCCAGAGCAACAGAAGGACAACCCGCCAACCAGCCCCCCTTCTCCACTCGACGGGTTGCCTGGCCATTACAAAAGTTATGAAGACGTCAGCTCACCAGAACTTCATGTCGACTGTGAAAATATTACAGACGACGAGAGTTCTGGAACTGATCATAGCACCCACTCTGATGGTCTTCCATCACAAACATACCCAAACGGACTTTCGCTTGAAGGCAACGCTCAGGTGTCGGAATGTTACACAAAGAGGCTTGAAAGCAACAATGCAGTTAGCTTTAACTACCACGAGTCGTTGCCCTTGGACCACGAAAGGAGACAAGAAGCTGAAGTAACTGACCAACAGCTCAATGACAACGGCGATGATAGTGGCATAGGTGCCAGCGTCACTCACTTGAGTGCCACTACAAATATGACAGATACTAAAGAAAATGTTTCGACATCTTCACCCAGAGCCACAAAGAGACGTTTCCATTCAGAGCCAGTGCTTGCTGACATGACACCTTCTAAACAACAAAAACTTTCTGTACAATCAAAACGTCAAGGACCTGGCTTTACGAGTACTCCAATCACCAAGAAGTCCAAATAGAGGCTTCAATTGTACAGATAACATAAATTTGCTAATGATTGTATATATGTAATTTATGATTTTATTTGCTCCAATTTTTATTAAATTATTTATGTAGATCTATATTTGTTAACACTAACAATTAGAAACGTATGGAAAATGTGCTTGTACAGACTTACACTTTGTTTACTGAAAGTCATTCGGTAAATAAGTGTTCTTAACCTTAAGTTATTTTTTCAATGAAAAAGATGTCATTTTAACATTTTAATTTGTGTTGTCATAAAATGGCCCACATTCCTATTGTTTCTATGTGTGTGTGTGTGTGTTTATGTGATGCGCATTTATCATTTATTGTACATGTACATTTATAAAAATTGTTGATAATAAAATATTATTTGTAAAACATGAACTAATCTGTTATTTTTCTTATGTAGTTATTTTATATTGAACAATAGTTTCTGAAATAAAAAACAATTAATAATTATTTGTCAACAATCTAACTAATGTATAAAGTGTAAAAAAATATTGTTTCGTGGCAAATAAAAATATTTGATAGTAAAGTTCGTATTTTTCTTCAACCATCAACTTATTCTTTTTTTTATTTTACTTTAAATAGTTCTAATTTTTAGTACTGGTAGATTTAGCGTAGATCTAGCGTGTTGAATCGATAAGCGTCATTAATTTGTTCAGGTAATCATGGAACTGTTTGAGGTAATGATTATTTTTGTAGTTTTACTTTTTTATTCTTAGCTAATGCCAGGGCCGGCCTTAGATAATTGGAGGCCCTAGCCGAAGTGAAATTGGAGGCCCCTAATGAAATAATAATGATAATAATAATAATATTAATAAGGCTATTCTTTGAAAAAAGCGAAACAAAACGCAATTTAGTTAAAACCATAGACATAAATAAATATAGACTGGCGGATTAAAGAGTTTTATGAAACGAAAATGTGTGACTTGCAATTTTGTGTACTTTATTATACAGCATTTCTGAGCAGTATAAAAGTTAAGTATTCATATCTATTTCAGCCACACACCTATATATAATGTAAATAAGGAGGCCGTATAGTTTAGTTTAATCTCTAAGAATGAAGATCATGCAATTTTTCATAATTCGGAAATCCGAATACAATAGATGTACATGTTTTCAAGTTACATGAAGGTATTTCCTTCGGCCAGTCTCTAGTTAGTGATGTCTATGGTTAAAACCTAGTGAGTCCAATTATAACAAGTTTCGTTATTTCTTCTGTCAAAAATTGTTTTGAGACCTGTGCGAAGCCCCCACCAATGGGAGGCTTTAGGCGGCTGCCTATGCCTAACGCCGGTCCTGCTAATGCTCATGAACCCCCTAGCTTTATAGCTACAATTAAATAACACAAATATGTGTATGCACCTCGCTGTTTTAGAGCGACAGGTTCGTGTAGGCTTCTAACTTAGACATAGAACTATAGTTGTTATACTGTGAAGTTGAACACAAATCAAAACCTAGATCATCTAGAATCTAGATGAAGGACTACATTTAGAAAACTGATAATAATACAAATAACAAATGTGTTTCTATATATTGTCCAATGTTGCATTCAATGTTTGGCTTTGTTTACACTGTTTTACTTCATTTTGAACTGCCACAACGGAGACGATGTTTAAATAATCCCTTAAAGAACAAATGAAACTCAATAAATGTGAACTCTGTAATAAATACATTATACATTAAAGTGTGCTCTAATTTAAGATCATTTTAATGTTGAAGTAGCGTCAAGATTTATCAGAACCAAGAGTCCCTATAGGCCTATATAATGAAATGAACCTGTGATAGTTAGTAGTCTTATATTTCATCAAACAGTGTATTATCAGAAACAGAGTCACGATAGGCCGATATAATTTAATGTGATAGTTAGTAATCTTATATTTCATCAAACGGTGTATTATCAGAAACAGAGTCACGATAGGCCGATATAATTTAATGTGATAGTTAGTAGTCTTATATTTCATCAAACGGTGTATTATCAGAAACAGAGTCACGATAGGCCGATATAATTTAATGTGATAGTTAGTAGTCTTATATTTCATCAAACGGTGTATTATCAGAAACAGAGTCACGATAGGCAGATATAATTTAATGTGATAGTTAGTAGTCTTATATTTCATCAAACGGTGTATTATCAGAAACAGAGTCACGATAGGCCGATATAATTTAATGTGATAGTTAGTAGTCTTATATTTCATCAAACGGTGTATTATCAGAAACAGAGTCACGATAGGCCGATATAATTTAATGTGATAGTTAGTAGTCTTATATTTCATCAAACGGTGTATTATCAGAAACAGAGTCACGATAGGCCGATATAATTTAATGTGATAGTTAGTAGTCTTATATTTCATCAAACCATGGATTACATTGAATTTGTTGCCTCTCTAAAATGGTGTACGTTGTTATTTATAAAAATAGTGTTTGTCATAAAACTATCAAGTTACCTCAGACCTAGCATCAGAACAAAAAAAATCCAATTTCCCAACCAACTTTTGGTTTTAGTTGTAACGGAAACTGTGTAACGGTTAAAAAAAAACGTACACTAGAGACAACTTCGTGTTATGTTTGTTGACCACTGGTCGAGTTTGTTTTGAGATCGTCGTGACATATCACGTGGTCTTTAATCCGATACAAACTGATAGAAGCCATGGATCTGTCATTTATCCTTACAAGTGTTAAAGATTAAAAACAAAGAGTAAAAAAAAACAAACGATCTAATTAATCAGATAAACCCTGACGACTAGACAGATCATGTTATCAGGTAAACCCATTGGTTCAGCATGTTTCTATTAACGCGCTTTTCATCTATCAGCGTGGGAGAGAAGACTTAGGTAGGTGAAGAGGACGAGGTACTTAGATGTCCACCAAAGCTAATTCTAATCCAGGAGCTTAAACGTTGTGTAGACACGGGTGTGACAATGCTGTAGGTTGAGTGAAAGGATAGGCATAAGCCAATCATGATTAGAAGAATTGCCATCTTGTCTATTGAATGGTCAGTAGCATGCGTGGTCAGACTGAATGTTTTGTTAATATTTATGTATGAATGCTTATGTATTGTTTACTTTATTTATGAATGAAAGAGTTGCGTCGCTTTCTTAACGTATTCCCAGGGTATGGTATGGCGTGCACGTGATTTGGACTGAATGGTTTTGGTGTATATTGTATAACAATGGAAGTTTTGTGAATGGTTAGAGTTAGTTGGTTCTTGGAACACAACAAAACGGACTCTTTGATGTCGCTGTGTTTTTGATACTAAACTTTTCTTTCTTGCGATAATTAGAGTTTGGATTTTATTGACTAGATCTAGTATTTTGAAGGTTTATTTAGCGATCCATTAATAATCGGAACTGTTATAAATTCTTGCGTCAGTTTTACGCTTGTTGACTTTGCATGATGAAAAGTATTTTACAATGGCTTATGTAAAATAACTGTTCACTATATTGGTTACAGTCCTAATTCTTATATATATGTGGTCAAACTAGGCTGTGTCCTAGCACCCCGATTGTTCAATATTATGCTCTCTGCTATGCTGACAGATGCATTCATAAATAGAGAGAATAACGGGATAAATATAACATACGGATTTGATGGTGGCCTATTCAACCCGAGCAGCTCAAAGCAAAATTAAAAACAAAGCATTAATTTTGGGGTGTTGCCTTTTTACGGAGACAAGAACACCGTGCTACAAGTAATGTCTCAAAAGAGCCTTAGTGTATGGAGGCTTACAAATAAGCAGACAGTACAAAGCGTTGCTCAGGATTCTGTTTCGGTTCAAGTGAAACCCGAAGGCCAGTGTTCTGTCCCATTAGGATGAAGGCAGTACTATAACTCACAATTTATTTCAAGACAAATGACAACTAGCAAGAAATTGATCAAAATTCATTTTCGCTATTTCCACAACTGAAATCCCAAACAATATCAGAAAGTAATCCTTATATGATCAACTTTTGTTACGTCGTGAGTAATGTTAACAATTACAGAGGCAAGTTGAATTGGGAATCTTATTTTCGTTTGGTAACAACTACCTTGCCCATCGGGGTGAGGCCTCATTTCGGGGTGATATACGTAGTTTGAATTTTTTTTTTAAAGAAGTTTTTCAAACACGAGATCAAACAAATCAAAAGTAAAGTTATATAAGAATTTGAAATATTTAAATTATTACAGTAAACATTTTTTTTTTACTTATCTTTTGTTTTACACTGTCTATGGGTCTGGGGTACATTTAACCCTTTCGCGCCATGAATGCATTGTGTATTGGTGATGATTGAACTATTTCAACGGCACATTCAAAATCCGAATCCAAGTATGTCAGATGATTGTTGAGAAAATACAACACAGCTCTCTCTTCAAACACAATCGTGACCTAATTCTAATGAACTTAATAACACGATCATATCTACAACAAAACTTAAACTCTTCATTATAATTTGAACGCCGGGATAATCTCTGGCAATCATGTGCTAGTCTCACCAACAAGCCCTTGTCATTGAGTCTAATGCTATATGTTTATATTATCTCTTATCGTCAATATTGGTCACGTTAAAAACATTTGTTTCTTTGGTAAAGAACACAAAATACAATGTATGACGTCGATTTAAATTGTGATACAATGGGAATACATTTGTTTGTAACTCAATCCCTTAAGTGTAGCCAAATCTTCTTGTCTCTAGATCTAGAAGTGTTTCACATTGTAAGACTAGATCAAAGCTGAACGACTTGACCTCATCACGCCAACGAAAGTTTATAAAAGGGGGGTAAAATCTGACCACTCGGAGTCCACGCTCCTGCATTTCTTTCATGTTGTGATGGAATACAAATATTGAATCTGACCGCGAGTGTGGACAAAATCAAAGCGAGGTGTTAAATGTTGACAGTGGTCACGTCACAGAGTACTTTGAACTTATTTGTCCTCATAACATTACTAACTCAAGATATACATGAAGAAAATATTTAAAAAAATAGTGCACATAAAAAATGATTAAGACTATGACTATTCTATAAGCAGGGCCGGGTTTAGGGGAGGGCAGGCAGGGCCACAAGAGAGGGTCCTCCACAGCAAAAATATTTTTAAAAAGTATCTAAATGTCGAATGGTCAGAAACGTTTACGTGTATTTCTTTAAACATTTTGTTTGTCGCACGTTTTGACCGACACAAACATAAAGCCTTACAGTTGGCAACACGGTCTTGACTAAGAAGCGTCCGCTCGTAGCTTGCAGTTTAAAATTTTGTTTTCAAAATACTATGCATTTTATTAAGTGCATGCCTTCTAATGACCTGCTGCAGCACTTGCTAGCACAGATAAGTATTTAATTTATATAAATTACCACTTCTATGCAGGGACGAATTTAAGTAGGCTATGTAGAGACACCGGGGCAAATTTTTCTGTTGAGGCCCTCTTCACTGTTTTTTTTAAAAACTAAAATAAAAATCCTCTTATAACACGTATTCTACTGCAATCTAATAGCAAGCTCAGAGACTTAGTTGAGACGAAAGAAACAGAGTCCTTGTACATAGTATGTACTTCTACTTTTTTAAAAAGTTGCAATTATTTAATTTGCAATTTTAGTCTTTAAAGAAATGTTTATTTTGTATGTTTTTGAGTTTATGGAGAGTAAGACTATGGATGGCCCACTGCAGTAGACCCAAAACTGCATTTCTATATTACGAGCTCGCTACAAGTGAACACTTCTTAACCACAACAAAGTTGCCTTTCGTAAAGTGGTTTCTTCTGTCTCTAAAGACAATGAATGCCTCGTGGGATTTGATGAATCACTAGTTTAAGGAAGCTCAAAATTGGAACCAGTGAAATCTGCCCATGTGGAGTATCACCAGAGAATGCTGACCACGTCCTCCAAAACTGCTCTCTTTACCAAGAGGCCCGTATAAGACATTGGCCCCAAATCACCCCAATAGAAAAAAAAACTATATGGAGAGCTCCCTGATTTGGAAACCACATCGCAGTTCATCTCATGTATTGGTCTAGTCATATGAACACTCCAACCTAACAATGAGAACGATGAAGAAGAAGTTGACTAGTTTAAGTTTCTTCTTTTGACAACCCGATTCTAGACTATTCTAAAGCTGCATGTGAATATTCCTGTTGTAAGGCTTTCTAATAGGGCAGCTTTCTTTCTGATTCTCTTTGCTATGACCAGTTCATTCATTTTGCTCTCGGCGAGTTTCATACCATCACGCAAAGTCTGTCTCCATGTTGCCCGATCTTTCGTGATTTCCTATCACAATTTGTGTTCTTTGATGCCCATAGTCCTGAGAGCTGCTTGTAGACATCTCTGTAAGTTAGCATTGAGAATATCTTGAGTCTGACTCCCTCAGCAAGGTCACATTGATAGTGTTCTAAGGAATTCTTTCATCTGGCTTTGCGAGTGACATGTCCAAGTCAACGTAGTCTTCTCTGTGTCAAAAGGGCATAAGTGCTGTGCCTATGGTCAGTTTCAAAATTTTCTTATTAGAAAAAATGTCCATCCAGGAAATACACATAATGAGCCACAGGTAGCGCCGAAATTTTAAATTTAAGTGACAAAATAAAAAGATTTGAAAAGTTTCTGCAGCAATGGTGGCCAAGCGTAAGATTTGAAAAGTTTCTGCAGCAATGGTGGCCAAGCGTAAGATTTGAAAAGTTTCTGCAGCAATGTTTGTCAAGCGTAAGATTTGAAAAGTTTCTGCAGCAAAGGTTGTCAATCGTAAGATTTGAAGTATTGCTGGTACAAATATGAGGGTTTGGGTTGGGTTTTTTTTTTTTTTGGCACATCAGCACAATTGTCGAACAAAAATGCGGAAAAAAAAATGGAAAAGTAAAAGTGGCTAAATCGCGTCTCTATTTGGAGACTTTCCAAATCTCTTTTGCGGCTGTCCCGGGGCTGTTACCTGCCCCTGCCTTAAATCTAGCCCTGCGGAGTGAGTAGAGTTC
The DNA here is from genome assembly GCA_036873155.1 of Biomphalaria sudanica. NCBI lineage: Eukaryota > Metazoa > Mollusca > Gastropoda > Planorbidae > Biomphalaria > Biomphalaria sudanica. The sequence goes on from JAZGLO010006688.1 coordinate 188,203, forward strand.
GTCTCATAGAAATGAGATGAATGCCTGTGCATTAGATATGGTCATCACACAACAATTCCCCCCCCCTTTTTTTATTCAAAACAGCTACTTATTACAATCATTCGATAAAAATCATACATTTGTACGGATTTGTTACATATGACAAAGCTTCAAATAATTACACACTTCCAGGGATACAAGTGATGTTGTGTCAATATTAAGTATGTGGTGGACAATGTTGAATTAGGATTTTCCATTGCGCTCTTAGTTTTTAGCGGCCCCCGAAAGGGTAATAGACGTTATTAGTTTTGTGTGGTCTGTCTGTCGTCTGTCCGTCCGTCCCGTTACATATCATAAACTAGAAAAGAAACTGAGAATCCGTCATCATGATATTCTAGACCATTCAAAAATCTGATGCAACTTCTACTTTTTTCTTTTCTGAAAGCAAAACAAAATATAATAATTGTTAAAATCAACTATACAAGCAGTTTTTTTCATAAAAATACACAATTTTTTCAACTATTCACTATTAATAGTAACAAACATGGGAGACTATTTCGTAACGATGATGATTATTTACCATATTTTAACTCATTTATGCAAACGGTTTTAGATTTTTAGTCAAAATTTTTTTTTCGAAAATTGTATTACTAAATAAAGTAATCTCACTCCTACAAACTACATACCACAAAAATATTTACTTTTATTTTTAAAGAGAAAAAAATCTATTTAATATGCATACAAGTATATATATATATATATGGCTCCTTCTGTCTCGTAAGACAATGGATGCGCCCAGATGAGTCACCGGCTTTGGTTTCGTCTTGAGACGGGGCAGAATCTGGAGTGACTGATCAAGCCAATTCTGGATCGGCAGAGTTTGCCACAGTTTGAGCATTTATATTCATCTGTCCTAGGGCTCACTGACAGGGCAGCTTTATTTTTCTTTCTCTTGACCGATGCAGCTTCATTTCTTTTGCATTCAGCAAAGTTCGTACCAGCACGTACACTCTGTTTCCATGCTGTCCGGTCTTGGGCTATATCTTCCCACATACTTTGGTTGATAACCATGGCTCTCATGTCTCGCTTGCAGACATCTCTGTAAGTTAGTCTTGGTCGGCCCTTGGGTCTGGCTCCCTCTGCTAGCTAAGCGTACAGGATGTCTTTAGGGATTCTTCCATCTGGCATGCGAGTGACATGACCGAGCCAGCGTAGTCTTCTCTGTTGAAGGAGAGCATAGATACTGTGTATGTTGGCCCGTGTCAAAACTTCCTGGTTGGTGACACGATCCCTCCAGGAGATGCACAGTATGCGTCGCAGGCAGCGTAAGTGGAAGCTATTTAATCTGTGCTCTTGACGCATGTAAGTTGCCCAGCTCTCACAAGTGGAATAACAACAATTAATAATAGTGTTTTATATTATAAATGTGAACTGCAAATTGTCATACCATCAATACCATCCATTGTTTTTGTTTTTAAGGGAAAAGTCATATTTGTTGAGGTTTTGATTTAGAGATTCGTCGTTATAAAACAATTAGATATATAAGATAATCATTCAATAACATCAGGCCAGGTTCATATTTCACTTCACCTCTCTTAGTCTGATAGATCATTGGAGCACCACACAAGATTATGTCTACCTGTCTACCGTATTTCTCCTTTTCTCTCTGTCCTTTGCCTTTGATAAAGTTTCATACTCTGTCTTCCCATCGCTTTCTCTGTCTTCCTCTTCCTCTTCTTCCTGGTACTGTTCCCTGAAGAAAGGTCTTTACGAGCCCTGAAGACCTTGTGATGTGTCCTTGCAGTTTGAATTTACGTTTTTGACAGTGGTTAGCAGGTCATCGTAGTGTCCAATTGCTGTATTAATCCTGTTTCTAATGTCTTCATTCTTGAAGCGGTCTTTGTAAGTGACACCTAGGCTTTAACTATATCATTATAACTATCAGTTCATCGAATGCATATGAATATTAACAATGTAAGAATAATAACATGAATAAATCTCCGAATTCTGTGGTATCAAGTCGTTTGTCGAACTTACACTAGAACAGCACGTCTCTTCTTTTTGTATCGATGGATATAGGGTTGTAGTTGTTGATAATCTGTAGTTCATAGTTTCTGATATTCTTTACCAAAATATTGAAACCTGACATTTTATCTACCTGAGTGGATCACTTCGGGCCGATTTTTTCCACACAAACTTTCTTGTTTATATTTAAAAAGCGTCAGAATAGTTTTTAGGCCACATTTGACATGACTGATAAAAGCTGAGATTTTAACGAGTAATTTTTTGAGAATGCTATTTCGTATCTCTGTATTTTATCAATCTGTATTTTATCTGGATAATTTTTCTATTTGATTAAAAACGTTTAAGTTTAAGTCACTGATTGATTTATTGAAACTTCGAATGCAAAAAAAAAAAAATATTAATCAAGAAATAATCAGCTAGTATTATTCTTTCAGATAAACCATTTCAAACTGATGGAGAGATACATCTTTGTGGACCTAAACTACTGTTTACTGTTTAAGAACTTTGTTGTGACATTTCCAGATAACACTGATGTGTATGGATTGGTTAGATCCAGCCTCTCCGTTAGCCCAAGTCGACTGTCTTGTCAGTGTATGTGTATGCATGTAGGTATTTAGGTAGAACTAGGTATTTAGGTAGAACTAGGTATTTAGGTAGAACTAGGTATTTAGGTAGAACTAGGTATTTAGGTAGAACTAGGTATTTAGGTAGAACTAGGTAGGCCTATTTATAAAGGTAGAACTATGTAATTAAGTAGAACTAGGTATTTAGGTAAAAATAGGTATTTAGGTAGAACTAGGTATTTAGGTAGAACTAGGTATTTAGGTAGAACTAGGTATTTAAGTAGAACTAGGTATTTAAGTAGAACTAGGTATTTAAGTAGAACTAGGTATTTAGGTAGAACTAGGTATTTAGGTAGAACTAGGTATTTAGGTAGAACTAGGTATTTAGGTAGAACTAGGTATTTAAGTAGAACTAGGTATTTAGGTAGAACTAGGTATTTAGGTAGAACTAGGTAGGCCTATTTATAAAGGTAGAACTATGTAATTAAGTAGAACTAGGTATTTAGGTAAAAATAGGTATTTAGGTAGAACTAGGTATTTAGGTAGAACTAGGTATTTAGGTAGAACTAGGTATTTAAGTAGAACTAGGTATTTAAGTAGAACTAGGTATTTAAGTAGAACTAGGTATTTAGGTAGAACTAGGTATTTAGGTAGAACTAGGTATTTAGGTGGATCTATGCCTAACAAAAAGTCTACGTAGGTCTATTATTTTATTATAATCTATTGGTACAGTATTACATCGTGTTCTTCCATGGTATGTCCTTTGAGATGACGACGTGAAAGAGAAAAAATGACCGATATGAAAAGTAAATCTTAGCTGCTAAATTGAACGTCTCTATATAAAAAAAGAATTGAGCAATTATATTAACAATCTTCATAGTAGAAGCTGATCTTCGCATCAATCTCTTTATCACCGCTGATTAGTTGTTTGATTGTTTTTAAATAAGTTCTAATTCATAGAAGGAAAGTCTTATGCTTCTTCTATCTGAAATTATTTAGTACTACCAACGTAAAAGTTAAGACAATTTGATTCTGTAGTGCTAAAAAGTACCACAATATACCACATACCTTTCACAGGAATTTAGCTTATCAACACCACATTTATTTTGTACTTTTTATTCTACACTAAATTATAATATCAGAAACGCATTGTCTGATGAACACAATTTCATCATAACATCAAGACATCTTGACATCAAGCACTCAAAAACAAAAGATCGTCACATCTAGAACTCAAATACAAATGATCGTGACAGCGAGCTACCACACACTGTTGAAAAAATATCAGATACAGAGATACACCAAACAACATTTCTCACGGACCTGGGAAAAAATGTCTGGACCATCATCTCCACCAAGACCATCACCACCAAGACCATCACCACCAAGACCATCACCACCAAGACCATCTCCACCAAGACCATCACCACCAAGACCATCACCACCAAGACCATCTCCACCAAGACCATCACCACCAAGACCATCGCCACCAAGACCATCACCACCAAGACCATCTCCACCAAGATCATCAACACCAAGACCATCACCACCAAGACCATCACCACCAAGACCATCACCACCAAGACCATCTCCACCAAGACCATCACCACCAAGACCATCACCACCAAGACCATCACCACCAAGACCATCTCCACCAAGACCATCTCCACCAAGACCATCTCCACCAAGACCATCACCACCAAGACCATCACCACCATCGGCACACGGAACGTCCTGACCATGGATGAGATGGGCAAGACGTGGAAACAGCTGGAGAGACTCGCCCAAAACCGAGACGCTTAAAAGAATCTGGTTGGTGGCCTATGCTCCACAGAGGACCACAGGCAGATGAGATGAAGCATATTTGCTATTTTTCATGAACTGGAAGTTTATCAAGTCTTCTAGTATAGACGGCAGATTTTTTTTTTAACGTTTTTTTTCAACCCTTTTTTTTTTTGTTTGTTTTTCAGATGTCAATACTAGGTCAAGTGTGAGTGGAAAGATAAAGCAAATGTGTCGACATATGAAAGGACGTTGTAGGATCTCACATTTCTGTTGCTTTGGTTTTTGCAATGCTTGTAAGATAAACTCCTGCAATTTTGGCTTACTCAAAGCTATAGACTTGTATTCTTTACTTTATTTTTTGTAAAGTGACGTTGTTGATCATTCGGTTGGTGGTAATACAACAAACTGGCAAGTAAGAGTACATCAGAGAAAGGTTCGAGGCTGGTTGAACTTTCCTGTTCACGCACTATGCGTGTGAAACGATGGGATAGCTGTGTGCGTGTTTGAGAGAGAACATTTTTACATTTCTCTTGTTAGACTTTCTCCAATTCAACTCCACTATCTCACAAAGAAGTATTCACATTCTTATTGACACCAGAGAAATGTTTCTCTGTTCCAATGTATACACGATACTTCTAACGGCTCGTACAAGTGACAACCATAACCATGTTTCAATAAAATGCAAAACATTTTTTTACTTCCCTATTTATTGCTTCCCTTTATAAGCTCTGCAGTAATATTACTGTATTACTATTAAAGACTTTTAAAGTTTGTTTTCATCCATTTAATTTTTTAAAATTCACTTGCGGAATACCAAAAGTAACCATTGCCCCTGTTTTGAGCACGATACACGAGTCGGTGAAATCGGATTTTCAATAGCGCTTATAGTTTTTGAGAATCTAAAGTGACCGAAGAATAGAAGGACAGACAGATAGTACCAAACAAATACTGACTCTTGTCTACAAGGACATTTATAAAGACGTATTGTTTATCTGTGGTTTAAAAAACTTTTTTTTTTTATGAAAAAGACTTTTGAAATTCAAATCAATAGGCCTACAGCCACAATTCTTCTTCTAGCCAGCTTTTTGATGTTGAGCTGTTAGCTCTTTGCAGACTGTGCCAAGGAAAAATAGTGTGCTGCTCTCTTCAGATTTGTCGGGTGAACGAATGTTGTGTGAACGAAAAGTCGTGTGAACGAATAGTCGTGAATGATTTGTCGGTAAATAAAATTTCAGTGAACGAATTGTCAAGGAACCCTCATAGAATCTGGTGACTGTTTGAATAGGGTTTTTTATCTTAAAAAATTTTTGAGAGTTTTTTTAACTCAGAATTCTCATTGGCAATACTCATAGAATTCGGTGAGTGTCGTATACATTATTATTTTGTTCTATAGAAGGGGCAGTGATGTTTTGACATTAAAATCTAATCTAAAATAAACAAAATAGAAGCAAAAAATTCAGTCACAAAATCCCCCCAAGGGGGGGGTATTTCGTTTCGGGGGGTGTTTGACCCACCGCCCTTCCCCAGCTACGCGCATGCGTACGTAAATCTATTTAATCTGAACAATTCCTACTACTAGCTTACACATCCACGTGGGTGGAAATAGTAGAAGTTAATTCATTATAAGCAGGTCTGAAACTCAAGTAAAAAAAATATATTTATAAATTTTATATGGAGCTAAAATTTCGCACATAGTAGTGTGAATGGATAGTGTCGCGCTATTAACATAAATGTCTTAGGTTCGATCACCTTATTTGACTTTTTTTTTCTTTGAAAAATAAAATATTAATATTTAGTTCACTATAATATTTTGAACATAAACATGAGCCTCAGAGCTGTAAGAAAAGCCTGCCAAGCGAAAAATGGCTGACTTCTCTACCACCAAAACGAAAGCCACCTTAACCAGTGAAATGTGTAAATAGGCTACGTAGTCACACGGAAGAGTTCTACGAGATGAAAGGCGTTGTCACATAAAATTACATTTTAAAAACAGCTTTAAAACGCTGTCTTTAATTTATAATTCTGATGAACTGAAAGGATGATAAGGGCCATACCACATCTACTGGTCATATAGAACTTATTTTAATAAGTTTAATAAATTTGTAGGATATATTTACGTTGGATATGATATATCCAATATATCTTGGGCGTAGCCAGGATTTTCGGGGAGGGGGAGGTCTTTATCCCCCCCCCCCTCGCGATAAATATGTATATATATATATATATATATATATATATATATATATATATATATATATATATATATATATATATATATGGTTCCCGGTCACTTCATCCTCGGTCATTTCATCCCCTGGTTATTTCATCCCCCGGTCATTCCATCCCCTGGTCATTTCATCTCCTGGTCTTTTCATCCCCATAATATATATATATGTCTGTGATTTGCCTCTTCAATCTCTTCTTTTTAAAGATAAAAATGTTGTGCCGTTCGAATGATTCGATTGGATGAAAGTAGGGAAGGGAAGTTATTCTAGTTTTTAAACTCCATATCTCTAGATCTAAATAGAAACAAGCGTGAACATCATATTCAAAAATCATATTGATTCTAGATGTCTACCCGTCGTCCAGTAACAGACTAGATAACATTAGAGACCTTTGCAAAATAAACTACTAAATTAAACATCTTAATTTAAGGTTTCCCGAAGATGGCAAATTTTTCTTTACAATACAAAATTCTTTGTAATGGAAAAATTCCTGTCTCCTATTATCGCTCAAACGATACCGGATTGACAGTTTGCATTGCTGATGTAGAAGGACCGATTGTCAACGGATATTTTTGTTTAGGTAGGTTTGAAAAAAAATGTAAAACTATTTTTAATATTGAAAGGGATTATTTTGTTTTAAAGCTCTAGATTTAGATCTGGTTACAAATTTGACAAAATGTCACTAGAGAAAGAGTCAGTACTACAGTCACTACAGACTTAAGTCAGTTTAGTAGACTTTACAGAGTACAGTAGATCTCTACTTATTAGACTATTAGTCATTATAATTAAAAATTAATCTAAATGAAAAATTCCTAGTGTGCTTCTAAAAATAGGACGGGATAGACAGAAATTGACCATTTCCAGTAAATCACAGTGTTGGTTGTTACTAAAAATAGATTTTAACCATCACCTTTGAAAATGAATATCTAAAGAGTGCGCCAAGCTACAAAGTTCAAACTTAGCACACAGATATATATATTAACATGCTAAATTCAATAGAATTAGTGAGATTGTTGTAACTATAAAGACTTTTATTTTATTTAAAAAATAAATTTTACCCTTCTTTGTCTTTGTTAATTTTAATATCAAATATCTTTAAAGTGCACCAAGAGAATCTAATGAAATTTTAAAGATATACAATTCATAATATGATAAATTATTGTAGCAAACAGCATAGTTGTAACTTTTATAGGAAAAAAGTTGTAAAAATGTCAACTTTCACATAAACTTTTGTTTAGAAAAATTTAACAGATTGCCTTCAAAAGCAAATAAAAATGATCTCTGATATGTATATTATGTTTACAAAAAGTAATCATAATTAGTCCTGAAATCAAATACAATAATGTGCCAAAACTTTGATGGAAATGACCATCCCTAAAAAAAGTGTTAATTGTGCTGACACACTTTTCAGCCATTTTTTGGGAGATAAAAAAAATGGATCTAGGTCAGTTTATTGAAGTACCTAACTTAGTAACTCGAGTAGACTCATTAGAATGTGCTGACTGTCTTAGTCTCTACTTACTAAAATGATTTAAAATCATAATTTCTAGAATCTCTAGAGTAACTGACGCCACTCGAACAAGTTTTTATGTTTAAATTTGTGTATCTCCGTAAGGATTATACCTAGGAAAAAAAATGATTGTATTTGAACTCCTCATCCGTTTGTCTTTAAAAGTAGATATATTTTATTTTAGTATAGAATATAGATTTTGTTTTTATAGATGATTAGACCTATGTTTTATTGTATTACTACTCATAGTTAAAATTAGATTTGATAAGTTTCTAACATTTTTTACCGCTACCTTTAAGAATTGAACATCTTAATATCTTAAGAAACTCTTGAACACGAGAAGTATTAAAATGTTTTAAAAGTGTTATAATCTTAAAATTTTGTGAAAAGTATGGTGTTATAATACTTATAACCTTAAAATGTTATTTATATCATTTTCTTTTATGCCATGTTAAGAGAGACAGGTCTTAGTCATTTTGCCCATCACTGCTTAGAAACCGACAATACAGTAAAGTGTTACCGACATATTACCGTACCAGTACTTATTTACAATGTCTTGAAAAGGCCCTAAGCTATTTTGAGATATAAGGCCCTTTATAAATCCAGATATTTATTTGGGGGAGAGCCTAATAAGCTTTGGTAGCCAATATATAATCCCACCCTCCCCAAGCCTTGGACGACACAACAGTTTTCCTTGATGACCTAAAAATAAAACATGCGTGGCTCTACATATCTAGCACGCTCAGTGTATGTGATAGCCCAAAAGTCAGTGCTAATTGCACATATTTCTCAGCCTAATTAGAAGCATAATATATAGGTTTTGCTGAGCTGATGCATCCTTGGCAAAAAAAAAATACCCTTAACACAGGATGTACTTCATTTTTCCAAAGAAGGAAACAAAAGGGATGTCAGTTTGAATATAAGGAGAACAAAAATGTCTTCAGGTGAAAATGAAACTAAATATGTCTCAACTATAAAGAGATGGATGATGCACAATAGGAATGGACTAGTTTCATCATAATCATACAAATAAAGGCGAATTTAAAAAATACAGTGGGGTGTTTGATAAGTACCTTAACATGAAGGTGTTCGAGTGCATCAGTTACTCTAGCTTAGATGTAGATGAAGTATTCTAGAGTAGAGTGCGATGTTCGAGGAAATTAAGCCAGCTGAAGCCATTTTCATGAATTTTTATACCTCAGTGATGGTTCATTTATGAAAAAAACTGATGGCACCTATGAAATCCGCTTATCTTTTTGTCTATAAATAGACAAATATATAAAAGATATATAGATCTATGATTTGTAAACCCAATGGCCCTAAGCAGGCGTAACTGAATAAAAATAATCAAATTTAAGATCTAATACTATTAAATAAAATAAACAAACAACTTTAAAAAAAAATAGAAGAAAACATCTAGTTTTCAAGAAAAATCTATTGCAACTGGAGAGCTCTCTGACAGTCACAGAGCAGAAAGGGAAGCACTAGCACTAGCTGCTACCATCCTAACAAATCATCCAAATTCCCCACACAGTCAGATTGTCTTACTAACCGATGCAAAAACAACCCTCCAAAGCCTGCAAAACTCTGATTCCTCATATATTAATAACCTTAAAACAGCACTTACAAAGCTCAACAACAACAGCAAAAAAACTGTAATTCAATGGATCCCAGCTCATATAGAACTAGAAGGAAATGAGAAGGCTGACACACTCGCCAAGAGTGGGAGAACTAACACACTAATAAACTCTGCACTCTATCCAGAAGAATTGAAGAAATTAATAGTAAATAAAATAAATGAGAAATGGACGAGCTCTCATCCAAATCACAAGAAAGATGACGCTTACTATAAGCTATCCCGACAATACCAACGTCTAATCTTTTGACTCAGGACCGGACACAACAGAATGCGACAACACATGTACCGGAAGCTCAAAATTGGAACCAGTGAAATCTGCCCATGTGGAGAATCACCAGAGAATACAGACCACGCCCTCCAAAACTGCTCTCTATACCAAGAGGCCCGTATAAGACATTGGCCCCAAATCACCCCACTAGAAAGGAAACTATATGGAGAGCTCCCTGATCTGGAAACCACTGCGCATTTCATCTCATGTATTGGTCTACTCATCTGAACACTCCAACATAACAATGAGAACGAGGAAGAAGAAGAATCTAGTTTTCAAAAATATATACTTATATATACAGGGTGCGTCAAAAAATGTATACACACTTTGAACTATCATTGACAATTTATTTCCTGTTCTACAATGCTAAATTTCAGGACATGGAAAGGCTAAATTTCAGGACATGGAAAGCTTAATGTCCCATTGGAAAAATAAATCTGACCAAATTATACCACCTATAAGTCCTGGTTCACGTCTCACCCTTTCCTGAACCCATTCACAAAATTCTAACCTTCGATCTGGATCATCGTCACTTAGCTGTTGCACCAGCCTTGGAATGTACACACGAAAGTTGCCTTTCCTCAGAATGCGTAGCACACTACTAGCACTTACATCACTCTCACGCACTGCTTGCCTTGATGATTTTTGAGGTGAACGCTGAAACAGTTCCAAGACCGCAGTTGTGGGCTCATCACTTGTAGCTGTACAAGGTCACCCTGATCGACCTTTTTGCACATCACACACTGTTCCATGAATTTCAAATTTGTCTCCTAGACGTGTAATTGTTAAACTTGAAGGTGGTTCTGTACCATACTTACATCTCCACTGTCTTCGAACCGCAGCTACATTCTCAAACTTCCAGTACCACTTAATTATCTGCTTCCGCTCTTCAAAACTCAAACCCATGTTGCAATTACTGATGCTGAAGGCCACCAGTTTGAACATTACTCACATTCATCACATTTATTTTTTCCAGTGGACATTAAGCTTTCCATGTCCAGAAATTTAGAATTGTAGAACGGGAAATAAATTGTCTAGATGACAGTTTAAAGTGTGTATACACAATTTTTTGACTCACCTTATATATAAAAAAGCTTCAAATATACTCATTTTCCCAGGTGGGGGCTTATACACTGGGGCTATGGCCCTGTTAAGCTATGGAAACTACACTTAATAAACAACACCAACGCTCTAGTACATGATTCATGAGTGAATTTATTTACACACTTTGTCAACACACATAACATTTTAACATTCACTCCCTTAGTCAAGGGGAATCATTCAAGGTACTTGTCAACACACATAACATTTTAACATTCACTCCCTTAGTCAAGGGGAATCATTCAAGGTACTCATATAAACAATGTCAACATTCATTACAATTTCTCTTTTCTTTTTCTCACTCATTCTTACTTTCAACTTTAAAGGCAAAAATCCAGAATCAGAAAGAAATGTAGGAAAATCAACTGAGAACTACAAGTACATATTATATGAACAAGTATTTTATACGTGACAATAGTAGAATGTAAAATAACTCAAAAAATCAAAGTAAAAAATCTGTTTTCTTCACGTTTTTTTTTTTTTCACATTTTTTTTTTTTAAACATACTATTAGAACTACAAGACAAGTATGGTGAATAACAAAATGAAATTGTAGGCATATTCACATAACTAGGAAAGATGATATTTTCAAACCAAAAAATATGACAGGGCCACAGGTATATTTACATTACTAGAAATAGAAATATGGTGAATAAAGAAAAAAAATGAAATAACAGTGCTGCTTACACAAACTCATTCGGGAGTCTTCCTTCTTGCAGTATGGCCAGAAGTAGAAGTCTCGATGCGCCTCGTTTGGTCATCACATTAGCTAGTTGCGCTCTCCCAGGACACCAGCGAATTTCAATTCTTTCAGTCCTGTGCATCTCATTGATGGAAGCAATGTCAATACGCAGCCTTTTGTCTTCCACTAGCTTGGTGGTTTGCAGCGCTTCAATGACACTTTTGTTGTCAATGAAAACTGTGATAGGCAACGACTGTTTCTCAATACCGCAGAGTTCTTCTATTACAGTTCTGTAAAAGATGGCAGACTCTAGGCCTTCTTGCAAGCCTAATGCATCAGCAGCTATGGTAGATCTCACTACCCTTTTGATCTTCGAGGCTCACCAAAAAATTGGACACCAATGCCCGTCTTTGTCTTTAATCCATATAATATGGGCACTTGTACTTCCTGTACCACGATTGGGCCCATAACCCAGAGGTCCGTGGATCGGAACCACGCTCTGCTACCACTTGTTAAGCTATGGACACTACACTTAATAAACAACACCAACGCTCTAGTACATGAGTGAATTTATTTACACACTTTGTCAACATGAAACATAACATTCCAACATTCACTCCTCTAGTCAAGGGGAATCATTCAAGCTACTCATATAAACAATGTCAACAGGCCCAGTTCGTTTGAAAAATTATTTAAGCAATAAAATCTTCCTGATTTTACTAAAAATAGAATCAGTAATCTCCACAAAGATTTGTAATCATTCTTGAAAGAAGACTAGAAGAATTTTTTTTAAAGAGTTTAAAGCAAGGATATTGAAAAGGGGATTTAAGAAACTTTCTGCAATGGTTTAGGACAAAAACGAGAAAATGTTTCCAGCTGCAGAAGGAGCTAATGGGTTAATGTATATCACTATGCTTTGTTAAAATCAAATATATGAAGTCAAAGAGGCATCTTTAATTTTCACTACCAAAGCATATTAAAAGAATGCCTCTGTTTTGAGAATAATTTAGAAGGGGAGGGAGTGAAGGTGGAGTGATCTCATACTCTTCCCACTCAGAGCGTCTCCACTCTTCTAATATGTTCAGTGAAAAAAAAAAGGGGGGGGGGGTCTATGCCCTCTTGTGATTACAACATTCTTTGAGACCATACCTAGTGCAAGCCCACTCTTCTAAGAGACTCAGTGCAAGTGATTGACACCAGCTTCCCAATAGAATATTAAAGTCATGCTATAAAAAAATGCATGAATTATTGTTGAGATATTGCAGCAAATAATAGCATTTAGCTATATTCTACCTTATTTATATAATAATGCAATATATACCTCCTATTATATAATGTAGCATAAATTCTATTATGTTATCTTACAAAAATATTATTTAACTTTGTCAGTGCGTATTATTTTGATTAAAAAAATTGAGTTTTCCGGAACGATCACAAATTTTTCAAGGGGGTTGAGTTACTAAAAAACTATAACTTTTATATTTTATTAAATAATCTAACAAATTTGATTTTATTTTAAAGGAAAATGAATGGGCTACAAAAGTGTACTAAATCAAATAAATTATTCAAACAAAAAATTTTTTTCATTAATTTTAAACTGAGTACGGAAAAAGAAAATATTTTTTAAATTCATTAAAAAATCGATATACTGAAAGATTTAATTTTTTAATTAAACATTTAATCTATAAATATTTAAAAAATCACAATACTAAACATATTTAATCATTTAATGAACAAATGCACTAAGAAATTGTATTATTTACATTTTTTAGGGTCCAGGGAAATCAAGTAACAAAGAAGGGATCATTAACATAATGTCTTTTTTTTTTTTTTTTTTTTTTTTAACGTGTTGGTACTGCATCGAATTTACTATGAAAACAAACAACAATCACTCCCACATCGGGAAGTTAAAAAAAAGAGAAATAAAAAGTTTAACATAAAAAAGATAGTGGAATAAATACTACAAACCAAGTTACTCACTGAGAGTAACGCCGCACTCACCAGTGCTAGCAAAGTTACTCGCTGAGAGTAACGCCGCACTGAAAGAGTTAAAAAACTTTTACCAATAGTTCTACATTTGCTACAGTGCCCTATTTTAAACTGAGCCCAAACATAACAAGTACTTAAATACTTCGATTTCTTTAAATCTAGCTGCTTAATACAGTAAATTGAGTAAAGACTTTCAAATTATACCAAAAAATAAACAACAAACTTTTATCATCAATCACCTTAAATGACCTGCACAAGATACACCATGTTTTTTTGTTTTTTTTTAAAAAGGTCATCTTTTTTTTTTGAGACCACCAAATGAAAGTCCAGAGCACATACAACATGACTAGGCATTGGTCTTACCAAATCAGTCATTACTTGAAGAAATTATCCAGTATTTATTGTTGTTGAACTGTACTTAAACAAATTGTTTACCAAGCTGAATTCACATATGTATGGCCTCATTAATATGCAAGTTTTGGCTATGATTAACTTTACCAAACATTATTTTGTAGACTAGAACCTTAATTAGTTGTAAGTAGGAAAGTACATTTCAGAAGAATAACAGATTTCATTTTTTCTTTTTCTGTAACTACAGCCACAGAAGCTCATGATGATGATGGCCTACCACACACACTTGAACATCTGATTTTTTTAGGAAGTGAGGACTATCCTTACAAGGTTAGCTACTCCATCTCACACCTGCATGCATGTCTTTTTCAATACACTTTTTGATGACTTAGTTATTCATGATAAACTGCTCTGTGTTGTTTAGGACATGCTTTGTTGATGACACATTGACAAATATACATCGTAGAAAAAAACAAGTTAACCTTATGATTAGAGATGCAAAAGCTAGTCATATTCGACAAAAAATCAACAAAGCTATTTAGGATCACCGCTGAAATGTTAGGGGAAGAAAATAACGAACGTTTGCCGTCATCTATCCCAGTATCTGAACTTCCTGATTCCTTCAATAGATTCTTCATTGGCAAGATCCCTCTCATCTCAGCTTGACCAATCTCCAATGTCTCAAAATTCTCCTTTTTGCGAGTTTCAGCGTGTATCTGAAGATTATGTCAAAAGTACTATTTTAAAGATGCCAAATAAGTCATGTGACCTTGATCCCATTCCAGCCTCCTTGCTCCTTGTATGTTTAGATGAGCTTGTACCCACAATTACTAACATTGTGAACTCATTACTGACTTCAGGCATTGTACCACAATTTAAGAATGCACTTGTCAGGCCCTTATTAAAGAAATCCAGTCTTGACCCGGAATGTTTAAAAAAAACAACTATTACCCAGTATCAAATCTTCCCATTCTGTCAAAGCTTCTGGAGCACATTGTGTTTGCGCAAATTCTTTCTCATCTTGAACAGTACTGTCTCTTGGAAGAATTTTAATCTGCATATAAGAAGTGCCGTAGCACAGAGACAGCTGTGTTCAGGGTGCTAAACGACTTTCTTCACAATTCCGACATAGACCACAAATCAATTCTTTCCATGCTGGACTTGTCCGCAGCCTTTGATACGCTAGACCATGAAATTATGATGGCCAGATTCTCTGCCACTTTTGGTTTAGCAGGAATCGTCCTAAAGTGGCTTGGATCTTACCTGACTGAACGCACCCAAAGTGTCATTGTTAACGGGACAGAATCAACAAGCTTACTCTTGAAGTACAGAGTACCCCAAGAATCAGTTCTAGGCCCAGTACTGTTCACTATGTATACATATCCACTCAGCAGTGTCATACGGCCAACTGGCATCTTATACCATTTCTTTGCTGATGACTCACGGTTATACAATTCCTCAGTATCCTCAGAGGTGTCACATCTGGCAGAGAAAATCAGTGGTACAACAATTGGATGGTTGAGAATAAACTCAAGATGAACGAAGACAAGACAGAAATAATTAAGATTGGCACTCGGAACAATGTCTCAAAAGTTGAGAGCACAGATTCTCTTTTAAGTACGGACTGCCAGGTTCCTTATGTCCATGTAATGCGAAATCTTGAAGTTTTCTTCGACCCACACATAAGTCAGCTCTGCAAGGGTCTTTATCTGCAACTGCGCAGATTAGGCCAGATCCTACCATATTTAATAACGGAGTCAACAAAAACTCTAGCTGTGGCATTCATACTCTCCCGCCTTGACTACTGCAACGCCTTGAAAGCAGGTATACCTGATGACAAAATAGCCAAGCTGCAACGTATTCAGAACAATGCCGCACGAATAGTCCTTAACAAGACGAGATTCTGCTACTATGCTCTTGCGCATGCTCCATTGGCTTCCCGTGAGAATCGATTACAAGGTCGCCACACTTTGTCGTCAGCGTATATATAACAATGAGATGCCCTTGTACCTTAGTGAACTGATTACTCCATATGTCCCCCAGAGAGCCCTGCGCTCAATGGACCCAACACTTTTAGTGGTACAACATTTCTCCCTCAAAAGCTACGATCTGCTGGCTTTTTCAGTGCACGGACCAAAGGTTTGGTACTCACTCCCCATTGCTTTCAGACAGACAACATGCTACACCACTTTTAAGAAGAACATTTAGACCTATCTGTTTAAATTTTTTTAGATTAATTGTCATTTTAGCTGTTGTGTTTGTGTTTGTAATGTTATTACAGTGCCTTGAGCCTACATTTTGTTTAACGGCGCATTTATAAATAAAATTATTATTATTAAATGTACTCAAATTTTTTGTTTATAATTAATTAGGATATTATTTGTAACCATAAGAACTGGCTAAACTTACTTACTTTATGTTCTCATCATTTCTTGACATTACAGGGCTTGTTGGATCAATTTGCCAATCGATGTTTAGCCTCAGGAACCAATGCCTGGACAGAAGTAGACCACACTTGTTATACCATGACTAATGCAGGATCTGCAGGTTTTCTAACTCTGTTACCCATTTATATGGATCACATTCTTTATCCAACATTGACTGTGAGTTATTTTATTTAAAAATTAGTTTGAGTGTAGACTTATGAATTCTATTTTTTATATGCTAAGATATCATATAACACTTCATTTACTGTGAGTTCACCATATCTGTACTGTAATCACACTTTTCAAATACATACATTTTTTAGGACATTTAGACTCCCAAAAGGCATTCAGCTTAGCTATATAGTGTTTTTTTTTTTTTTTCTGTCCACCCATTTTAGTTTACTGTTTGGGTCTCAGTTTACACTTTGAGTTTTTTTTTAGCCAAGTCTGAGCCTTTATTTCTGTTTCTAGGAATCTGGCTATGTAACAGAAGTTCATCATATAAATGGCAATGGTGCAGATGCTGGTGTTGTCTACTGTGAAATGCAGGCTAGGGAAAACAGTGGTGAGAGCAGGACACAATTGGCACTGGTCAGAGGTCTCTACCCTGAAAGCTGTGGCTACAGGTATGAGACTGGAGGTATCTTGAAGAATCTGCGGGAGAGAACATCCCATGAAAAAGTCAAGAAATACCACAAAGAATTCTACAGACCAGAAAATTTGTGTTTGATTATTTGTGGTGACGTAAAGCATGATGAGGTTTTCCAGGCTCTTGCACCTGTGGAGAAAAAAATTTTGTCAAAGGTAATTTATTTAAATAAGATTTGTAAAGTTTTTCTTGCTAACATTAGCAAACTTAGCAGTTTGAAGGCCAGGTGATGTAGGTGCCTTTTTTTTTCTTATGCCAACAATTATCTATTGTGTTATGTGGTTTGCACAAAGATCATCTGTCTTATTTTTCTAATATTTTATGTAGCTAATCATACAGTACAGTTACTTTGTGCCGATTTGAGAAAATAAATGCTTAGATTTCATGTCTGCTTTTACCTTCCACACAGGGACCCAGAGCTCCTTTTACTAAACCTTGGCAATCTGTGGTTCCTCCCCTAACACAATCAATTAAAGAGACAGTGTTGTATCCTTCGGAAGATGATGAGTATGGCATGGTCCATATTGGCTTCAGGGGTCCACTGTCAAAGGTAGGTATCAATAACAAGCAATATTCAAGTATCTTGGTTTATAAGATGGGACACTGTAACACATGGCTAGCATTTTGAGGTATAATTTATGCAAACACATTATAGAGATAGTTTTCCATTTCTCATTTTGTTCTTTTAACAGGACCTGTACGAACACTTGTGTCTGAGTATACTAGCTGATTACTTAGACAACTCAGCAATCTCACCAATACAACGTGACATGGTGGAAATCAATAACCCATATGCTGGAAATGTAAGTTATTTTTTTATTTAGTAAAAAGATTTGAAATTCCTTATTAAACCGTTCATTTTGAAATGAGTGTTCACTAAATTATTTCATTTGAAATATCTGTTAACTAAACAGTTTATTTTAAATGCAGTGTGTCCGCAGCCTCCTGAAATTCCAGGATGTTAAAAAAAAAACCAAAAAGTCCTGGAAATCTCCTGGAATTTTAAAATAATTCCTTTAATGTCCTGGAATTTTGCTGATAAAAAAAAAACGGCAAAAAAAAAGTCGGCACTATTGCAGCGAATGGGCCGTTGCGGAGGAAATAAATTCAAAATTAGCGTTTCCGAGTTTGGGCAGAATGTGTTTACTGTTTCTTGACAATAGATCTAATCTATTTATAGTATTGTTATCGGACCGATTTTTCAATGAACACGTTGATTATCATCCAAATTGGAACTACGTTATGTATCTTTTTAGACTTAATTTTCCTGTTTTATTTTGTGCCCTTATATTTTCATCTAAATAGATCTACATTATCAGATCATATTACTTCTGTGCACTGGCAATTTAATAAATAGGTCTAGTCTAGTGACCTAGATCTAGTCTAGATGTAGATCTATGTATAATCTTAGTTTCTGTTATCAATCTAAGCTAGATCTATCTTGAATCTAGTCTAATACAAGAATCCTAAATCTCAACTAGTGAAGACTTGATTGTTTGATGATTGGACTGTTCTTGAATACTAGTTTTATATCTATATCTAGATCTATTCACTATTCTATAACCTTTTGTATTAAAATGCCTAGGCTTAGATACGAAACATCATTAATGCACTGTGACTGTGCCAGACTGTAGCTTGAAAAAGAAGTAGATCTATCTAGATTTTTTTATCTACAAATCTTGGCTTCAATTTTTGTCCGTCAGTGACATTAAAGCTTTTAGTGGTCATTATAAAAAGACAAATTATTTCAAACATTGGTGAAGCAGCACTTAAATCGCATCTGAAATCCAATAAGCACAAGCTAGAGTCTGTTAAATCAGATGGCTGCCTATTTGTCAAAAGGGCTGCCACAGTCACAGTGACTGTCACTTGTCCTACACCGACAGCTAAGCCAGTAACCCAACAAATAGTCTTAATTTACTGCTAAGAAGGCAATCAATACAACGTCTTTTCATCACCTCAAAGGCTGTTTGCCAAAATTGAAAGCTTTATCTCAATCTTGCAACCTTTAATGCTTTATGGCCCAAGACCTCTTTAGAATGCGTCAGTCATTGTAGTTAAGACTTATGACACCAGCTGTTTTCAAAGAATGTACTTCTGTTGCAGCACTGGTTATTGTAGATTTGACAGACACCAAAAATCTTCTAAATTAAAACTAAAGCCAGCACTAGGGATGTTTTAAATTTCTAGATGGAAAGCAGAAAGTTTCTGCTGACAACAGTTCTTAAACTCGTTGAAAAATGTCCATTGAAGAATGCTTTTCTCCAGAGTTTAAAAATGGAAAAAGCCCAAATACCCTTAGCACGATTTTGATATCTCCTTAAATGATTTATATGCCATTTAAAGCATCTTCGTTCTGCTTGGCCGTATCAGTGCAGATGACTGTGATAGCATTAAATCTGAAATCACACAATGGCACTATTCCATTTTAACCACAAGTTCTGTTGCCTCCCAGTTCTTCAGTGTCACCTCTGATAAACTGGATAATGTCTTTAGCCAGCTTGTGAACACTGAATTTTCTAAACTCTGGACAGTGATGACAGGAAATTTGTATACCATGAGTATGGTAATTTAATTTAATTATTAAACCTAAATTACACCAACTTTGACTAATGTTATATAACATTTTGGCGCGAATGTCATGCCCTGGAATTTTAAAATTTCTCCTGACTTTGGTGCAGACACCCTGAATGTCTGTGAACGTAAAAGTACATTTGAAATGTTTAATGAACCTAGTTCTTGGAAATATCTATTTACTTATAGACCAATGTGTTTATTTTTACCTTTTGATCTTTTCCTCCAGGCAGATTTTAATATATTAGAAAATTCAGTTATGGCTGTTTATATAACATTTCAAAATGCTGATTGCTCAAAACTGGATAAAATAGAATCTAAGTAAGTTTTGATTCATTTATTTACTTTTCTTACATTTTGCTGCTTACACAAGAAATAGAATCTAAATTTTTCCATTCTGCTATAGCCACAAAATTCTGAAGCTAGTTTTTTTTTGTTCAATGATAATTGAGAGATTCAGGTGCTTTTATGGCTGACTGGTAAAGCGTTTGGTTTCCAGACCAAGGGGTCCTGGGTTCAAATCCAGTTTAAGAATGGGATTTAAATTTTAAAGAGTTCTCCCACCTCTTATGGGTTCCTGACATTTGTTGAGGAAAAGTAAAGATGGTTGGTTGTTGCGCACATGACACCATCATTAACTGTGGGCTACAGAAACAGATGACCTATATAGATTTCAAGGTCAGAATAGGGTATTTTACTTACTTTATTGAAAATTCATTTGTTGACCTTCTTTTGCTGTACAAACATAATTTCTATGTACTATAAAGAACTCTTCACCCTGTTTGATTTCCTAACTTTGACGGCCATCAAAGAAACATTCTGCTGGAAAACTTAAAAGTTGCCAGTTGATTGCAGTCTGGCCTAGAACTGGATTTGGTATGAATAAATAGTCTGGCATAAAGAACTATTTTATTAAGCACATCAGTAAATGAATGTGTAATGGTTTGTTTGTTTGTAAAATGTTTTACATGTTTCGGATGTTCCTTCAGAGTTGAAGATAATTACTTCCTAGTCCAAACCTCCCGCAGGACGACGGGGGATGGGAGCGGGCAGGGTTTGAACCCGGGACCATCGATAAATCTGAACGACGGTCCAGCGTGCAAACCGCACGACCAGGCAACCATAAAGTGGTGAAGCATTTTGCTTTTGGACTGAGGTATCGAATCCAGGCACAATTACGATTATAATTTCAGGATTTTAGGTCATTCTTCAGTCCCCACAGCTCTAATCCATGAATACCAGACATTAGCTCACACATCTTAACTCTTTCTCTCCCTAATTATTTTTCACGTTCCAATAGAATTATTGATTTTGCTCATTTGTATTTCACGATCCTGTTATGATTAAACTTCAATAACCTTTGTTTGTAGTCAGTTATATTTGGTATTGAATTATAGGGGAATGCATGCTCTTTTTACACAACACTAATTAAAGTTTATAAATCCAAAAATCAATTTAGTTTAATGGGGTCAAATCAACATTGGCATCGTCAATTAGGAGAGAAAGAGTTGAGCCTTAACCCTACTATGACTCGTGACTATAAAGAAGGTTGTGATCCCCAAGACCAAAAGTGAGAGATAGGCTTACTGACCCCTCTGTCTGGAGGTCGCCCATAAATTAGATCACTGTTTCCCTAAGTGGAGTATGCATACCCCCAGGGGTACTGGAAGAGTTTGCACCTCATTAACTCTGCTGATTATAATATTAATAAGTTTTAAATCATATTTTGTAAATGGTATTTAAAATTTGTTAAAACTCAAACATTTGAAGACTGAATATTTTCCTGATTTAAAATAAAAATATGAAAGGGATAAGATATTGGTTTTATAATAAGACAACATTCATTCTAAGAAGTTTGTAGCATGCAGAAGAAGAGTAACTGTTGTTATTACCTTCAGATGGTTTGTTTAAAAAAAAATGATAAGTATATTTTAACATCACTCTGGTTACAAATACTACATGTGTATCCGGTTTTAACAGAAAAACTCCAACAAGGGGAACACATAGGACAAAAGTGTGGGAACCACTGAACAAGATGATCATTTGATGACATCTGTGTATTGGGAAGTCCTGACACTGGTTGGAAGCCCATCTCCACAAGGAAAAAAAATGACATGACAGAGCTAGTGAACCTTTCTTTTATACTCAACTACTGGTTGTTAGAATGTACTCTGGAAGCCCACTGCAGGAAGATAGGGAAAAACTAGCCTTGCTAATGAGCTCAAGACATAAATGCTTAAATGGGTACCAGATATTTGTGGTTAGTAAAGAAAGTTAGGATCTATGGTTGTGCATTGCCAAGCAATATTGCCCTGAACTTATCACAATAACAAAGTTTTCATACTTCATGACCTGCTCTGGGATTGAGTTTATTTATTTACTTTATTTACTTTAAATAGTTTGAAATAACTAAATCAAGGTAATACATTTTACTTTTCATCAGTCTGTGTGTTTGCTTTCCTCTCACAGGTTCATCAGTATAATCCAAAAAATTGTGGATGGAAAGGAAGCTATTGATTTGAAAAGAATGGCTGCTGTGATACACAGGCGTAATCTGGATACATTGAGTGGTGTAAGTCTAGTCTCCAGGGAAATTAAATAGCAGAAACTAGTTTGGTACATCTGGGACCCTAAGTAGTGTCAAACAAGGCATTTTCTTATGCCAAGCTGCTGACTTTTAATATACAAATAAATTTAGCACAAAATAGAAACAAATTTAGAATGAAATAAGGATTTCACTAGTATGAAACTAATTGATAAACTAATTGATACTCAGTACATAGTACTAAGAAAAGTATTTGAAACTAGCACTTTCTGTATGAATTCATTGTCTTTTGTTTGTGCCTTCTTCAGTTGGAATACATGCCTTGTGAATCATTAGGACTCTTTGTCATTGGACATTTTCTCTACGGTGAAAGTAAGGATGATGTAAGTACTGTGGAAAAGATCAATTGGGATTGTTTAGTTATAAAAGACACATAAAATTACAAAACTACATTATTATTTTTTATTTTTTTTTCCAAAATAGCTCTAATAACTTTAATAATTATATCTTATTATGTCACATTTGATCCAAATGTAAATTGGGTCATAACTTTATGATGTTGCAAATTTGTTAATGCAACAAAAAATTTTTTGCATTTTTGCCCACGTTTTTGATTTAGTATTGTCTGCCTCAATTATATTTGAAAAAGGTTTTATGGGAAATAGTTGAAAGATATAATATCTGCAAATACTTTTTCACCATTTTTTTAAATTTTTAATATTTTTAAAAATTATGTGATAGTTAATATCTCTACCGTTAGGGGTGTAGTGCACAAAATATAGTCATAGATGCAAGAGATACTTTTGGCCTTTCAAAAGCATATTCCTTTGTTTTCAAAACAAAGTTATCATATTGTATGGGTATATAAAGATTACAAAGAAACATTACATTTTATTCTATTAGGGATCCACTTATGTAACTTCAACAAGATTTCAAGAGGAATCTACCAAAATCTTAATTTTTTCTTTTAGGCTATTAAAAATAATGATGTTGTTCTGCTTAATTTGAAATCACTAAGGTGAAATATGATTTAGGTCTGAGTTTTTGTGTATTGTAATGTCAGTGTGAGAGAATACAAAATCTTTCCAAAAAATTCTTACTACAATATTTTTACATTGTGTTTTCAGTTATATGGTCGCATGAATACAGTTGAACTTTGTGAGAAGATGAAAGAGGAACCAGCTGAATTCTGGGTGAATTTACTTCGGAAATATTTTCTAGATGCACCTAGAGTGACAGTAAGTACCTTTGGGTAACTTTCAGTATTTAAATATTGAAGTGTCCAAAAAGGCTCTTATTGCTGAGTATGCAATTACAAAAATTTTGCAACAAAAGTTTCAGTCTGATGTGAAACTAGGTGCAACCTTTTATAATAATTTTCAATGTTGAAAGAAATATGTAGATGAGTTTAAATGTGTGAAAACTAATGATGTCTTTCAAATATGTATTTAAAACAAAAGAATAGGACAACAAAACATTGACTTTTCCTTCTCTAACAGATCATTGGTCGGCCAAGTCTGGCCCTGGGAGTAGATATGGGCCAAGAGGAAGAAGAGAGACTGGAGGCTCAGAAAGAAGAGCTGGGGAAGGAAGGTTTGCTGGAGCAGAAGAGGAGAGTAGAGGCAGCTGAGGCAGAGAACTCTGTGAGTAACTGATGAGAAAGTGGGAAGTTCAGTTTGAACCTAGAAATTATGGACAGATAAAGGAGAAAATATAAGAAAAATTAACTTCTTCTATATTAGGCCAATTAGCTTGAACTAAATCAAATCCTACAATAGAAAAATACTTTGATATGAATTTGAAAGTAGAAAGTTGTATTGTAAAAAAATTTTTAACACGTGAGTTTTATTGTAGACCAGTGTTTTCACTACTTTTGACATATGTGTACCTCTTCTATAGTTTTCATAACTATGAGTACTCTCCCTTCCCCCCAAATGGATTGACTATAACTCTCTTACAATAAAGTATTTAATCAGTGGGTTTAGTTTGTGTTCTGATTGTTTACATTTTTCAAATTTAAAACTTATTTATTATTAACTGTAGTTAACTGAACATAATAAATGTGTATTTAAAAAAATCAAAATACTTAATTAGGTTCATCACCCCCTTTAAAATCTTCCCATACCCGTGGGGGTACGCTTACCCCACTTCATGCTTGTAGCCACATTGTGCTATCCAGTTTGACAGTTGAAACATTAGGACATTTTTTTGTATTTTCTGTTTTATAAACATGAATTTTGATTTTGTACAAACTCTATTTGGACAACTGTGTTGTGTCTCAGCGTCCAACACCAGAGGAGATCCACGCCAAGATCAAGCCTCCCAGCACTGAGAGCATCCACCTGCACACCATTCATCCTAGCACCAACATTGATGGTCATCCTAACACTGACTGCAACAAGGATTTTCCCCTATCTCAGCTGCCTTTCAGATTCATGCTGGATGACCTGCACACAAACTTTATTGAGGTTTGTTTCCTTTTAGACCTTTGTGGGAAGTTTCCAAGATTTAAAGATAGTTGAATCGCTAGTCTTAATAAATCACATTTTAAAAAAAAAGGAAAAATGAAAGTTGTGTATTTGAGAGATTGACCTGAATCATGGTTTTAAGTAACTGCTTTTTTCTCATAGCTTTAATTATAACAGTCTCAAAAGAGATTGAAATTTATTTTTTTTTCTAATTGTATATATATACTTATTTCAGGAATGACTTCAAATTCTAAGAGCTTTTACTATCCATTTGTAGCCTATATTTATTTGCATAGAATTTCAATTCTGTTGAGAATTCTCTAATGCAATGCCAGTTTCTGACATTATCACTTTGGCATTCAAAATAAGCACTCTTCTCCATTAGGATTACAAAAAGAAATATTGTTTTTTTCATTTCAGTTAAACATTTTAATGAATACTGCAAGTTTGCCTCAAGAGTTAAAATATTATCTTCCCTTGTTTGCTGATACACTCCATGAGATGTCAATAAAAAACAATGGAAGTAAGTAACTTCACCTCAGATCTGCTTAGTAACTCTATTACACTTTTTATTTGTTCATATCTAATTTAAACTAAAAATTTGTTGATGAAATGGTTCTATTACTTTGTATTAACTTTAATGAAATGTTCCTCTCTTCAAAGTTGTGACACCCTTTGAAGAAATTGTGGGCCTGCTAGAAAAAGACACTGTGGATATTGGTGCTGGCTTAGGTTTCCCTGGAGGAAATAATTTTAGGACTGGAGCTTTCCCATCCTTGCTGACTCTGACCATTAGAGTAAGTTACATTAACATTGATCCTTAGATTAAATTGCATCACATAGCTTTAGACATTAGTTTTTGTAAATGAGATAAAAAGTGGACCTAACCGAGAGAGTGTGGTTTGTTCTTTTTCAAATAAATAATTGTCTGCCAAGGATTTCTAAATTAATTTTGATTTGTCTTCTCATCTCAAAGGCTGAAGAATCAAAGTATGCCAAGTCAGTTCAATGGGCTAAAGATATACTGTACAATATACATTTTACTGCAGACAGAGTCAAAGTTATTGCTCAGAAACGTCTCAGCTTGACAGCCACTGCAAAGCGCAGTGCTAGTAAGATGATCAGAACTTTGATGAGAGAGCTTTGTTTTCAGCCAGGTAAAGAGCCAATTATCTAGTTAAACTAGAATCAAAGGTAAAGGTGGAGGTTATCTGGTTAAGTTAAAATCAAAGGTAAAGGAATAGTTATCTTATTAAGTTAGAATCAAATATTTTAATCCAAAGAATTCATTGGTCATAAAATTATCTGTAATGAACACAAAACTTTTAAAATTTAGTCAAATGCAACTTTATGTGCAATGTTCCTTTTTTTAATGAACTCATTAGTAATTAAACTTAGGAAAATAAATTAATCAATGTCAAATTTATTGAACATAGTAGATGAATTATATATATATAAAGAATATATATATAATTATATATATATTCTTTGTTGGGTTTTATGTATACATCCAGCATAATGACCTGTGGATTACTTCTCGAATAAACTCTTTTTATATTGATTAAACTCTCTGATGTATTGAAGCTTTAGAATAAATCATGAATGAATCTATCAACTAGTCATCAACTGAAAGATTCTTTGTGTATTTTGTGAGAAGCATGGTTAAGAGGCTAAGTGCGCTTGAACTTAGCTTGGCTTGGCACCCTATGAAGGGGACTCGAGGTTCGACACCTGACTCATGCAGAGTTGTGTTTACTGAGCAGCTAAAGGCAGAACGGAAAAACCTTCTCCTAGATACCCCCTCCCCCCACTGGTCCACAACTGAGATTGGACCAAAGCGCTCTGAGCATGCTATAAGCATGAAAGTAGTGCAATATGAAAGCCATAATTTATTTATCTGATATATGTACATTACAACAGAATGTAATCTGCGTGTGATTTCCATGCTACGTCAAGCCAAGTTTCTGTCTTCCATTATTAAAAAACTGGACAAAGAACCTGACACAGTGAGAGAATATTTTTTTTTTTACATTTTTTATAACAATTATTACAAAGCAGTCATGAGTTACATACAAAACAAGATGTTGCTTTAGTAGAGAATGCACTCATCCTAGTCTTTGGAATCAAATGCATTGCCATTATTATCATTAGCTGTCAGATGACAGTTTGTTCAAAGAAAATCTTGTTGGACTTAAATTATATTATATCACATTTGTTGAAAAGACCATTACTAAAATATATTAAGTTCTTTGAATAGCTTACAGAAAATCCACTTTATGTTTGAGCAGGTACTTGAACATTTAGAGTCTGTTAGGAAAGCTTTGACAGATTCAAACCACATCCTAGTTCATCTAGCTTGTAATGTGCAACAATTGGCCAAGATGTCTCCACCAGTTGAGCCATGGCTCACATTTCTACCTCAGCATCTTCCACATGAACGTCCATCAAGGTGAGGCTCTTGTCTTCATCTAGATCTTATTCTTCTCTTAATGTTACTTGTTTTTAACCTTATGTTTTATCACATTGTTATCTGTCATGACCTCAAAGCTATATCAAATTAAATAGACTCAATCCAGTAATCTGGTAATTCTGATGTCTTTCAGTATACTGACTATTTAATGCAGACATTGGTGTACTCCTCATAATTGTTGTTCTCAGTTGTTAAATGTTGATTATTATTACTATATTATAGCTTTTATATAGCGCTACTTTCATGCTTATAGCATGCTCAGAGTGCTTTGGTCCAATCTCATTTGTGGACCGGTGGGGGGGGAGGGGGTATCTAGGAGTTGGTTTTCCTTGCTGCCTTTAGGCGCTCAGTAAACCCAACTCTGCCTGAGTTGGGTGTCGAACCTCGAGCCCTCTTCTAGGTAGCCAAGTTCAAGCGCACTTAGCCTCTCGATCACAATTTCAAGAGGATTTTACTTTTATGCATTGAGAATATATCCAAATAATTGCATTACTCTTGCATGAGCTTACTTAGAGATTCTATTTTTTCTATATTTAGCTATTATAATAAAGAGCATTGTGACTGAGTGTTAACAACTTAAGCATCCAAACCAAGGGCCCTAAGGGGTCCTGAATTTGAAGCTGATAAACTCTATAATTAATTAGATTTTCATAATTCTTAATTCTTAAATTCAACAACTTATTTTGTTGTTTGTAAACAGTACTGGGATCACCAATTCCTCAACATTATATGTTCCACTGGATCTAGTGGATAGAGAACATTTGATCATTGGAATCAAGGAAGTAGAGTCAGCCTACATGATCCAAGCCGTGCCCTGTATCTCTGATTACCTTCACCCAGATATAGCCCCTCTTATGGTCCTCTTACAGTACCTGACCCAGTGTGAGGGACCCATGTGGCGAAGAATTAGAGGACTTGGACTTAGCTACAACTACAGGTATTAGTGATTTAGATTTAATGTTGAGCAATTATTACTTTTTTTTTATATTGGATACAGATCTCAACTTTTTGTTTAAGTCTATGTCTGAATCTTAAATGTAGCTGCAGATGTAGTGTGAACTGTTGAGAAGGTGTTTCAGTTTTTTCATTTGGCACTAGTGAGTGAAACTGATCTATAATTTATATATTATTTATAATTAATAATTTATTTGTCATATTTATTTCTCTTCTATTGCTTAGCCTGTATGTTGACATTGAATCTGGATTTTTGTATTTCCTGTTGACTAAAGCCAATGAAATCCTGGACCCATATCTGGAGGCTAAACTTATAGTGGTAAGAAACTAAGTATTTCAGAAATTAGATTTTCGTTTCAATTGCATAAAAATAATGAAAACAGCTTTTGCCAGCTGTCATTTAACTTTAATTTAATTATAGAACAAATTAGCAACTTAGACTGTTTTTATCCATCATATTTAAAATGTATAGTACATTTTCAAAAATGTAACCCAATCATCTTGTCTAGATGGGCAAAGCAGATATGTGCTTTTTATTTAACTATCAAACTTTTCTTCTGTTTAAAATAAAAATCCAAACGAGATCTACAAATCTAAATATGGTATTACATTTATTTTTAGATCTAAAAGATGTAAAATAATAAAATAAATGAATACATTAACATATATTTGGTAATTAGAAAGTAAAAGGACACTGTCTCTCTGGACTCTTGGGCTAAAGATGTGGCTGAAGGCCATGTATATTTGGAACCATTGCCATTTTCCTATTCTTTATCAGGCAAACTGTGCAGGACATGCCATTTATGAAACGGACCCTCCAGAAACGGAACATTGATTTTTTACAAGGTTATGGGAGCTCTTTTTCAACCCCTCACAGTGCAAAGGGAATGCTCTAGCACCCCTTAGGGACTCCTGTGGGAATCTTTTTTTCACTTTTCTGTTTGGCCTAGCTGTTTCCTCTTACAATCGTTTCTCCCGGGTGCCTTTGTGAGGCAGGGTAGCATACCCGGGTGTATAAATAACCGGATTTTAACAGTGTTAAAATCACCCAACACTATTGCTTTCCTGACTTTGGTATGGTTAGCTTTGAGAGCCATTTTTCACTCACCTATAGAAATGTTATTTGACCTTGTGGTCATTGTTCTTTTTTGCCCTTGTTCCAAACAGAATGAGTTTTTGAATGGTGAGCAGACTTTTTCCCAGAGAGAACTTGAAGCTGCTAAATCCAGTCTGATCTTTGAACTAGTGGAAGAACAAAAGACTATGCTCAAATCATCAGAGCAATCTTTACTTACTTACTTTCAAGGGGTGCCTCATTCCTATAACAAGTAAGTGAAACTCTCAACACTGACATCATGTTCTTAAGCTGATTTAATAGCCTTAACTGTTGGCTGTTTATATTTAGACTTAAAATGAATATAGTTGCCTAAATGGATTTAGACAACACAAACAAAGCTAGATATGTTCAAGATGGCAAAATTTGTTTGAGGTATCTATGAAACTAAAGTTGACATCAAAGTAAACATTCAATTCTGAGCATTGTTTGGAAAGGAAATGATATAACAAAAAATTATAGCTAACCATTTTTGTTGACTTACAAATAAAGTCTTCAAACTAAGTAAAATTACTTACTTGTGTAACAATTTTTTTAAAGTAATTGTAGGTCTAGATGTATTCATGGTTCTACAGAGTTGTACCTACATATTACATTTTATTACAGCTCTTAATCAATTTTTTCTAGGGACATGCTTAAGAAAGTTTCCAATGTTACTTTTGAAGACCTTGAAAGAGTAGCTCAGGAATATCTCATCTCTTTATTTGACCCAGCGAAAACTAGAACTGCTATATGTGTGAGTCCTTCTCGAGTGAAGTATACCCAGGAGACATTTAAACAGTAAGTATTTTGTTAAACTGTTACATTTACCCTACAATTAGTTTTCACTAACAAGTGTTTATTACACCTGCATATTTTATTACAGTATAACTAATGTATAGATTGTAAGAAATGACTACTGGATAGCCAATATTTAGATGTAGGTTTGAAGTTGAGGTGTGTAGTATGACAAGCATTCAGAATTGATCCTATCTGACCATTTTTGTTTCTTACCTGGCAAGTTGGCTTTGTCTACCTGAATGTTGTGTTAGTTGATGCATTGGCTGTATAAAGTTGTTCATTGAGATTAGATTCCTACAAAAGCTAAACTGCATTTCTGTACAAGATTTCTTTGTTCCAATTCTCAGACTTCAAAAGTTGATCTTCCTGACATTGGATCCTCCTTACATGTAGTTGTTCTATTTCAGGAAAGCTGGTATGCAGCTTCATGAGATTCAAGCAGATGAAAGTTGGCTCATCTCTCTATAAGATATGCAGACTGATGGCCTTATTTCATACAAACAAAGCAATAACTAAGAAACTATGCAAACATGTGAATTCTTTTGTGAGTCTTGAGATAATAGTGTTACATTTGTTTTTAAAGAATCTGTATATAAAATGTACATTTAAAATTGCAACAATTTTTGTAATCCTGCTCGCAAAGAGAATGTGTTAACTTCAAACTATGTTGACTTGTGTAAATATTCCTTGCATCTTGTATATTGATAATGCCTTTTAAAATTGTTAAATGCAATGTACATTGACATCACACATGGAGGTACAATTATTTCATCAGTTTTAACCAGTCTTTCTCAAGTTGTATAGCAATTTCTATTTTCCTTCAGTTTATTTAAATACAATTTTTAATTGCTTTATTTAGTCTCTTTTTAAAAGCATATGGTTTATTTTTAAGTCTTTTTACAAAGGGGTACGTAGAGAAATTTTAAATACATTTTACATGTTAAAAAAATATTTAACTATATATTAGTGGGCTGTTTAAACTGGCATAAAAGATTTTATTTAAAAATAGTTTATTGTGTATTGTGTTTCTAGGCTTGTTCTTCTGAGTTACTGAATGTCCTAGCTTTTGTACAGATCAAACCCAGTCACTTTAGTTTCCTGAGGCTGAATGGAGAGTAGACAAGAAGTCCATAGGAATCTGTAGCCTAGGGACATTTCTTTTGAATCTCAGCAGTTACTACATAATGAATTATTCTTTATGGCTTTTAAAGACCTTGATGATTGTAATAGACTTTACCTTCATTTTATATATCTAGTGCTATTTTTAAATTCTTACACTAACCATGTACTTGTATGGCATGTTTAAGTGTCTGATATAGATGTGTATACATAAGCTTTTTTTGACTATCACTTGCAGCCCTGTACAAACATTTGAATGTTGATTTGTTGCATACAAATAAAATATAACTCAAGATTCATAAATAGTTCTCTAAATGTATTTTTTTTTTTAAAGTGATGTCTTACAATGGCAGTGGTGGATTAATTCTATCAAAAAACATTTTTACCCCTAACATAACTCTTCAATTTCAGTATACATGCATAAATAAAATCTGTTCATCTTTTAGAATCTAGTTAGTTTACTCTTACACTATTAATATCTCTAGATCATTACATTCTAAAAAGACAATGGTAAGATTCTAGTCACAGTCTTCCTCTAGTTAAAACAGTCTGCACATCAAAAGAACATCACTGAATTGAAAACATAATTGATAAGCTTTTGAGAGTTAGTTGAGAAACCAGTTGGTATTAATGCTAGAGACAGGAGAAATACATACATTCAGCAGCACAACAAATATCTGAGCCTAATGATGCCATGATACATTGTGTCACTAGACTGCACTCCCCACACTGACACAAGATTGTAGTGACAGATTGTCAACACCAAGCTGGATCATTTAAACTAAGAATGTGAAGTCTCTAATCAATAGTCCTATTTTATGAACAAATAACATTCACTTTGGACAAAGAAAAAAAAAGGAAACTAAATAATTACATCTACAAATGAAGTAAAAATATAATTATCTACACTACATTTAGACCAGAGACAAGGTAAATATAACAACCATAAAATGCAATCTTGTGTCAGTGTAAAAAATGTTTAGTCCAGATGACTGGACGGATTCACTGTATCACAAATCTATTTTAAAAAAAACAAAAAAAAACATGAAGATGACTAAATGCCAAGTAAATAAAAAAAAATATGGTATAAAAATGAAAGATACAAATTGCATGTTACAAAACAAAGATAAAAAAAAAACTCTTTGTAAAAGAGCAAAGATGCAGCCAAGTTATAATGTTCAGATGTTCCCCGAATTTTTTTTTTTTAATTTCAGACCAAAATATTTTCTTAGCTTTGTGTGTTCTAATTAACTGGTAGTTAAACAATTTCAGTCTTTTTAAGATATTTTAACAAAATTTGACAAAATTTTAATTAAATCTTAATAACAGAATTGTAAAACAAAACAACACATGATGATGAAGCTTTGGCTTTATATTGCTGTGTCTAGTGGAAGCAGACAGGCCCAGCTTCAAAACCAAACTTCTGATTAGAACCACCATAATCCACAGGCCTAAAGTTTATGATAGGGAGTCGATCTAGCTTTTTTGTCGAAATTTCAAAAGTTGTAAAGCTATTCTGTCCCATGCTCTGCAAAAAGCAAATAATAAGATATAATAAGATATGTTATTGACATTGTATTGACTTAAAACAAAACATCATAAAAGATAAACCATACTGTCACATTTTTATCAGACAGCTAGGCTGTTCAAATAATTCATTACATTAGTTTCGCAAAGTAATGTAACAAACTTTGTATTTAATGTGTTGATTTCCACTAGGGAAGAAGGCCATGGGTTAGTTTTTTTGCTATATTCTTGATATGTCTTTTTTGAAACATGAATGACACTCTAGAATTAGAAGCAAGCTAAATGTTTACAAGTTCTGAATACAGCAAGGTGTACAAGGAAACTATTTTTGTCCAGGCATGTCAAACATTGTGTTTGTGGGCCGCATGCTTGCATGCGACCCACTTGGCTACCTCAAGAATTATCAAACTAATGTTAAATTATTAAGCTCTGGCTCTCCTGCCATAAAGTATTGAAGACATTTTTCGTACTGCGTGAGGAAATTGTATGTTTCTGAACATGAAAGGTGAACTTTCCAAACTGATGAATGGGTTCAGGATTTGGCATTATCAGTTGATCTCATTGGTCACCTGTAAGACTTGAATTTGAAACTTCAAGGTAAAGACAAAATTGTCACAACTGTGTGTGATCATGTGAAGTGCTTGCAAGCAAAATTACGACTGTAGATAAACTAAATATCAAGAGAAAATCTTGTTCACTTCTCAAGGAGTCAGGCACTAAAAAGATTAAATATGGCTGCAACATTTGGTAAATATGTCCTACACCTGGAATCGTTATTAGATGCTTTCAACGACCGTGTTTGTGAATTCTTGCTATGTTTGCAAGCACTTATCTCTGTGAGCAGTTCTTTTCCATAATGAAAGCTACACCGTTTGAGATTATCTGATCAAATTGTGTCATCAGGGATGAAAGTGTCAGTGGGAAACAAACTTCAACCTGACGTTAATAAACTTGTATCCCAGAAAAGATGTCAAGCATCAGGACAACGAAAAATAATGCGTAATCATAGTAATTTTTAATTACCAAAATAGTACTACAAATTTTGCTGTAACAAGTATTCCATTAATTATTGTATTCTATTGTATTGTTTCTAATTTACATAAAACTAGTAGGTTATGTTTTTCAACTGATTTTCGGCTGCGGTCCTTCAGTTCATAGTAAATTTTTTGTGGCCCACATGCCTGTTTTAGTCCCTCACTAAGTCTCTGATCAGGTTCACCCAAAGAGCCAGGTCTATTTCTTAGTGCTGCCATGATGAACTACTGACCTTACATCCATCTTGGATTATATTCTTCTTATCAAACTTGGCTGTGTCAAATTCATACTCATTATCACCTAGCAGTGTGATGGCTTTACTCAGGTCATTTGTTTTGTCATTGTGCCAGGCAGCAGAACCAGAGCAGAAGTAGGTGAATCTCTGGACAGCTCTCTCAGACAAAAGTTTCAGCAGGTTCATTTGGATACTGGATACATAACGGATCTGTAAATATACATATATAGGTCATGAAGCAGTAGTCTGTTAACAGAAAGTTAAAAAAAAGATAATTAAAATAATAAACTGTTCATTTTTTAAAAACTAAGCTAAGAAAGCTTTTTGGAATAATGCTTTGACTCAACTATTAAAGATGCAGTACATAGTTAATATGTAGCTAATTATTTTTGTACTGCTTAGTTTAAACTATTAATTCTACATTGACAATAATGTATTTTGCTACTGAGTGGAAAGTTGAAAAGATGAGAATATTCCTTAAAGATTGAAGTCTTAAATCATAACAGTAACAACTACTTATACTAGAAACCATATCTTACATTCAGTCCACCAGGTAAATCTTTAAAGAAAACTTGCTTCTTGGGTTTTTCATAAAACTTTTCTGGAGCCTGGAAAAAACAGAAATGAACACATTTCAAACTTCAAACAAATTTTATAATGCAGATATCTATTTGAGTGGCTTCCCAGTTTGACTTGGATAATAATAATAATAATAATAATCTTTATTGTCCTTAAGGAAATTTGTCTTACAATTTGTGCATTACAGCAAACAAAACATTAAAACCATAAAAAAACAAAATGTACATTCACATCAGACATACTCATAATTTACATGTGAAAAGTTTATATCAGATTGTTTCTATTTAATGATTTGATTGCCAGGGGAACAAAAGAGTGTTTGTGTCTGTTTGTCTTTGCTATCGGTGTCTTGTATCACAAAATCTTGACCCAACGGGTGATTTTTTATTTCTAGGATCTTCTTAACTTTCTTATGGATGTTTGTCTCAAATTCTAATGTGTACATGACATAAGAGAAAGTAAAGGGATTGATGGTTGTTCTGTTCACATGACAGCCTCATTAATCTATGGCTATAGAAACAGATGACCTTTAGCACATCTGCCCCATAGATCAAAAAGTCTAAAAGGGGCAGTTTACTTTACTTTTTACATCTATATTTAAAATAATAGTTTCAATTTTAGTTTTCAGTTTTAAATAATGGTATAATTTATTTTCAGTAAAAAAATATAATTTTTTTTTATGAATGGTGACTGCTACACTTATTGGGCTGAAAATATTTCAATTCAAATAATATATAGACCAATCAGTATGTAACACAACTCAGGAGATAAGAAATAAACAAATAAATAAGCTCCTTATGGTATGGAATGTGATTTGTCATTAAGTCCTGAGTTAACAGAAAAAAAACATGAAGGCTACTGTTGCTTTAGTTCAACTTACTGATTTTGTTTTCTGTGTTGGATATACACATGTCTCCACAACATCTGTCATGTTACACCAGACTTGAATGGCATCATCAATAGAGCCCTGATTGGGGTCAACCCAGTACCAGCCTGTCAACATACAAAGCAACTAGGTCAATAAAAACTTACTTATATTGGTATTAACCTTATTAGGAATTCTAAAATGAATGTGGGACAGTATATATTAACATCCCTGTTTAATTTGGTGTCAACAAATTCTATGTCAGCAGTACATAATTCTCAAACCAACAAACATGTATAATTAGTCTTGTGATTCTTTTATCATGTTGTCATTCAAATCAACAAATCAACAATGTAAGATAAAACATTTTAACCCAGTCTGTAAAATGGATCAATATATATATATATGTATGTTTGTTGTAAAATGTTTTACATAATTCGGATGTTCCTTCAGAGTTGAAGATAGTTTACTTCCTAGTCCACACCTCCCGCAGGACGACGGGAGATGGGAGCGGGCAGGGTTTGAACCCTCAACCATCGATAAATCTGAACGACAGTCCAGCGCGCAAATCGCACGACCAGGCAGCCATATATATATATATATATATATAATAATAATATATATATACACACACATATATATATATATATATATATATATATATATGTCTGTATATATCGTGGACAGAAGATGACCCTTTGGGCTAAGGGCTTTGCACTGGTGTTTTGTGCCTCATGTGGCTGGTGAGACCTATGTGAGCCCAGAAAGTTACGCTGCACACTGGGCAGGTTATTCCAGCTGAGGATAGAGTAATTGCTTTTTTTTCTCTGACGCTTTTGTTCTGCCAGTGCTGTTCTCTTGTCCGCTTTAATTTGTGCGCCAATTTTCACAGCGCTACAACCATGATGTTTTGTCATGTGCTTCCATCTTCCAGGTGGCAGAGTCAATGCTGAAGGTTTTCAGAGAAACTTTGAAGGTGTCCTTTAATCATTTTCTTTGTCCACCTTGTAAGCACTCCCCTTTCTTAAATTGTCCATCCAGTTGTTTAGGGATGCTGGAGTCTTCCATTCTGCAGATGTGGCCTGCCCATCCCAGCTGAGACTGCATCAAGATTGTAAGAATGCTTTGCAGGTTTGCTCTTCAAAGGACTTCAGTATCAAGTATTTTTTCTTGCCTTTTAACATTCAGTATTTTTCTGAGACATATAATGTGAAAGTGGTTCAGTTTTTTTTTGCAAGTCTTCTATATACTGTCCACATTTCTGAGGCATAGAGCAATGAAGAGAGGATGACAGCTTGATAGACCCCTAGCTTTATTCTTGTGGTAATACCTCGTCTATTCCAAACATTTTTAGACAGTCTACCATAGGATGAACTGGCCTTGGCGATACAAAAGTAGATTTCATTTTGATGTTTCCGTTTTTGAGAAAGTGTGCTGCCAAGGTAGGTGAATCTGACCACAACATTTATTTCCTGTCCATTTATCTTAATACTTGAAACTGCAGGTAAATATAAGACTTCAATCTTTTTCATGTTTATAGTGAGGCCCAAGTCTGAACAAGCTCTTGAAAAGTCACTGACAATGCTCTGCAGATCAATTTCAGAACAGGCATTTAGTGCAGTCATCAGCAAATAGCATGTCTATGATTACTGCTGATTTTGTTTTTGATTTTGCTTTGAGCCACCTCAGGTTCATAGGTCACTACAAATCTATAGGTTATAGATTATTTTCATCATGAAATAGTCTCACAATTCAATGTAAAGTATCAAAGAAAGGGTATTAAACAAAACTGACTATAGGCCTATTACCTGTTTTGAATGTGGGGTGGCCCAGCTTGATTTCTCTGCATGACAATGCTGGGTTTTCTCTCTTGCCTTCAGGGAATTTAAAGCTGTCCACTTCTTTCTTCAGGGTATCAATGTGGTTAAGCATTACTCTAGACACTTCCTGAATCACCTCACTCACCTAAAGAGCAATCCAAGAATTAAAAAGAGAAATTAAAACATTTGGTTTAGCTACAAAATACAAACTTCAGCTAAATCACATTAGAATGGAATCTTCATTTGCATAGACAAAGGAGAAGAATTAACTTCAGAATGAGACATGCTGTGTAAAAAACAACACTTCAATCTTAAACTGTTTGTTCATAAAAACATCTATGGCTCTATTTCATATTTTAATTTCATATTATTATCCACAGACCTTCATAATTGAATGAACCTTGTTTTAATGTAAATGCTTAACTCCATCTCCCCAAACAGTTTGAATGAAAATATAAATGGAATACTGTCTCTGCTTTGAAATGAAATCTTTAATACAATGGTTTGCAATTATTTTTGTATCTACTACATGACAAAAATAATCAACTGTCTCTGACTATTAGTATGTTCTAAAATACAACTAAAGAGAGAAATTTGAAGAAGAAAGTAAGCGCTATTTAGAAACAAGCTATGCACCTGGATGTTAGCTCCACCCTGTTGTTTGGCAATTAGTTTAGCTCTGACACTGTCAAGGTCATCATCAATGTTGGCTGGCTCAGTGGCCCTTCGCCTCCTCTTTCTCCTCTTCCTCTTTTTCCTCTCGCTCTCAGCCTCATCGCCCTGGGGCCTGACAAAAGCACTTGGTCCTCCTACAGCTCCAATGTATTCCCCTGGTGGTCCTGGTTGTCCTTGTGGTCCCTAGAATGGAGGATATATGTTAGTGCTTACCTTTACAATAGGTAATGGAGCACTGCAGCTAGGATTCAATTGTGGTAACAGGTTTTGGGTTTGAGGTTTGGCTGACAATAGAGAGAGATGTTTGAAATAATTGCCTATTTATGTCAAGTACAAACTTCAAACAAATGAACATAAATTTCTTTTGGCTTTCTGTTATGTATTTGTCTTTGAAGTACCTTTAATGTGATTTCATGATGCAACTTACTGTGTCAATCATTAGATGGCTGTGGGTAATGCACAAAGAGAAAGGATGTACAAAAAGGAAATGAATGCCAGACATTACAGTTCAATGTTAAACATGGAACTACATTTAGACATGTTCAAACTAGACCAGTTGGTCACGCTTCAGTGCGCAAGTGGTCCTCAGTTTTTAATATACAACACATCCTAATATTATCATCTAGATCAGTGTTTCCCAAACTGTGTTCTGCAAGACCTGAATAGGTGTTCCACAAACTACTGGAATAATTAACTAGTAGGCCACCACTTTAAAAAAAAGCAACTTGTTTTTCTAATTACTCAGAATGTCCAAATTGTTTCGTTAAGGAAAAAATTTGGGAAACACTAATCTAGATCATCACACTCACCTTTTCTTTTCAAGTTTTGCTTGAAATATTTCTCTTGTATGATACTATTTAACAATATAAAGACTCACAAGATGAATGTACTACTTACCACAGGTCCCATCTCTCCCTTAGGTCCAGTTGTACCCTAAGAAACAAAATGTAACTTTTGTCAACTCTGTACTGATACAGATTACATTCTCTAACCACTCTTAATCACTACTGGTAAGGATCCTTATGATGTGACGTACATATATAAATAGTTAATATTAAATAATACCATTTAATAACAATAAATAATATCAACAAATAAACATGTGTACTATTTTTTCTAAAAAGATGAAAATCTTTAGCTTGTAATGTTTGTTCAACTTCTAAGAACATAAGATAAACTTACATGTTCACCTTTAGGTCCTGTAGGTCCTTCTGGTCCCTAAAATAAACATAACAGAAACATAATGAGATCAAATTAATACTATTTGTTGATGTAGATGTAACTGGATTAAATCTAGCACACTTACTGGAGGGCCAGGCTGTCCATCATTACCCTGTGGTCCTGGTGGTCCAGTGGGTCCCTGGAGTCAAAACCAACATTAGAATTAAGTTGAAAAGTTCATTTGAGTCATAAAATTGCAGCTTTTTAACAAATACAATCTATATTCTGCTTTAGAATTTATTTCCCTTAGTTTTGTATTGGAATCTGGATAGAAGATGCTGTGTTTTGATTTGATAGAAATGTGTTAGTAGACAGAAAGATGAAATATTATTATTTATAATATTGTGTTTGTATATGTTTTTTGTTTGTTTCATTGAAATGTTGCTTGTCCTATACAACAGAAATGTCTTTAAATCTATTTTTCATATCTATGTATTATTATCTTTTAAAATATTGTTTTTTCTATATGAATTTATGATTATTTAGACGAGTCTAGTACATACCTGAGGTCCAGTGTCACCCTTGGGACCTTCAGGTCCTTTAGCTCCTGGCTCTCCCTTGGGTCCTGGTGGTCCAAGTGGTCCAGTTGGGCCTATGGCTCCTTGATGACCCTTTTAAATGACAAATTATTCTCTTGGCATTACAGTTGATATTATTGAGCAAAAAAGTGTGCACCATTATTCTAAGTTATAATGTTGATCCTGTTTGTTGTGCCATTCAGTTTATTATATATAATAGTTTATCAGTTTCTGTGGGAAGTGTCTATGATTGTATATGAATGAATAGTCAATAATCAAATTGTTGATTGTCTCTACTTGTCACTGTAAAAAGGAAAAGTGAATATTGAACAAAACCTTATACTATACAAGGGGGTAAGGTGGCCAAGTGATAAAGCACTTGACTTCCAAACCAAGGGGGTCTAGAGTTCAACTTCCATGAACTGGGATTTTTTTAGTTTCATAATTTTCAGGACTACCCTAAGTCATTATGCTGGTCACATGACACCATCCTTAATTTTCTGCCACAGAATCAGAAAAGCTTTACATCATCTGTCGCTGTTGATTAAAGGTCTGAAAGAGGTATCTTTACATTTTTTATGCTATACAAAGTTTCTACTTTCAAAAATTCTATTAGCATTTTAGTAATCTAATCTACATCTAGTCAAAATGTATTTTAAATCTAGTCAACATATGTTAAATCTAGTCTCAATATGAGTTAAATATAGTCATTATGTGTTAAATGTAGTTAATTTGTCTTAAATCTAGACAACGTATGTTAAATCTAGTCAACAATCTTAAATCAATAGGCAATGTGCTAAATCTAGTCAATATGTTAATACAGTCAATATATGTCAACTAATAAAAGTAAACTCTCTGGATAACTTTAATAAATTTGAGCCTAAAAATAGACGTTTTTCCCTCAGATAAGATTTTATGTTTAATATCTAGGCTTTGTTCCACGACCAGTATGATGTATCAAACAATAAAATTTTGTTGATATTGTTGACTTTTTCTTTGACTTGCATGTAAATAAATCACAAATATTTATGTTTAGACTTGAGATCCCATCACAGCAAATAGATTGAAACTCCAACCAACATACTCTGTGTTGATATTTTTAAAGTCTTTTGCATATTTTGCAGAAAAGTATTTCATTACACAACAAACTCAACCAAGACAGCCAAGTCAACCAAGACAGCTACAAGTCAACCAAGACAGCCACAAGTCAACCAAGACAGCCACAAGTCAACCAAGACAGCCACAAGTCAACAGTAAACTATAGAATGTAAACTTACTTTAACACCTTTAGCTCCTTGACTACCTTTCTGTCCAATCTGGCCAGGTGGACCCTGAAGTCAGAAGGAAACAAATGGATTATGGACCTAGATATTAACCTTGAGTTTTACTGCAATAAATGTAACTAAAACATTTAAACTTTCTTGTTTACAGTATGATTTCAACAATGTTGGTTTCTAACTGAAGAGTCAATATGAGGCTTATAGTTCTCTATATAAAGTACTAAAATAGACAATACCACAAATAGACTACAACTTACACATACACTTTGATAACAGAAAGTGAGAAAAATAGAATGCAACCAACAATTTTTTTACATTTGAATCAAATTGTTTTTAAATGTTATTTTTTCCTAGGTTACTATTCAAAGAATCAAGAACTAGCTGCCTGTAAGAGTACTTACCACTGGTCCTTGATTTCCAGGTGTTCCCGACGGCCCAGGCACTCCAGTCTCTCCCTGCAGAGTAGTTAGAAAATAGTCTCAAACAAACTCAAGGATTAGGGCACAAGCACAAAGTACACTAGAATACTTTGAGGGGAAACAAAGCCAGAAATAAAACTTACTACTGGTCCAGGTTGTCCAGGTGGGCCAGGTGGTCCTTGAGGTCCAGTAACACCCTGAGGGAAATAATTTTCAGTTGATTTACATCAGTCTTATAAAGTCATCTCAATGCAATACATTGGATAATATTTAACTATACTTTATTTTAAAAAAACAAAACTTTTTAAGTGCATCAGTGTGGTGAAATAGTTGATACCTGTTTATGTCTGTGTAACATTGTAAGAATGTGTTCACAACATTGATTTAGTGGGTTATTGTCTAATTATCTTTTGTCAGTTCATGTGTTGTTCTAGTTTAATAAAGCTTTGTTTTAGGTTACTCTTCAGTGTTACTTTCATTCTTAGTACAATCATAAAGGTGTCTGTTTAAATTTATTATTACAGTCATTTATTTAATTTATTGAATGCAAAAATTTAAAATTGTATCTTTCCTTTTAAGTTAATATTATTTTAAACTTTTGTTTCAACAAATCTCAACAAAAGATGAATCACTCACTGCAGGGCCAGGTTGACCTCGTTCTCCTCTGCTACCTGGGAAACCTCTGTCACCTTTGGGTCCTATGATACCATCTGAGCCTGGTGTTCCTGGTGGGCCCATTTCTCCCTGCATGGCACATTATAGTATCATAATGTTATTAGCAAGGCATTAGGATATCATAACTTAATTAGACATTATATGAAATAGTGGAATAACTTTAATTAAACATCACAATTTATTACTAATGATATATTCTGCTGTGCTCTGAATCTGAGTAGTCTAAGATCAAAATTTCTTATCTACACTAGTCACAGCAAGAAGTTGGAGGAAATACTTTAGTTTTAATTGTTTGTTTTACATGTTTAGGATGTTTAGGCAGGCTATGAACTTGGGACCATCAAAACAACCTAATGACATTCCAACGTGCATACCGCACGACCTGACAGCTATCCAACAAATGATGTTGTACTATATTAATCATGTCATAATTTCCCACTGAGAAAGTCAAGATGCCAGAATGCTCAGATTTAGAGCTAAAAAAGAGAATATTCTGTTACATATTTTTTTCAAATTGATTGATTTTTTATTAAAATGTTAAATAATTTAGATGAAGTTGACAAACTCATTCTAAAACAAAGAAGTGAATGAAATGGATCATACAACTCAATGGTAGCTGTATTCAAATAAATTCAAATAATTAGACCAACAGCTAATCAGAACAGTCATTTATTGGACTAAAACCAAAGTTTTAAAACCCTCTTGTGATACAGAAAATATAGGCAATATGGGACAGATCAGTTAAAAGAATTAAAATAGTTGCATCCTAAGGTGGTGTACATGGATTAGATTGTATGTAGTTTATTGGTCCAACTCACCTGTTGTCCTGGTGTACCTGGAAGTCCAATGTCACCTGGAGGTCCTGGAGGGCCCTGTTTTTTAGAAAAAGTTGTCATTAGATATAATTATAAAAAAAACAAAATTCTCTATTATTGTTAGAGCAGCATTGCAATGCTCTCACCTCTGGTCCTGGTGTTCCTGGTTCACCTTCTTTACCTGGAGATCCTTCTTCACCCTAAGGAAGAATTCAAAG
Source organism: Biomphalaria sudanica (assembly GCA_036873155.1). Classification (NCBI taxonomy): domain Eukaryota; kingdom Metazoa; phylum Mollusca; class Gastropoda; family Planorbidae; genus Biomphalaria; species Biomphalaria sudanica. The sequence continues at coordinate 231,300 of JAZGLO010006688.1, forward strand.
AGAGCAAAGTTAGTTTATTTTTCATTAATCATACAACATTCACTTTGTTGTTGTACAAACATGAATGTTAACTAAGATATTAACAAGAAGTCCACCAATGACACAAATAAATAAGAGTTACCTTAAGTCCTGGTTCACCAGCTTCTCCTGCAGGTCCAGGGGGTCCCATTTGTCCCTTGAAAACAAAATAATATCTTATAACTTCATTTCCTTAGTATGTATTCTATGGACTCAGTTTGCAATTAAATTTTTCTTACATAAAGCAGAAAAAATGTTTAGAGGAGCCTATTGTTTTATTTTAGAACATTAAAATCATTACAAAGTGCCGGTATATATTATGAAAGAAACAATGACATTATAATCTTAGTCATGGTATTCTTTAATATACTTTGTGTGCATGAGCTATAACATCTTCCTTAAATATATTTTGTGTGTGCATGAGCTATAACAGCTTCCTTAAATATATTTTTGTGTGCATAAGCTATAACAGCTTCCTTTTATATATTTTTGTGTGCATGAGCTATAACAGCTTCCTTAAATATATTTTTGTGTCATGAGCAATAACAGCTTCCTTAAATATATTTTTGTGTCATGAGCTATAACAGCTTCCTTAAATATATTTTTGTGTGCATAAGCTATAACAGCTTCCTTTTATATATTTTTGTGTGCATGAGCTATAACAGCTTCCTTAAATATATTTTTGTGTCATGAGCAATAACAGCTTCTTAAATATATTTTTGTGTGCATGAGCTATAACAGCTTCCTTAAATATATTTTTGTGTCATGAGCTATAACAGCTTCCTTGAATATATTTTCGTGTCATGAGCTATAACAACTTCCTTAAATATATTTTTGTGTCATGAGCTATAACAGCTTCCTTAAATATATTTTTGTGTCATGAGCTATAACAGCTTCCTTAAATATATTTTTGTGTCATGAGCTATAACAACTTCCTTAAATATATTTTTGTGTCATGAGCTATAACAGCTTCCTTTTATATATTTTTGTGTGCATGAGCTATAACAGCTTCCTTAAATATATTTTTGTGTGCATGAGCTATAACAACTTCCTTAAATATATTTTTGTGACATGAGCTATAACAGCTTCCTTAAATATATTTTTGTGTCATGAGCTATAACAGCTTCCTTAAATATATTTTTGTGTGCATAAGCTATAACAGCTTCCTTTTATATATTTTTGTGTGCATGAGCTATAACAGCTTCCTTAAATATATTTTTGTGTCATGAGCTATAACAGCTTCCTTAACTATATCTTTGTGTCATGAGCTATAACAGCTTCCTTAAATATATTTTTGTCATGAGCTATAACAGCTTCCTTAAATATATTTTTGTGTCATGAGCTATAACAGCTTCCTTAAATATATTTTTGTGTCATGAGCTATAACAACTTCCTTAAATATATTTTTGTGTCATGAGCTATAACAGCTTCCTTGAATATATTTTTGTATCATGAGCTATAACAGCTTCCTTAAATATACTTTTGCGTCATGAGCTATAACAGCTTCCTTAAATATATTTTTGTGTCATGAGCTATAACAGCTTCCTTAACTATATCTTTGTGTCATGAGCTATAACAGCTTCCTTAAATATATTTTTGTCATGAGCTATAACAGCTTCCTTAAATATATTTTTGTGTTATGAGCTATAACAGCTTCCTTTAATATATTTTTGTGTGCATGAGCTATAACAGCTTCCTTTAATATATTTTGTGTGTGCATAAGCTATAACAGCTTCCTTGAATATATTTTTGTGTCATGAGCTATAACAACTTCCTTAAATATATTTTTGTGTCATGAGCTATAACAGCTTCCTTAAATATATTTTTATGTCATGAGCTATAACAGCTTCCTTAAATATATTTTTGTGTCATGAGCTATAACAGCTTCCTTGAATATATTTTCGTGTCATGAGCTATAACAACTTCCTTAAATATATTTTTGTGTCATGAGCTATAACAGCTTCCTTAAATATATTTTTGTGTCATGAGCTATAACAGCTTCCTTAAATATATTTTTGTGTCATGAGCTATAACAACTTCCTTAAATATATTTTTGTGTCATGAGCTATAACAGCTTCGTTAAATATATTTTTGTGTCATGAGCTATAACAGCTTCCTTGAATATATTTTCGTGTCATGAGCTATAACAGCTTCCTTAAATATATCTTTGTGTCATGAGCTATAACAGCTTCCTTAAATATATTTTTGTATCATGAGCTATAACAACTTCCTTAAATATATTTTTGTGTCATGAGCTATAACAACTTCCTTTAATATATATTGTTTTTTCTTTGCATATGATATAGAAACATATTTTTTTTATATTCTTTTTTTTTTAGCTTAGGAACTATAACAATCTCACCATATGTCCTTTTTCACCATCCTCTCCCCTTTCACCTCTGGGTCCTGGTTCACCTGGTGCACCTGGACGTCCTTCATCTCCTTTAGGTCCAAGCAAGCCCACTGGGCCCTAAGAACAGAAAACAGTTATTAGTGGAAGAAATTATGAATTGTGTTTCTTGAATAGAACTGCAAATATCTGTTTAGTTCATATTTGATTTTTTTTTTTTTTTATGAGAAAACAAGAGAGTCAGAAATATCAAAGTCATTGTCTTGTTTAAAGGCTGGACTATCAAAGGAAAGTGTTATGTCTAAAGAAGTGTACGTTTACTTAAATAATATCCACAGGAAGGAAGGAATCTCAATATGGTAACTTAAAAGTCCTTTTGTTACATTTATTTTAACATCAAAGCTTATAAATAAATACCTCCCAACTGCCACTTAGATGTAAATAAACATCTTTTTATTTACAATGCAATTTACATTTATTTAAAAAATACTATTTTTGGCTAATTTTAAAATGAGCAAAAAAATTAAAAAAAGAGAACTTATATCCTTACTCAAGAGCTGTTAGCTTAAGACTTTTATGGCTTCAAGTCTATCAAACTACTTCCTAACAGTCAGGTACTAATTATCTGTGTCAAGCAATGTTTTCAAAAAGAACCAATTTGTTGTCATAGAACAACTGTTCTCAACCTTTTTAGCTCGGCTACCCCTAACAGTAAAATTATTTTTTTACTTTTGCAAATGTTATAAAATTCAGATTCTAATGTAAGTATTTGGTATGTATTGCAAAAGCTTTATGTTTAATCACGAAACAATATGTAATAATATTTTGTCTTATATATTTTGTCAATGCGAAGGTTAAGTTTATTACTCTTACACAAGAATAGGAATAGGGTATCTAGTACTGTCTTTGCAAGAGTAATACTTTGGAGTAATTACATCTGTATTTAGAATTGATAACTAACATGCTGGGAAAACCCTGTTCCACAGAAATATATTATTGGAAATGGAAGAAGAAGGCACAACACAGACTAATCGGGATAACACTTCAACACCTGATCCAGATTTGTGTAACTGACATTGAAAACAATCATTTATCAATGCATCCGTAGTAATGTGTTCAATAAACTCTTTCTGTGATGCATCTGGAACATCTTCAACTTTAACTGTAAATGGAGCTCTGGCAATGTAGAAAGTAGGAAGAAATTGTGTCCGCACGCATTCGCAAAAGTTTGTTTTTTTCCACAGAAATTATCATTTTATTCGTTTGTCATGTTCAATGTCATTTCACTCATAGGTTGTCAAGATGTAAATATTCATTACGTTCAATTTTGTTTCCAATCTTAAGTTTCATTTTTGAGGGTCGAATCTTTTCAGACAAATCAATGAATTGAACAGTTTTAATAACTTTTGGCGAATTATTAAGTACCAAACTTCAACCTAAAAGAAACTTAGAGCACAATCTGTGCAGAAACAACTAATATTTTTTCAAGAAATCTTATATTTTTCAAAAATTGAACCAGTATTCTCTTTAAACATCTCATTGTAGTCGTCTCTAGAGGTTTGCAAAAGAGAATACTTATCTCTAAAATACTCTGTAATGCTTGTCAGCAAAAATCAGAAGTTTGTTATCAAAATGATGTTATATTTATTTCGGCTTCATAGATTCATTGCAAATGAGGCAATGGAGTTTTGCAATTGCTGCTTTAAGTAAACTGATATTGTAGAAATCGGCATTATATTCTATTTTCTTAACATTTTTTGTTGAGATACATTTTCATGGGTTGTGTAATAACAGAATGATTACCTCCAATAACATGGCGTATTATTAATTATTAACCAAATAGATTTTTAATAGCTTCACAACGAAAATAATATCTATGATTCTGCATGATGTAAAGTAGTGTTATTCAAACTGTCAAAAATATTTCTACTGCAACAAAATTAGAAAGAAATCATTCTGTTGTCTATCTCTGAATAACTAAGGAAAAAATAATTTCCAATGGAATAGACAAAAAGTTAATATTTTTTGTAGACTTAGGCGACCCCGGCAAATCGTCATTCGACCCCCAAGGGGGTCGTGACCCACAGGTTGAGAACCCCTGTCATAGAAGTTAGTAGGTAACAAGCTCTTAGTATACAAACCGGTGGTCCATCAGATCCAGCTGAACCAGGTGAGCCTGGTGGGCCGCTGTCACCTTTTGGACCAGGTGGTCCATCATTTCCAACAGATCCTGGTTCTCCCGGGGTTCCCTAAATAAAAACAAAATAAATTAAATCAAAGGAGAAAAAAATCTAAAACAGCATGTTGGTAAATGCTGACAACTAAATAACACATAGAGAGTAATATGAGTGGGTGTAATATATGAAATGTGTAATGGCAAAAACAATATCAGACTTACTGGTGTTCCTGGTACTCCTGGTGTACCTTGTGGACCTGGAGCTCCCGGGGGGCCCTGAAAAATAAAAGTATTGTACTAGTAATCTTAAACTGTTAGAAACTTTAAATACCTTACCTAGAACTAGCTACATTTACTTTGTATCTCACATATATCAACCCACTATGTCAATCAGTCTGGTCTCAAGTTCTGTCTGTTTGGTCAATCACATATATCAACCCACTATGTCTATCAGTCTGGTCTCAAGTTCTGTCTGTTTGGTCAATCACATATATCAACCCACTATGTCTATCAGTCTGGTCTCAAGTTCTGTCTGTTTGGTCAATCACATATATCAACCCACTATGTCTATCAGTCTGGTCTCAAGTTCTGTCTGTTTGGTCAATCACATATATCAACCCACTATGTCTATCAGTCTGGTCTCAAGTTCTGTCTGTTTGGTCAATCACATATATCAACCCACTATGTCTATCAGTCTGGTCTCAAGTTCTGTCAGTCTGTCTGGTCAAAATCTTTTACACGTTATTTCTCCCACTTCCCATTCTTAGATCAAGTTGGAACTTTGCACAATTATTCATTGTCAATGAATAAATAAAAAAAAATTCTTACATGATTGTTTTAAAATAACTGATGCAATTTTGCTCAATATAAGAAAGGTTTTTAAAAAGTTGTATTTAACTTGTATATTTTTATTTTTTTCATGTTTATTATAAACAATTATACGAATATGTGCAAGAGTACAGGTACATTTAGCATTTAGGAATTTTGCATCTGACAAGCTCTTATATAAAGGACCCATATAAGTTATTTATTTTAAAATGCATTCACTTTGGGAAACCCTAATTTAATGAAACTTAATTCCAAGAAAAAAAAACCGATCAGCAAAACAATAGATTAATTATTTTCCTTGTGAAACCTTTATTTATTAATTCAAATAGATGAAAAAATTCAGAATGTCTTACATAGCTCAACAAACTAAAAAAATTATTACATTAATTTTTAGATGTATTAAAAAGATTCCAGAAAATAGCAACATTAAGTCATAGGGAGATGAATATCTGCCTAAGGCACACACACTTTTGTATGCTAAATAATCTAACCGTCTTTCCAAATTCTCCTTGATTGCCTTTTTCCCCAGGTCCTCCTGGTAAACCTTGTAGACCTTGAGGACCAACAGGTCCAACTAAGCCTCTGGGGCCTTCAGATCCCTGGCAACACACAAAAAATGGCACAGTTACATCTCGGACAATTAAAACATAAGAGAGAAAAGATTTCTTTCTGTTAAAACAGGATTATTTTTAAAAAACAACTTATAGGAAAGGCCCATCAGCAAAATGGCATATAAAGCGAACACCTTCCCGAATTTTTATCCATTCTAATTTATTTCGAAAGTAACTGCAGAACTAATAAATTGGTATCACAGAGACTCCATTTTTCTACATTTCCCACATAGTCACTTTTGTTTTCCCTCATACAATAAAGCATAGCTGAAGGTCAAAGTTGACATGTATGGAAATTTCCATTGTCCAAACGTTTCCGGATAAATGAGAATAGGTCCGAACTTAAGGAGATTTTAAAGCACCAATGGACATTGGCAGAAAACAATTAGCATATTATGCTTCTATATAGATGAAGAAATAGTTAGCTAGAATAGCCAAAGCTCTTCGTTCCGTTGATAAAAAAAAATTATTGAGGGGTGTTCACTCAAAATGACCTTTTAACTAAAAAACTATTCTACTAACACCCCTATGATAAGCTTAAAAACCATTAATGATAATTTAGTGATTGATTAATTTATCTGTTCTTCTTTTTGTCTTATTTATTGTTGTTGTTTGTAAATTGAAATATTAAAATAATAGACCTATTTTTATATGAATGGCAATGTCTTCAATTTTGAATATTAAGGGTGAGTGCAGTACGTGTTTCACATGACTACACAAGCCTAGCTGCGACCAGCATATTTTCCCGCATTTTGTGCAGGCAAAGCTGTTGTCCACAGGCAGTCTATTTTCTTTCCGTCTAAAATGTTTGTCTCACAGCCTTTAAATGAGAAGAAAAGCAAGGCAAACGACACTAGCTCCAGCTGGAATAACCTGCCCAGCGTGCAGCCGAACATTCTGGGCTCACATAGGTCTCACCAGCCACATGAGGAGGCATAAAACCCCAGTGCAAAGCCCTCAGCCCCCTGGATGACAAAGTGGTCATCATCGAACCACGCTGGACGAACTATATATATATATATATATATATATATATATATGTGAGAGCTCTCCAACAGCCTACATTCAGATCTCTCCTGAGCCTTTCATCTCCACGCCCAAAACCCAAGCTGCCTCCATATATCATCAATCCATCACATTCGGAATCTGCCTTTGGGTCAATCAGCGTGCGGGGGGGGGGGGGGGGGAATTCGTGTGAGATCCAGTTGATGGTGATTAAGTGCACTGAACATGTGTTCTTAAAAAACAAATAGCTGCAGTAACGAGTGTTTATGAAATGGACAGTAAAACAACATGAACTAGCCCATAGGAAAGAGGCGTGAGATCGAATTTTGTAGTTTCTTTCTAAGAAATATTTGATCACAAGTTTCATAGGCTATATAGACATCAGTTCCATGCAGAGAAAGGAGATGTGGAGCATGGTAAAAGTGAAAGCAAATTTAATGCCACAAGGAGGACAATAGTTATAATGTTTTATGGAAGAAGTTAGATGATAGAACTAATTGAAGCTTAATTTCCTATATTTTAACATGTTATTTTGCTATTTTTAAGGCCTTTTGCTCATTATGACTCCTGCAAAAATTACTTTAGCAGATTAGGTCCAACTCTGCTGCAAGTTAACTTGAATTAAAAATTTAATAGCTGATATGGAAAAAAGAGCCAAATTTAGTTTTATCGCCAAATAGCTGAGGAGTCCGCAGATGTTTTCATTTTTTTAATAAGTTTAACCTTTGCAAAGCTATAAATTCTAAACTAAAAACTGGCACAAAAACGTTGCCATTAGCCCTTTCCCATATAGACAACAAGAAAAGAATATTTGAGAAGAGATATTTCACAAACATTTTAGCTCTGAGTTAGAAGCAATAACACACTGGGATTACCAGTTTCAAAATTCAGTCTGCACCCTATTACTGTGATGTAATTATAACAGACATAAATGCTATTATTGACAAGAAATGTCCAGAAGCTTAGAAAACATGCTGGAATTACTTCATTGAATTCAAATATTTCATAATATATCTAAACAAACATTTACCCAGTACTACAACCAAAAGGTATTAAATATAGCTATGTTATTGTCTAAATGTATTCTCTCAAGATACAGTTCAGATGTACCTTCATTCCTGGGATTCCTTGAACTCCTCTGACACCTGGGTCACCAGAAGGGCCCTAAATGTACACAAAGAATAAGTTGTTACACAGTTTGAAAAGTGTCTGGAGTAACATATCTGTTGTTTCATTTTTTTATTTGGTAGATTGTATATATTAAAAAAGCATAGAATCCTAATCAAAAGACACAATTTTGAGACAACAAAATATATATGCCTGATTGCATTTGAAGTAAACTAAAATTTTAACAAACCAAACAATCTTAATAATGAAGTAATTTAAACATTACGGGAGGTCCTGGTGGTCCTTGTAAGCCAACTGGTCCTTGTGGGCCTGGGGGTCCCTTTAAGAATAAAAAAAAATTTCAGAGTTAATGACAACCATGTTTGAAAAAGCATCTTATTAAGATTTAAAAAAAAAGAGTGAATAAATCATCTATTTTATTCTATAGTTTACAGTTTTATCATTGAAACAATAAAACAAAAAAATTACCTGAGGTCCATAGCCACCTTTCTCTCCCCTTTCACCAGGTGGGCCTTGGTCACCCTTAAAAAAAAAAGGAACATGATTAATCCTAAAACCAATGTCAATTAGGCAATAGTATCTCAATATTGTTGTAAACTTAGGATAAATAGTATCAACCCAAGTAATTCAACTCAATGAAATAGTTTCTTTACAATCAGATCACTAAGAGAGGATAATGTTGGATAACAAAACACAGTGCACAGGAGCTGCCTCTTTTATTTCATCAGCAATGCTACACAGTTTCATATCAACTCTACATCTAATGTCAGGGTACAACCACAACACAATATCACAAATCTTTCTCTTCACAGGAAAAACTTCCACTGCACCACACACTTTTTTGACTCCTGAATAAAGCTCTCTACTGGCCTGTCCATTGAGTTCCCTACTGTTCCTCTCAGCTTCTTAATTCCGACAGAGTGGAAAAATACACTTTCTCTTTACCTCTTTCACTACTGGGTAGAATTGATTAATCTTTTTCTACAAAACAGAATTTTCCAGAGCTGCTTTGAATGAGCACTATGTGCAATGGTGTGCAGTGCAAGTTTTTTATATTACCAATTGGAAACTCACATAAAATGCATTTATTTCAATGCTAAAGAACAATAAAATTAAACCGTAGCTACACTCAAACAAAACAAAACTACCTTGTCTCCATTCATGCCAGGTGGACCAATAGGTCCAGCAGGTCCTCTGTAGCCCTGTTGACAAAAGCATAAAATAAGAGTCAGCATGGTGGTGATTAGATATAAAATGTGTCCAAATAAAAACAACTCTAGTTTTTAAATGTTCTGAATTAAAACCGAAGTTTATTATGTCCTTCAATACCACTTTAGTTTTTAATTTTTTCAGTTTTAAGTCTTTTAATAATTTTAAGCATTTTATTATTTCAATTTATAATGTCCCTCTTCAACAGCCTGTATTGAATACATGAAAAACAAAACACAAGTTACCCTTGGGCCTGCAGGTCCTTGTGCTCCTGGTTGTCCTTGGGCTCCCTCTGGACCCTGGGAATGTTCAACAAATACATTTATAGTTTGATCATAGTAGACTTGTGTTCACTAAGACATTCCCCTTAGAAGTGACACAAAGATAGGATCCACTAAATATATATAGAAACAAATTATGATAATCTGCACATAGATACACACTATGATCTTCTACACATAGAAAAGAACAATTGTTGAATGTCTATGTCCTGCATAGAAAAACCTGTTCTTCTCTACCTTACTACACTGCATCAAACACTACATCAGAATGACATCAATATACAAATAACTTACAGCATTTCCTTTTTCTCCTCTTTTTCCTTGATTGCCAGGTGGGCCAGGTGGACCCTACAGTTAGAACAAATGACAGTATAAAGTATAGTTACAATATAATACACTTGTACTACACTTAGAAGCTGCATGTACACAAAATTAAACAAGCTACAAAGAATAACATCACACAACTGGTAGGTTAATATTTACAACAATAAAAGAACATTCTGCTACAATAAATTTAGTTTCAGTTGGAGCTGATATGAGATAAAACTAACATCAAAATTGCAAAAGTGGAGATGTTAGTAACCAATAGCTGCCCTGATGGAGTATAACTAGGATAGAATAGTAGAATAAGGAGACCAAGAGTAGGTAGAAGTGAAAAACAAAAGGATGTCATACTATCATAGAGACAAGAGTAGGTAGAAGTGAAATAACAAATAAGATGTCATACTATCATAAAGACCAAGAGTAGGTAGAAGTGAAATACAAAGGATGTCATACTATCATAGAGACCAAGAGTAGGTAGAAGTGAAATAACAAATAGGATGTCATACTATCATAGAGACCAAGAGTAGGTAGAATGAAATACAAAGGATGTCATACTATCATAGAGACCAAGAGTAGGTAGAAGTGAAATAACAAATAAGGATGTCATACTATCATAAAGACCAAGAGTAGGTAGAAGTGAAATAACAAATAAGGATGCATACTATCATAGAGACCAAGAGTAGGTAGAATGAAATACAAAGGATGTCATACTATCATAGAGACAAGAGTAGGTAGAAGTGAAATAACAAATAAGGATGTCATACTATCATAAAGACCAAGAGTAGTAGAAGTGAAATAACAAAGGATGCCATACTATCATAGAGACCAAGAGTAGGTAGAAGTGAAACAACAAATGAGGATGTCATACTATCATAGAGACCAAGAGTAGGTAGAAGTGAAATAACAAATAAGGATGTCATACTATCATAAAGACCAAGAGTAGGTAGAAGTGAAATAACAAATAAGGATGTCATACTATCATAAAGACCAAGAGTAGGTAGAAGTGAAATAACAAATAAGGATGTCATACTATCATAGAGACCAAGAGTAGGTAGAAGTGAAATAACAAATAGGATGTCATACTATCATAGAGACCAAGAGTAGGTAGAAGTGAAATAACAAATGAGGATGTCATACTATCATAGAGACCAAGAGTAGGTAGAAGTGAAATAACAAATAAGGATGTCATACTATCATAAAGACCAAGAGTAGGTAGAAGTGAAATAACAAATAAGGATGCCATACTATCATAGAGACCAAGAGTAGGTAGAAGTGAAATAACAAATGAGGATGTCATACTATCATAGAGACCAGAGTAGGTAGAAGTGAAATAACAAATAAGGATGTCATACTATCATAAAGACCAAGAGTAGGTAGAAGTGAAATAACAAATAAGGATGTCATACTATCATAAAGACCAAGAGTAGGTAGAAGTGAAATGACAAAGGATGTCATACTATCAAAGAGACCAAGAGTAGGTAGAAGTGAAATAACAAATAACGATGTCATACTATCATAGAGACCAAGAGTAGGTAGAAGTGAAATAACAAATAAGGATGTCATACTATCATAAAGACCAAGAGTAGGTAGAAGTGAAATAACAAATAAGGATGCCATACTATCATAGAGACCAAGAGTAGGTAGAAGTGAAATAACAAATGAGGATGTCATACTATCATAGAGACAAAGAGTAGGTAGAAGTGAAATAACAAATAAGGATGTCATACTATCATAAAGACCAAGAGTAGGTAGAAGTGAAATAACAAATAAGGATGCCATACTATCATAGAGACCAAGAGTAGGTAGAAGTGAAACAACAAATGAGGATGTCATACTATCATAGAGACCAAGAGTAGGTAGAAGTGAAATAACAAATAAGGATGTCATACTATCATAAAGACCAAGGTAGGTAGAAGTGAAATAACAAATAAGGATGTCATACTATCATAAAGACCAAGAGTAGGTAGAAGTGAAATAACAAATAAGGATGTCATACTATCATAGAGACCAAGAGTAGGTAGAAGTGAAATAACAAATAAGGATGTCATACTATCATAGAGACCAAGAGTAGGTAGAAGTGAAATAACAAATGAGGATGTCATACTATCATAGAGACCAAGAGTAGGTAGAAGTGAAATAACAAATAAGGATGTCATACTATCATAAAGACCAAGAGTAGGTAGAAGTGAAATAACAAATAAGGATGCCATACTATCATAGAGACCAAGAGTAGGTAGAAGTGAAATAACAAATGAGGATGTCATACTATCATAGAGACCAAGAGTAGGTAGAAGTGAAATAACAAATAAGGATGTCATACTATCATAAAGACCAAGAGTAGGTAGAAGTGAAATAACAAATAAGGATGTCATACTATCATAAAGACCAAGAGTAGGTAGAAGTGAAATAACAAATAAGGATGTCATACTATCATAGAGATCAAGAGTAGGTAGAAGTGAAATAACAAATAAGAATGTCATACTATCATAAAGACCAAGAGTAGGTAGAAGTGAAATGACAAAGGATGTCATACTATCAAAGAGACCAAGAGTAGGTAGAAGTGAAATAACAAATAACGATGTCATACTATCATAGAGACCAAGAGTAGGTAGAATTGAAATGACAAAGGATGTCATACTATCATAGAGACCAAGAGTAGGTAGAAGTGAAATAACAAATAAGGATGTCATACTATCATAAAGACCAAGAGTAGGTAGAAGTTAAATAACAAATAAGGATGCCATACTATCATAGAGACCAAGAGTAGGTAGAAGTGAAATAACAAAGGATGTCATACTATCATAGAGACCAAGAGTAGGTAGAAGTGAAATAACAAATGAGGATGTCATACTATCATAGAGACCAAGAGTAGGTAGAAGTGAAATAACAAATAGGATGTCATACTATCATAGAGACCAAGAGTAGGTAGAAGTGAAATAACAAATAAGGATGTCATACTATCATAAAGACCAAGAGTAGTAGAAGTGAAATAACAAATAAGGATGCCATACTATCATAGAGACCAAGAGTAGGTAGAAGTGAAATAACAAATGAGGATGTCATACTATCATAGAGACAAAGAGTAAATAAGGATGTCATACTATCATAAAGACCAAGAGTAGGTAGAAGTGAAATAACAAAAAGATGTCATACTATCATAGAGATCAAGAGTAGGTAGAAGTGAAATAACAAATAAGATGTCATACTATCATAAAGACCAAGAGTAGGTAGAAGTGAAATACAAGGATGTCATACTATCAAAGAGACCAAGAGTAGGTAGAAGTGAAATAACAAATAACGATGTCATACTATCATAGAGACCAAGAGTAGGTAGAAGTGAAATAACAAATAAGGATGTCATACTATCATAAAGACCAAGAGTAGGTAGAAGTGAAATAACAAATAAGGATGCCATACTATCATAGAGACCAAGAGTAGGTAGAAGTGAAATAACAAATGAGGATGTCATACTATCATAGAGACAAAGAGTAGGTAGAAGTGAAATAACAAATAAGGATGTCATACTATCATAAAGACCAAGAGTAGGTAGAAGTGAAATAACAAATAAGGATGCCATACTATCATAGAGACCAAGAGTAGGTAGAAGTGAAACAACAAATGAGGATGTCATACTATCATAGAGACCAAGAGTAGGTAGAAGTGAAATAACAAATAAGGATGTCATACTATCATAAAGACCAAGAGTAGGTAGAAGTGAAATAACAAATAAGGATGTCATACTATCATAAAGACCAAGAGTAGGTAGAAGTGAATAACAAATAAGGATGTCATACTATCATAGAGACCAAGAGTAGGTAGAAGTGAAATAACAAATAAGGATGTCATACTATCTAGAGACCAAGAGTAGGTAGAAGTGAAATAACAAATGAGGATGTCATACTATCATAGAGACCAGAGTAGGTAGAAGTGAAATAACAAATAAGGATGTCATACTATCATAAAGACCAAGAGTAGTAGAAGTGAAATAACAAATAAGGATGCCATACTATCATAGAGACCAAGAGTAGGTAGAAGTGAAATAACAAATGAGGATGTCATACTATCATAGAGACCAAGAGTAGGTAGAAGTGAAATAACAAATAAGGATGTCATACTATCATAAAGACCAAGAGTAGGTAGAAGTGAAATAACAAATAAGGATGTCATACTATCATAAAGACCAAGAGTAGGTAGAAGTGAAATAACAAATAAGGATGTCATACTATCATAGAGATCAAGAGTAGGTAGAAGTGAAATAACAAATAAGAATGTCATACTATCATAAAGACCAAGAGTAGGTAGAAGTGAAATGACAAAGGATGTCATACTATCAAAGAGACCAAGAGTAGGTAGAAGTGAAATAACAAATAACGATGTCATACTATCATAGAGACCAAGAGTAGGTAGAATTGAAATGACAAAGGATGCCATACTATCATAGAGACCAAGAGTAGGTAGAAGTGAAATAACAAATAAGGATGTCATACTATCATAAAGACCAAGAGTAGGTAGAAGTGAAATAACAAATAAGGATGCCATACTATCATAGAGACCAAGAGTAGGTAGAAGTGAAATAACAAAGGATGTCATACTATCATAGAGACCAAGAGTAGGTAGAAGTGAAATAACAAATAAGGATGTCATACTATCATAAAGACCAAGAGTAGGTAGAAGTGAAATGACAAAGGATGTCATACTATCACAGAGACCAAGAGTAGGTAGAAGTGAAATAACAAATAAGGATGTCATACTATCATAAAGACCAAGAGTAGGTAGAAGTGAAATAACAAATAAGGATGTCATACTATCATAAAGACCAATACATGATGAGTGAAAGTGGAACATTTTTCTGATCTAAAAATCAGATAGTGAAACTATTACACAAGCTAAGTTTTATATAACAATTGTTACTGATTTAATATTTTCTTTAGGAATCAAAGTATAGTATTTCAATATTTTTAAAACTATTACATCTGAACACAACAGTTCATATATAGACTTGAATATTATACAGATATTTAAAATTGATTTAAGCTTAATCAAATTCAACTCACACAATAAGAAAATATACCTCAATATTGACAAGGATTTGAAACCACAGTGATCAATACAATACAAACTGACAATAATGGAGCTTCACTGACTGTATGAGCCAACCAACAATGACTTTTGCATTTCTTTTACGGTATTTTAAAAAGACTTTACATTAACTCTGGGCCCTTTCTTTGAATATTCTTTCAAGTTCGATAGTCAGATTAGTCAGGTCAAGGTCTTGTTTTGATTTTGAAGTAATTGAAAACACATATTCTCTTTTTTTCCGAGGCTTCTTTGTCATAACTTATGCTGATGGCCAGGATATTGATTGATCTAGCTATTTGAATAAATTAGGATATCGATTGACCTAGCTATTTGACTCTAAGAAGAGAATCAATAGACGAGAACAAGGTCTCATTCAACCCAAAATGTAATTCTAGTTATAAATATTTTCATTCTTACCCCTGAACCAGCAGCGCCTGCAATGCCAGATAAGCCTTGTGAGCCTTTCTCACCCTACAGGTTGAAAGAAAAATGAAAAAGGTCAAAACAATAAAGAATGATAATGAATTTACCTTGATTTACATACCTACTTCATCCCAACAAACATACAATTATGTTACAAAAATTATACTTACAGGTGGTCCTGTTGGTCCTTCAGGTCCTGGAGGTCCTGGGATGCCAGCTTTACCCTATAGGCAATGAGAGTAGATGTATAAATGGTAATGACCTTTCAATAAGCCTAACTCTTTCTCTCCTAATTGACGATACCATCGTTGATTTGACTTCATTAAATTAAATTTATGTTTAATTTTATAATCTTTAATTTGTATTATATAAAAAGGTCATAAAGTTTCCTTTAATTCTATACCAAATAAAACATTTTCTGATAACAAACTAAAAAAGTTATTGAAGCTCAATCATAGCAGGGTAGTGAAATAGTAATGGGCAACATGAAGAATTCCGTCAAAAGGTGGGAAAATAATTTCGGAGAGAAAGAGTTAACCCAGAATAGGTAAAATACTTTAATAATGGAACAAATGTTTTCTTTTCTATATTTATTTCTTTATGAAATAACTGAAAAGCACTAATAAATAAACTTTAACAATTGGAAGAAAACAAGCTTTTTATTTTAAAAAGCAAAGTAACATGACAGATGCTTTTTTAATGTAAACATTATTTAGTGATCAAGATATCCCCACTGACCTCGGGTCCAGGATAACCTCTGTCACCAGGTCCACCAACAGTTCCAGGAGGTCCGGGAGGTCCAGCAACACCAGCAGGTCCAGCAGGTCCCTGTCAAAATCATGAAAGCTCATGCAAATGATATGTTGTTGTTTTTTTACAATATACAATAAGAAACAAATTGGTGCAATAAGAAACATTAGGAACAAAAATATAATAAGAGCTACTGATCAACTGTAATTTATAATAGAAGAAGATATATCAAATAATAGTACTTACAGGTGGTCCAGTCTTTCCAGCAGATCCTGGTACACCAGTATCACCTGGGGGACCCTAAAAAGCAATGTACAGTGAAATATATAAAATTCAAACTGAAATTTAAAGTAAAGAAAGATACAAGAATTTCTTTTTAATATCAATAGGCATATTACTTTCCCGAAAACACTATTGCACAATTACTTATCGAAACAGTTATTGTCATGAGTTGATACTGTGACCTAACTCTACCTGTTTCTAGAAGCCAGGGTCAGGTCATAGAAGGCGCAGAACAAATACATGTTAATTAAAATCATCCAATCAGGGAAAGAGGTCCGAGAAAAAAAATTGCATCCGTCAGTTTCTAGAAGGTTAAGTTAATCAAATATTTAGGATAAAAGTTTCTATTATTCTGGAAAGTATGGTTGAGAAAAGTATAAATGAGGGTAAAGCTAGTTAGTCGGGGTCCTTGCATTATAACTGATTCTTGTGTTGTTCTGAGTTTTAAACAGTTGGTGGTCCACTAGTTAAAGTTGTATCATTAGGTTTTTTAGGTGATATGTTATATCAATTGAAGTTTTATAGGTAAAAGTGTATTATCAAGAGATATAAGTGAAGTTGGTAATAAATTGAAAGTCTTGGTATAAGTTTAGTTGGAAGAAGTTAAATAAAGAAGAAAGAGAAGAAGACAGATGTTTCTTCAAGTTGGTTGTCAAGTTATTTATAGACATCTTCGGCAAGATGATTCTGTTTGAGCCATTATTAATATAAGAAGAAATATCAGGCAATAAAGGAATAGAAATCATCATAGTTATGAGTTATGAAACAAAACTAATAATTGAACTTGTATAAATATTTGCAAAGCCAAATCAAATTTTGGAGCTAATTTACCTAACTATATCTTCAAGTTTTCTATAATTCAATTTAGATCTGCTATATGCAATGCCTTTTTGTTGTCTAGTAATTTAAAATAAGAATCTTGATTATTTTTTAAATCATCTTTATGTTATAGTTTCTTACAAACAAAAAATATTCTAAAATAAATAATAACTAAACTTCCATTATCTAGTTCTTTTTACAGCCACAAAGTTTTTATAGCAAATTATAATTAGGCATATTGAAAATATAATAAAACTATAGCTTACAATACAGCTATTTTTCTAAACTATAGGACAAATTTAGATTTATTATTGCAATAAGGAAGAGTAACAAAGAAGATCTTCCTTGACATTGTTAAAAACTTTTATCAGTTGTACTTACAGGGTTGCCAGGTGTACCTCTATCTCCGGCTGGTCCTGGCTCACCATTAGGTCCCTGAAAGAAAGCAAAACATTTTAGACTTAGATATTATTGGACTTGATTCCCTTTGTTGCTTTCCATGATGTCTTTGGTCATGTTGAGGCTTTTGTGCTTGTGCTTGAGAGTTTGGTATTTAGTACAACTGAACCAAGTACACAGACATCATAGCATAGCTGAAATACTCATTTACTTTTTGCCACTATATTGCTTTAGGATAGAATTTCCAAGAAACTTGTCATTTGTTTCTTTACAGAGAACCAGCCTTGGGTCCAGACAAAGTTGAGCCAGTGACTGAGCTTGGTCTAGCCCGGAGCCAGTATTGAATTAATTGTGACTGAAGCATGGTCATCTTCAAAGTCCTGCAATCCCATGTTGCCAGTGACAGTTAAACACTAGTTTTGTTAACAATTTTTAGTTAGTCCCATTTGTGCTCATAGATACATATAGTTCATTGCATTGATAAATGTTATCTACATGTCTAGTATAGGAGGCACGGTGGCCGAGCAGTAGAGCTTTGGCTTCTAAACCAAGGCTCCAGGTTCGAAACCTGGTGAAGACTAGGATTTTTAATTTTGGGATCTTTTGGGCACCTATGAGTTCACCCAGCTCTAATGGGCACCTGACATTAGTTGGGAAAAAGTAAAGGCAGTTGGTCATTGTGCTGGCCACATGACACCCTTGTTAACCATGAGCCACAAAAACAGATGACCTTTACATCTTATGCTCTCTAGATCACTTTTACTTTGCTTTTACTTTACCTGTCTAGTATGCAGCTTATGTGTTATGTATGTCAACTTGTTATGTTAGTCAGGAACTGATGTCCCCTATCTATTTACATTTCAATCATCCTCTTTCCATTGTACAGAAAAACATTATATTAAATAAGGATATATAGTTTGTTCTTAAAAAAAAAGACTGTCACTTGCTTATCAAGCCAATATTAAATATAGTTCAAGTACATCTGATGTTCACTGTATACAGCATAGCTTTGTTTTATGTTGACAAAATGAAATAAATATTTACTCATTTAAATTTATTTCCTAGAAACAGGAATCATTTTTAAACATTTCTAAACTAAATTTCTCAAACTTACAGGTGGGCCCATAACTCCAACAGGTCCAGGTGATCCAGGATTACCAGGAATGCCCTAGAGGAATAAAAAACAATGTGTGCTGAAATAGTCCTATGTATTTATTTTAATTTTAAAATTAATATCAGTTTCAAACAATGAAACAAAGTAATTATTTAATATGCTTTCTAAACTCAGAAAATTAAATTACTTACAGCTTCTCCACGGTCGCCAGGTGGTCCTGGATGTCCATTATCACCAGGTACACCCTACATAAAATAGGTGAATTGAATCAGTTATTACAATGACAAATCTTTATTGCAACTCTGCAATTTAATATGTGCAAATTACAACTAAAGTTCTATTCAGACTAATAGAAAAAAAATTCACATTTGGTCCAGGTGGCCCCATCAATCCAGGTGGTCCTTGTGGTCCTTGAATGCCTTGTTCTCCACTAAATCCTGGTGGTCCTGGTGAGCCAGGGTCACCCTTGCTACCAGGTGGACCTTGAATGCCTTGTTTACCTCTTTCTCCTCTTTGACCCTAAAGTCAAACATTTTCCAAATAGCTAAATGGAACTCAAGTATCAAAGAATGAGTAAAAAGCTTCAAGCTCACTTTATTCTATAACAAAAAATAGTATGTGCAAATAGTTCAATAGTAAAATTATCTATGAAGTTTTGTGATGTGGAGATAGTCATCCAGTAGAATATTAGATAGAGATTATCTTTACCAGGAGAACATATGCTTAGAAAATGTATATAAAGAAAATAATTAAACTATCTTAAATAGTTACATAGGTAAAGATAATCTTACCCTGACACCAGCTTCACCCTGTTCACCTTGTGGTCCAATCAAACCCTGAAATTTTTCACAAATGTTAATTTATTATAATATATTTATAGATCTATAGCCCCCCTCATCCCTTGAAATTCTACCAATCGAATTACAAATTATACAGATATTTTTTAATAGTAGTAATTATTATTAATTACTGTAATTTTGCCATCCTACTTATCTGTTTCAAATTAGCTAAGGCTAATAATAGAAATTTGATAGGAATATATATATATATATATATATATATATTTATTTATCAAAAGACTACGTTTATTATTCCAAGATATTTAAATTAATGAATTAACAATGTAAATCCTCTTGAAGGAATTGAATATTTCAATAATCCAAATTGAAATAGAATTAATAAACACACATAATTCCAAGTTAGAATGCACAATATTATTTAACTTTGAAAAACAAATCCACATAAATAAATGTAATATCACGCTGAAAACTTATGGACCAGGAATTATGACACTTGCTCAATTTATATAAAAAAGTAAAGAACTAGCATACCTGATCAGAATTTCATGATTATGGTTACTGCATAAATGTATTAAATTATTGTTTTCCCGAACTATTTTAACAATGACATCATTTTATTACATGACAAAAAGCATGAAACTCAGAACAAAATTCAGCAGAATCACAACCAAGTAAATCTAAGAGAGAATAGATAGATGTACATATTTTAAGAGCCTTTACCTCAAATAAGAGACACATGATTAAATCAATTTAATTCTCCCATTTCCCCCCCCCCCCCCTCTATACAGACTGTGCCATTAATACAATGAATAGAATAAGAATCTAATTATTCATCTACTCACAGGTTTTCCTCGTAAGCCTCTACGACCTCTTCTTCCAAGTCTGCCTTGTTCTCCCTATTGGTACAGTAATTAAATTAAAAGAGCATGAGGGTATTCATATTGTGCTAAGTACATTAAAAAAAAATCTTTTATATGCTATATTTAAACATTTTTTTCAAGTGCATATTTTAACACTGAAGAACTACTGAAGAACTAAAAACAATTTTTTAATTTTTTTTTTATATCAAAACTGACTCAAATTTGTAAATTCAAAAATGTAATCATGTAAACAAAAATATTCTAAAATGGGGCTACATGTTATGGACCAGGAATTATGACACTTGCTCCATTTATATAATATAGTAAAGAACTAGCGTACCTGATCAGAATTTCATGATTATGGTTACTGCATAAATGTATTAAATTATTGTTTTCCCTGAACTATTTAACAATGACATCATTTTATTACATGACAAAAAGCATGAAACTCAGAACAAAATTCAGCAAAATCACAACCAAGTAAATCCAAGTGACTAATAGATAGATATACATATTTCAAGAGCCTTTACCTCAAATAACAGACACATGATTAAATCAATTTAATTCTCCCATTCCCCACCCCCTCTTTACAGACTGTGCCATTAATACAATGAATAGAATAAGAACCTACTTATTCATCTACTCACAGGTTTTCCTCGTAAGCCTATACTTAACTTACCTTAGGTCCATTAGGTCCAGGATAGCCAGGGAATCCAGGCACACCAATGCGTCCCTTTAGATCACATATACAAGAAACAATGTATGTGTAGATATATAGAAAATAAACAATTAAGATTAATAAAGACTTTGAAATACAAGTTCATCACACTGCCTTACTTTTTCACCAGCTACACCTGGGGCTCCTGCTTCTCCTGGTGGTCCAAAGTCACCTTTTGGCCCTTCAACACCCTCTGGTCCTGGTGCACCTGAAAGTCCTCTCAGTCCTTTCTCTCCCTTCTCTCCCAAATCTCCAGGTAAACCATCATTACCAATAACACCCTAGACCAATAGAATGCTCTTTAGACAATGTTTAAAATAAATAAACACCAAAATATCATTTAAAAGAAACAAAATATCTAAGATTTTTGTTCTTCATATTTAAATGTAATTAAATCAAAAGTTAATTTTTTAAAAACTTGAAAAAAAAATGTTTAATCTTTTTTTTTATTGCAATCAGAATCTTGCAGCACTAAAACTTTGATTATTGTGAATTATTTGTTACAGTTAAGTGAAAAAAAAAATCTAACCCTGTCTCCTTTTTCTCCATTAGGACCTCGTGTGCCATCATCACCTTTAACACCACGTGGACCAGGATAACCTATGACACCCTGTTGACCTTGAGGTCCCTAAAAATTAAGATTATATAAGCAAGTGAAATAACAGAAAGGTATTTGTTTTCAGCTGTTGGAACATAACAGAATCAAATCCACCACTTTACAATCAAATCATATATTCTCTACAAGTTATGAATGTGTTGACAAAATGTCCACAATAAATGAACTCACCAGATCCCCCTTTGTTCCTGAAGTACCAGGTGGACCTTGTAGTCCCTTCAAATGAAAGTAGAGTAGATTAACAAGTGATTAGTTAGAACATTGGTTCTTTCAAATCATGCTAGAACATTGTGTACTTTAATAACTATCCTACATAGGTAAACTATCTAGATTTCTAAAACAATATTTGAGACTTACATATGATTAAAGAGGTTGTTTTGCATAGATCAAAATTAGAGCTAAATCAGAAATTTATTGGAAAAGAAAATGTTACAGCTGAAATTAATTGTTCAGCCATGAAATATATTTCAACTAAAAAGCAAAGAAATATTCAATGTATTAAATAACTCTCTGGCTCAGTAAATGAATGAGACTCATGCCACTGTTCAACAGTGTGTACTTTTTTGTTGTTGTTATTTTAGCATACATCACTTTGTTAACTCATTTGAGAATGTAACTTTTCAACATTTCTATCAGTTTGTCTTAGGTAATCATTACAATTTGAAATCAAAGCTATCAAAATCATTAACATTATCTCTCATTTTTAACAACAGGAACACCATTTCAACACCATTTCAACCTTTTCTCTTTTTTTCAGGAAATATAATCTGCATTGCTTAAAAAACATTTGTTGTAATTGTCATTAGCAATATATCACCATACACAATGATTTCACATGAAGATTCACTAACAGAGCAGCAAGCAACATTGTTTATTAATTAAACACATTTCTTAAAAAGTAAATGAAAAATATTTCAACACCAAAATGTTTAATAAAAACAGTAGGCATTACAGCAATATTAATATGCGGTTGAAATTGAGCTCTGCATATTCACAAAGAGAATTACATATAAAAATGGTGTGAAATAGAAAATTTTAAAATATATATATATATCTATATCTAACAAAAAAAAAGTTAACATCAAACAAATGGAGATTTCACAAATACTTCAAGTTAATAAGATTGTAAAAAAAAAAAAAGGTATCTGTACTTACAGCAGGTCCCATTGGTCCAGGCAGTCCAGGCAAACCTGGTTTACCAGTAGCTCCAGGTACACCAGCAGGTCCAAGAGGGCCTATAGGACCAGGAGGACCCTGAAGAAAGAAAACAAAAATGTTGGTCAAACTTCAAAAAGTCTGTTTCAATTATTTTTAAAAAACTTGTTTAGAAAAAAATAAAGCTGATGGTCTATACTTACTGGTTGTCCAACTGGACCAGTCTGTCCTGGGGCACCGGGGCCTCCAATAGGTCCCTGCAGAGAGGCCAAAAAAAAGTTTTTTTTAGAATGACAAGAAAATAGAATGATGGAATTTCAAGTATTTATGCATGATTTGAGTTGTTTTCTTTAAATTTAAGTATTTTTTAACTTAAACGTATAAAGTTCTTACAAAAATAAAAAGTTAGTATGGTTATTCTAAAAATTTACTACTAAAAAATAATAAAAAAAGGAAAATTACAAAAATGCAGACATTCCGAAAATAAAGGAAAATAAAAATGTTTCTTGGAATGTTCACCAATTTCATACAAAAATGAAAATTTATTAGTAGCATGAATTTTGATGCATTTTTTTGTAATTTCAAATTCTCTTTATTACTGACATTGGTTATTCATATTTGATAGAATAAAATGTTCATTTACATCTGCTTTAATTCTGAACTGCGAATTATATTTTATTCTATATTAAAATACTTGGGCTCTATAATTATTATAGATTTACTAGTTAGGATGAATACTTTACCTGATCACCTTTAGAACCTATTGGACCTTCCCCGCCAGGCAGTCCCTGTTGATGATATAGAACACAAAGCATTTTTTAGTTATTTTGAAAAAAAAACAACTTCATTCTTCTCACAGCTTCCTTGTTTGGCTTTACTACAATTAAACTGAAATTTCATTTAATGCATTCAAAGTATTTTATTGCACCATAATTTATTTTTTTCTAAATGAATGCCTCACAAGATTTCCTTGTAAAATCTATTCATTGGCTATAATGAATAAAGAAAAAAAATTTATAATTGTGTTATGAAACAAAGTTTAACAAAGAACTTACAGGTGGTCCAATTGGACCCGGTCTTCCACGTGGACCCACAAAACCTCTGGGACCCTGACAATGTCACAAAACAAAACACAGAAGATTTCATTTTAATAGGTATTTAATTTAATAAAGTTGAAAGCTAATTAGTATGTCTAAAGTAACTTATAATTTAAACAATGAAATTTAGAAGTTTAACCTTAATTTACTTACAAATAAATAATGAAGTAATAAGTTCTAGTTTTTATAAGTTTAAAATGTTTAAATTATGATGAGTCCTACCATTTCACCTGGAGATCCCATTGGACCAATCTCACCAGGATCACCCTGTTAAAAATAAAATTGTTCAAATAGTTTTTTTTTTTTTTTACCTTTAATGTATAATATAACTAATTTACTCAAAGCTAAAGACATCTTCGCGTAAGAGGCAGTCATCTTGGTTGTTACAAGAAAATAATTGGCTGTCAAATAAAAACATGTTAGGAGAAAATATGTACATGATAATGGAACACTAACTAACCAATTTCAGATATATTAACAATATATGTATAGTAAACATTACAGTCACCTGTTCTCCATCTTGACCAGTTGGCCCAGACTCACCAGGCACACCAGGCTCACCCTATAAAAGAAAAGAGCAAGATGTGTATAGATAGTCACAAAAATGTCAATAGCTTCAAAACTATCTTAACAACATATGATTAATATTACTAATTATAATCTGCCCTTTAAGATTATCTATAATACTAAAAATAATTAAAACTATAGCATACTGCAAGATTAAGGTGCTTTTTATAAAAAAAACAACAACATGAAAGACAAAAGTAGACAAACATTGTTATCTAAATGCAAGGAATACATTTTAAGCTTATACTAAAAAAAATGAGTTACTTAGTTAATCAAGGTATTTAAAAAGATATATTTTTTAAGCAATTTCGACTTACTCTGTGACCTTTTTCACCTGGCATACCAGGCTGTCCTGGGAATCCAGTTAAACCCTAAAACACAACATCAAAATTATGAGATACATAGGTATAAAAAAACACCACCACCAATTTAACATGAAACAATTTTAAGAAATGAAAAACAAAAAAAAACTATTTGTGTCTTAGAAGACATATATGTCCCAGCTCAAATAAATGTATTTTTAGTTAAAGTATAGTAAATGCAGGCTATAGACCCTTTCTTCTTGTTTAGGTTGTGGGAGAGTGTGAATAGCTAAAGAATGTAATAGTTGATATTTACCTTATCACCAGGAAGACCCATCACACCACGCTCACCATCTTTGCCAGCTCGTCCCTAAAGAATAGACAGGAAAATGTACACATATAGAAGAACTGCAGTATTGTTGCAATTTTATTACACTCAAAACTATTCAAAAAAAGATAGAAACAACTCTGTAAGCTTTATATATGGATTAAAAAAAAGAGATTTATTAATAAACTACAAGCAGGGAGAAAGGAGTGACTGAAGGTATAAGAAGAAATAGCTTTAGCCCTGGAGGAAATGTAACTTAACATTTAACCAACAAAAACAAGAGTTAACTAAATATAGCATCTACCAGGGAAAGAATTCCCTATCACTGTCTAGTAAAAAATAAGAATCTATCAACAGGCTAAGCAGCCAAAATAAAAAAAAAAGAAAGTAATCACATTAAAAATATGTAACTGTAATTAAAGTAACAGAAAATATTTTGTAAAGTTATTTTTCATAAAACTTCAGTAACAATTTAAAAAAAAAAGGAGGGGGGGTCATTATATGAAAAATACTTACACGTTTTCCTATAGGTCCTGGTAGACCAGGCAGACCCATTGGTCCCATGGGGCCCTTTAGAGAGAAGAGGAGTTATTAAACAACAATAATTATGACAAGAGTATTTTTTTAAAGTGCTATTTACATGGTGATGAGAGTTCAAGTAGCTAATAATGTATTTTTGTTGCACTAAGTTATAAGCCTGCATGAGAGTATGAGGTGAAATCTATCATGAAAAACAAGATAAGTTTAGTTCTCACCATTTCACCAGTATTTCCAACATCACCTTTGTCTCCTACAGGTCCAGGTGAACCCTTGATATGAGGAAAAATAAAAAATATTTGAAACCAATGTTTTGTTATTTAATGACATGTTTTTAATAATAATAATTAATTAATTAATAATTTTCCAGAGAACCCTTAACCTTAAAATGTCAAAAAAATATGTATTTTAAAATTAGTTTTTCAAATTTTTAATATCTATATCTTTACTTTAGAAAAAAAAAAATATCCAAACTAAATGATGGATGGCTGCCTGGTTTGCGCGCTGGACTGTCGTTCAGATTTATCGATGGTCCAGGGTTCAAACCCTGCCCGCTCCCATCCCCCGTCGTCCTGCGGGAGGTTTGGACTAGGAAGAAATTATCTTCAACTCTGAAGGAACATCCGAAACATGTAAAATATTTTACAAACAATTCCTTACAGCTTTGCCAGGTAGACCAGTCATACCCTGGGCACCAGGGGCACCTCTCATGGCCAACATGTGCTGATCCAATAAAACTCTAAACTGTTCGGCCTGGTTGCTCTGTTTGTTGTCCCAGTTCATCTGAAATATTAGTGAGGGGAAAATACAATCATAAACTAAATTACTGCATTATAGTGTGAATAATTTTTATCTCCTGCCTAATATAGATCTATAAAATGAAATTTTAGTTTCATTTTGTAAAAACTAACATTTGTATAAACCTAATTTAATAAGACTAGAATATTTCTTTTTCATGTCATCTTTACTAAGGTTTCAATTATTTTACACATTATTTACTTACCGGAAAAACAAACACGTGGCCTGGAGGACCTTGAATACCTGGGTTTCCATCTATACCACTTTTACCAGCGGGGCCCTTGAACAAAAACACAAGTAACATTTAAATTTGTAAGAAAATTTCAGATGGGTTTTTTCTTGCAAGCTAAGTGAATATATATTTTTTTCAATGTAATGTAATAAAGAAAATTCTGAAATACTTATGTTACTTTGTACATTTCATTGAGTTTCACAGATGTAATGTATTTTTTTTAAACAATGTAAATTGTAAGACAAAACTTATATTTCAAACATTTCTAAATTTTGCAGTTTCTCTAGTCTATTATATGAGTTGTATATATTAAACTACACATACATTTTACTTTCTACTTTATATATATAAAGAAAGAGAAAGAAATTTTTTAAATGTATAACCTAATTGTAGAAATATATTAATTCTACGTTAATCTTCATATCCTGATAGCCAAACATCTTTTTTGCTAAACAAAAGGGTGTCAAGTAAACTAATTTACTGCTATCTTAGTTCTTACAAACTTACAGACTCGCCTTTAAATCCAGGTGGGCCAGGAGAACCTCTCTGTCCAGGTGGGCCTGGTGGACCCTAAATGGAATGCAAAATTTAAGGTTATTTAGAAGGCTAATGTCTGATTCCCTATCTTTTATAGATCTACAATTACAATTTCAGCAGCACTAACAAAGAGTTAGCATAAATAAATATGTTATTTTAAAATGTTACATTCCGGACATTAAAGTGACTCACAGATCTATAGGTGACGTCTCGCAGTTCTGCAGCATTATATTCCAAGGTAACTTTAGACTGAAAAAAAAAAAGTCAAATTTAATATTTATTCATTGACAAAACAGGCAATAAGAACATTTATTAAAATCAATGTTATCAAACTTATCAAAGCTAGGCCATCTAGAAAATGTCTCAAGAATCTGCCAATTTAATCTAAAAACAACATTTTCATGTTTAATTTGTGTTCTCCTAAGGCTAAAGAGCTTCTAGATCTAGATACTTTTATTTTCTTTTTGGGTGAAATCACTATTTATCTAGGAAGACAAAAGAAAAAATACTACTAACATAGTACCTAGAAAAAAAAATTTAATACTACTAACATAGTACCTAGAAAAAAAAATTTAATTAACATTTTGACAAATCCAATATTAATCTAGAGTAATGATGAATGAATACCTAAATATCTTCTTAAACTTCTTAGCCTTTGGACAATATTAATATCTTTGTTGCTTTTTTATTCCTAAGCACATATAAGAATGAAATTGAAACCAACTTGTGCTGGGATATGCCACATTTTACCAACAATTTTTGTGACCCAAAATGAGATGACACCAACAAATCCAAATAGGCAAAGCTTAAAGAATGCATAGATAGAAAAAATTTGTAATCTTCAAATTCTTTCTTCAAGTTATTTCCTTTTTGCACCAGCTCATCAAAACAATCTTTCCATGATCCAAATCTTCCTTTTCTGCTTGTAACTGATGCCACACCAAGGGTTTTCTGTCAGACTAGTTGTTTCTGGGCATGGTGGTTTTAAATCTCTTAATATTAATAATATTCTCTTTTTTTTTATGTTTTGTTTTTTGCATTAGATTAGTCACAATGCACTTGGTCTAGTCTCTTTGGACATGAAAAAAAGGAGGGGTGGGGAACAGTGAGGGGACGGGCTGCTTGACCTCTTTGGGGACCCTGCATTTTGCGTATAGACTATATTATTAATTATAATATTTAATGTCAAAATCACTCATTTGGGGACCCCCCCCCCCTAAGTAGTAAGTAGCCTAAACTCAATTCAGTTGCCTGGCCTGAGGGGATTTTCAAATTCTCTCCATCCCTCCCCCTAGCTATGCCTCTTGTGGGGAAGATTTATGCTGTTAATTAAGCATTTTAATAAATCAGCAATGAGACTTAATTATTCAACGCAAGCTATAGAGATCTAAAAGTTTGAAAATAAAACGTACCCCTTCTCCTCCTTCGCTAGTTGTATAATTTAATCCTCCCACTTCTGTTTTGATAATTTTTGTTACTTTAGATCCAGAAGATCCAGAAGAGCTCTGAATAGTATGTGATACCATATAGGGCAGTGAAACATCACAGTCTGGACAAAATCGTTCGCAGTGTTCATAGGCTGCTCCAGGGTCCGCCAAGAAGATAAGATCTTGAATAACACCCTAAAACAAAATAAGATCTTGAATAACACTGTAACATACGCCTATTGGTATTGTAGGCCTATGTACATTTTAACACACCAACGCTTCAGTGTTTAGGCGCTTCGAAATCTTATTCTACAAATACACTGAAACAAAATGTACATAAGAAAAAACATTTATTTCTGTGTTGTAAAAATAATAGACGAATAATTAATCTCTAGATTTTGTTAATTGGTGTTTGCTCTGCATTTGCATAGCGTCTAGTTCTTCTATTCTCATTTTATACAAGCTCCATACCCCAAGCGAATCTGCCTGTTTTGGGTTGGGTAGAAACTTAGAAACGGTTCTATAAAATTGTCCATTCGAAAAATCAAATAAAAATAATTCATTTTTTACCCGTTTTTAAATTGACATCACTGGTACAAAATCCTGAAATATCATGCAACACCTTTTGTTCATCCAAAATTATTACCATTCAATATTGTTTTTACCATTACATACCCTAGCGCGCTTATATGTATTTCCATTTCATGTCATGCAAACCTTTGTTGTAAAAAAATAATGGACAAATAATAGGCCTATATAGATTCTGTTAGGCGTGTAACAAGGAGTTTAACTTTAACAAACCTTAATTTATGTGAATGAGTAATTGTAACAGTTTTAAGCTTATTTTTATGAAAACTTGCTTATTAAGTTATTTTCTGTTGTTGTTTTTTAAATTTTGTTACAGTCCTGTCAAGTAATTTGTATCAATCAATATACTAAATTTTGTGAAAGGGAAATTCAAAAATATTTTTTAATTTGGACTAGTTGAGTTATCAATTCCTTGCAGTAACACAGTTCACATTACCCAAGTGTTTACTGTAAGTAAAATGTCAGTTAGCTCTCACTTACAGTAAAACTTTTGGTTTCTTCCGTCAACTGGAATGCTACAAACATGAGTCCGTCTGTCTCCATCTCGGCTGGCAAGGTTCTGTTTAGATTATATGTGTCCAGCTGAAGGCAGTTGTTGAACAATGTGACAGACTTGCCTTTCACGCTAAGCGCTACCCTGTGCCACCTGGAAACATAATGGCAGAAACTCAAAACAATAAGATGTATACAAGTTTAGCACCTGGGCTTGAAAGCTTTGGTGATGAATAGAACAAAACTAGAGTGAAGGAACAGTGTGATCAGGTGTAGTATATATATATATATATATATATATATATATGGGTTAGGGATAAAGAACGACAATTTGTGATTTTGATGAAACCAACTATTGTGGGATTTTCACACTAAAAGTTAATCACGTTAAAATGAATAATCTTGATTTTTAAGATCCAGTTTACGTTTTTTTAAAAGATTAAATTTCGTAAGAGAAAAAAAAGAAAAAAAAAGCAACAAGAAGAAATGTGTTGGTGATATAATAGGTCCTATAGAAAAGCGTAAGAAAAAGTAATGAGAAAGATTGATTATTGAAAGCTCACTATTACTAACTAAATTGTAATAAATGTATTTTATTTTTTAAAAAGGAACGACCCGAATTTGAACTTGTGGGCTAAAGCCACTAAAGGCTTCTCAAGCCAATGCGCTAACCACTCTGCTAGCGAACAGTCTATGAACATAGAAGATTGTATAGTTATCTACTGTTTGTATTTCATGTTTGTGTTCACTAAGCCTGAGACGGCAGCCTAATATAAAGGGGACTAATTCAGCTTATACCACCACTTCAGTCGAGTACTATTTCTTTCACTTGTTTGAGATACCAATTGTTTAATTTTAAAAAATTGATTCTAGTGTTGTCAGGTAAAAGAAATAATTGTACAAAATTTCAGCTTGGTCCGAAATTGGGTGTCGGAGAAATAATGTGTACAAACTTTTGGCCAGACAGACACACATACAGAGAGACTGACGGAGGGACAGAATGAGAAGATATAAGCTTTGTAAAAACTACTTTGTAATACAAACAGAAGAGCTTAGAAATTTGATGCACAGAAACTCATAATAATATTGTATGGTTGATTAAAATATTTAGTTTATCAAAAACAGTTGCGGCTCACGTGCATGGCCTAATTTGTTGAATGTAGAACATGTGCTGCTCTCTGCATGCCTCTTAATTGATAGGTGCTCATGATTCAAACATGTGGACGTGTGTGTTCAGGGGAGCAAAGCAAGGTAATTTAGTTTGTTACTTCAATGCCATAAAGCAAATATTGTTTATCCTTGGATACATAGTAATCCCAATAGTAACATAGTGCTTACAATTTTCATGAAAGCGTCACTTGATCATCTTTTCACATCTAAACTTATATTTGATGTGCAACTCTAAACACCATTGTTAAGATGAATGCTAACCAAACAGAAGAGGGTTCTTTATTTCCTTATTGCTCAAACCACAGTATATTTACTTCATTAAATGGAACATAGTAACTTCAAGGAAAACATATCAGTGTGTACATTATTTCCGAGGGAGGAGAGGGAATATTTTACACACCCATAATATGAGTATATATTATATATATATATATATATATATATATATATATATATATAAGTAGGGCTCCACAGCCACATGAGGAAGTGTGCTCTGAGATGAACCATAGTCGTTCTACGACTGAAGGAGGCCAATGATATATATATATATATATATAGGGTTGTTATATAATTATTATTACAGTGCCGAATTTAAAAGTTAATGGAGGCCCTGGCATTGCCTGGAAAGTATTTAGATCTTCTGACGACTGAAGGAAGAAAGTCCACTTTATTAACGCTAGAATAATGACCCATTAGAAGAATTCTACATTTAGTCTCAATTTCCTTTTTTCATACTTATTTTGCCAATTTGAAAAAGTTAAACATTTTTTTTATTTGCAGAGGCGCCTGTTTGTAGTGAGGCTCTGTGACTCTGTGAGACTGCATTGTTTGCACTGTCGTGAATCCGATCTTGGACCTATGTTGCCTTTCTAAGATGTACTTTATTAAAACATAGGGTTGCAGGTAACTGTTAGTGAAAGAAATTGTTAGTCACTAAAAACAAATGTTTGAAAATCATTCTCCATTATTATAATAATCTCACTTTTAAAAAGTAAAATGTATAAATTTTGCACTGCCCATAAGCTACTAGCAGAGAAACAACAAGGTTGCATTGAAGAGTCGATGGGCTGTAAATTACAGCTAACTATAGATGGTATTATATTGCATTGAAGAGTCGATGGGCTGTAAAGTACAGCTAACTAGAGATGGTATTATATTGCATTGAAGAGTCGATGGGCTGTAAAATACAGCTAACTATAGATGGTATTATATTGCACCAAGCTAATAGAAGAAAGAGAAATTTACACATGTGTTACATCGACTACAAAAAAGCTTTCGATTCAGTTCCGCATGATTGACTGTTAAAACCCTGGATATTCATAGAATCAACCCAAGAATAAAATAACTATTGAAAGTCTGTATGAATAATTGGAAGATAAATCTGTACCTTAATCGTGATAAACTAGGTTCTGTGCACATAAGAAGAGGTATATACCAAGGTGACTCACTATCTCCACTCTGGTTCTGCTATCTTCATTACTCCAAGACACTACAAACGGTTTTAGGGTTGACAGTAAATGTACAAAATGTGTGTCCCACTTATTATACATGGATGATCTAAAGCTATATGCAGAAACCGAGCAAAAGTTACAAACCTTAATCAAAACGGTAAAATGCTTTAGTGACGATATCTGTATGTCTTTTGACCTGGATAAGTGTGACATCATAAGCATTAAAAAGGGCAAGGCAACGAACACCAACATGGCATTTGAAGGCATCGAGGAATTGAACTCTGCCTCTCTTTATAAATATCTTGGAATAAACCAGAATGCCAAGACAAACCATAAGAAATTAAAAGAGGACTTTCTAGGTAAATATAAGCAAAGAGTTAATAAAATCCTCAACACAAGTAGCCTCATCACTGCAATAAACATCTGGGCCGTCCCGGTGCTCCTTTACACGTTCGGTGTGATCAAATGGACTGACATCGACCTACATGACATTGATAGACTCACTAGAAAATTACTAACCAAATTTCGGTGCTTAACTCCTCCACCATAAGGTTATACCTGCTCAGGAAGGATGTGGGTTGTGGATTGCAGAACATCTTCAAAATGTGTAAGATGCAAGTTTTAAAAATACGATCAAAACTGCTCGCCTCCAGCAATCAATTAGTTTCCTTTCTACGCAAATATGACTCCGAAGCAACCCCTCTGAACCTATACAATGCTCATGTCAATGTCAGTTTGGACGACGTAGGGCATGAGATTCGCCAATGAAAAGAAAAAAAACCTCCACTGAAAATTTTCGGATTTATTACATGGGGACAACATCGACAAGGTTGCTTCCTCAACATGGCTCAAAGCAGGTCTCTACCCTGAAACAGAAGGCTTTTTTTTTTACATCAATACAGGATAGAGTAATCAGAACAAAAATTACGAGAAGTATATCCTGAAACTCAATGTTGTCGACGAATGCCGAAAATGTGGAAATGTGGACGAGTCAATTGAACACATGTCAGGATGTCCAGCCCTATCAGAATCTGCCTACCTAGGTCGCCATAACCAAGTTGCAAAGTTAATACACCAACACTTGGCTTTGACGCACAATTTGAGCGGTAAGGACACTCCTCCCTATTATAAATACTCGCCACAAGAGGTTCTTGAGTCTACTGAACATCTGCTGTACTGGGATAGTCCTATTCTGACCGACAAAACGGTAGATTTCAATCGCCCGGATCTTCTGTTCGTTGATAAAAAAGAAAAAAACCGCTACCATTATCGATATCGCCGTACCACTGTCTCATAATTTAAGAAAAACTAAGATAGAAAAACAAAGAAATAATGGGAACCTAGGCTTGGAGATTAAGCGTACATGGAAATTGTCCAAAATAACAATATACCCCATTGTTATATCATCCGAGGGGATAATAACAACTGACCTCACAGACACCATCAAGGCCCTTAACATTCCTGGGAACATCTTCGTTGCCTGTCAGAGGGCGGTACTGCTGCAGACCTGCCACATCACCAGAAAACTTCTCAGTGAAAACTGTTAAAGGGACTACGATGAATTTTGTTTCTCTTTAACCGAAACTCGACCCTGGCAGCGCCAGAGAATGAATACTCGTTCGTTTCTAACATTATAATAATAATAATCGTTATTATTCCTAAGGATATTTGTCTTACAATTTGTGCATTACATCAAACAAAACATTATAACTATAGAAAACCAAAATATGCATTCACACCAGACTCACTCATAATTTACATGCGAAAAGTTTAAATCAGATAGTTCCTATTTAATGATTTGATTGCCAGGGGAACAAAAGAGTTTGTGTGTCTGTATGTCTTTGCTATCGGTGTCTTGTATCTCTTTTGTGATGGTAAAATCACAAAATCCTGAATTGGTAATTTTTTTATTTCTAGCAGTAAAATTCTTTATGTTCTTTGTTAACATCCACAAATCTATTTCATTTCCTTGTACACCAGAGTGTTACCAAAGACACTCTCCCCCAAGCCTATGACATAAAGTATAGACTGTATTTTGTTGCGTTTGTACGATGTGTGTTTTCTTGTATCGTCGCTAGGTACATTCTTTTAATGAGGCCATCTCCACAAATTAGACAAATATCACGTGCTCTTGGAATTGGATATCTTCTTGCAGGTTTGGAGTGTGCCAGATTTAATTTATACAGACAACTTGCCAGCTAGTTAGTCAAGACAATACGTTCCTTTTTTTTAAAAACAGAATCTTTTCAAGCTTTAGCTTTAGACACACACACAAAAGCATTAGACAGAGGTTTACTTGTTAGGTGAAGCAGAGTTCTCACAGTATGATGACCAATTGCTTACCAGGGTGTTCTGTTGCCAGCGAACTACCATCCTTTTTTTTTTTAAGCTAAATCTATTCTAAACAGCAGCCAAAATCGAGTACGACATAAATTTAAACCTCTAGATTTGTTGCGAACCGAATTTGAAAGGACTTAATATCAGTATAATTCAGGGGTTCTCAACCTGTGGATCGCGACTCCCTTGGGGGTCGATTGACGATTTGCCAGGGGTCGCCAAACACCATCGAAAAAATTAATTGTTTCTTTCTATTTTTCTATTGCTGTGTGTGTTTGCCGGGGGGGGGGGGTCATATGGCATCAAATATTAATATAGTGAAAAATAAACAATAATTTAAGATCTTCAATCTTCAAGTATTTTTAATAGGCTTGCAATGCGCTCATATCAACAATCCCTATTTACCCCCCCCCCTTCCTCTTTCTGCTTCTTACCGTTTTAAATTGACATCGCTGGCTAATGTCATCTACGGTAATACTCCGAAAACCCACTTAAGTTCATCCAAAATTTTTACCATTCAAAATAGTTTTGAACATTATGTTCAATGCGCCTTTTAAAAATTATTATTATTGTCCCACTCAGTGTCGCACCTAGGGTGGTACGGATCGTACTGGGCATCAGGTCTCACTTGTTAATTGACAAAGAAATATTAGTTAGTTAATAACAAAAAATTATTTTAACTCTTTGAAAAACTAATAATAATTATAATTTTAATGATAGTAAAAAGAACCTGTTGGTCAATGTACTTCTAAGGTCATTGCCATGCATGGAAAAGAAAAAAGAAAGCACAACTTAGAAAACTGATGACCTAAATAGCTGATCACTTACTGTCCATCGTTCAATGGCAAATTAAAGACCAGAGGCTCGCCGGGTGTGTCTTGGATGTCACTGTAGACGAACTGGCTCTTTGAGCCCACCTCAAAGGACATGATCTCGTGAGCCTTGGCGTCACTGTAGAGTGAAAACACTTTGCCTTCCGTGCCCTCATCGGGTCTCAGGGTCATAATGAGAGAAAAGTCCTGGGGTATTCCATCTGTACACACAAAACACATAAGGTCATAATGAGACAAAAGTCCTGGGGTATTCCATCTGTACACACAAAACACATAAGGTCATAATGAGACAAAAGTCCTGGGGTATTCCATCTGTACACACAAAACACATAAGGTCATAATGAGACAAAAGTCCTGGGGTATTCCATCTGTACACACAAAACACATAAGGTCATAATGAGACAAAAGTCCTGGGGTATTCCATCTGTACACACAAAACACATAAGGTCATAATGAGACAAAAGTCCTGGGGTATTCCATCTGTACACACAAAACACATAAGGTCATAATGAGACAAAAGTCCTGGGGTATTCCATCTGTACACACAAAACACATAAGGTCATAATGAGACAAAAGTCCTGGGGTATTCCATCTGTACACACAAAACACATAAGGTCATAATGAGACAAAAGTCCTGGGGTATTCCATCTGTACACACAAAACACATAAGGTCATAATGAGACAAAAGTCCTGGGGTATTCCATCTGTACACACAAAACACATAAGGTCATAATGAGACAAAAGTCCTGGGGTATTCCATCTGTACACACAAAACACATACAAGTTTTTCATGTCATTTCACTGATAGATCTATGCTATACTTTACACGGGTGGCTCTAAATGACCAGCAAGTTACAGGAAATCTATAAAGTTATAGACTTTTTAAAAACTTTTATCTTGGCATAAGCTGTCACTGAAAACCCTGAAGGACATGAAGGATGTCAACTGGTCACACGATAAAAGGATGATAACTAAATCAATAAATATGCATTCTATTTTAAACAACATTTGATCCTATTCTAGCAATACAAGTTTTTAAAAATAGTTACAAACTTTTGATGTTGTTTTTTTTTACTAACCCACCGAATCCTAAGGATTACTCACCTTTAAACACTTCGATAATTTTCTTGTGAGGTATAGTTTCTCCCGAAGTGATCCTCCAGGCGGGGTCTTCCACGTAGCCTTCTTCCTCGGCCTCCTCGGACACAACCCTCCTGGGGCAGAAGCCAGCCACTTTCTCTACACCTTGTTCGGAAGTCAGGAACCTGAAGTCAAAGGCCTCAATGACATCAACGGCATCTGTGGGAGACATTCGAGCATGTGTTTCACTACAGACCAATGCCATTAAATGTGCGAATCTAGGCATAAAGAGGATGTTATTGGGAGAAGTGGTAGGCAACACGCCAAGACGATTGCGGCACAGCGGCTGTCTGATAGCTACAAATTAGAAGTCTTAGACGTAAATCTATTGAAACAATATCCAAGGGTGAATAAATATTCAATTAACACAGACACACTAAAGAAAATGAAGTAATGTAACATCACATTTTTGAATTGTACCACAAATAAGCACACGCTTATTAAAATTTCGAAGTTTTGTAATGTATGTAAATGTGTTTGTATGTAATATCATAATACCTGTCTCTCTGTATGTCGCTTTATCTAACTTTGAATCAATATGTTGGTATTTCTAGCCTTTGGACTCCTGTGGCTTTTTACAAAGATTATATCAACTCACCCTGTCTGTCTGCCCTTCTGTCTTTAAACAATCATTCATTGGCGTATACAACATACGAATAAAAAATAATTTGTTCAATTAATTACTGGTTATTAATTACTTGTTTGATACCAACAAAAGAAATTAATCCTTTAGTATTCACAGATATGGTTAAATATGTGGGGTTTTGTCCCCTTAATGAAATGAACACGATTTCTGCCAAACCCATTCTCGAATCAAGTTGAAACTTTAAATAATATATTATTGTGACAAAACATGAATCAATTAAAATATTAACCAATTAGCCAAATATTTATTGACAATAATTTGTTTTATCTAAAAAGGGAAATAAATGCTTCATTATTGAGATATATGGTTGTAAATGTGGAGCTCTTCCCCTTAGATAAGCTTCTTTTAAAAAGGATTTGTATATTTTGCTTGTTTCACATTAAGTAGTAAGAGATGACTTTGAAACATACTAAGTAAAAGAAGACTACCCCCATGACCCCCTCCCCGTACCCTCACTCCTGCACATTACCATTCTACAAAGGTTTGTATTTCAGTCACGGCTTTAAAACTAGAAGCAATCCGTTCCAAACATTACGCTTTTTGCTCGTGCCCCAGACGTGAGCACATGCTTGCAACGCGCGAGTCGTAGTTCAGCAGCTAGAAATGTAGCATGCCTTGGGTCCACCTGGAGTTGCTTTCAGCAAGAGGAGGGCGGTGGTTGGCACACCCAGATCGTTCACCCTGACATTCAGACACTTCTCACATCTTTGTTGCTTAACATGCATGATGGTATAGGATTGCCAACCGTCAAATTTATCGGGGAAAATGCACTTTTAAAAAGTTTAATAAAAGTGTATTGTATCAACTAGTTTGAATCAGTCATGTAATTAAATTTGTAATAGATAACAATAAATCTGTGTGATAATAAATATTTTTACCAATTGCTTTTGCTTATCGCTATTGTATCTTTTTGGCTTTCTCAATACGCTATGATCTGGACCAGTTAGGAAATGGGGGGGGGGGGGGAGAAAGAAAGGAATATCCAGGTGGTTGTACCGTAATTGGTTTTTAAAACATTGACAAAAAAAAAAAGTAAATTAAAGCTCAAGCCTCCTCAGGCCGACGTGCTAACCACTCTGCTAGTGAGGCACTTATGACTAGAGATTGTATAGTTGTATATTCTTTGTTTCAATTTAGAGCGGCGACCTATAAAGGAGACTTATTTAGGTTATACCATCACTTCAGGTAAGTACAATTCTTTCCCTTGTTCGAGATAACAAAAAATGCAAACTTACCAATAGTTAAATAACTAACATTTTTTCATTGATTCGTGTGTTGTCAGTTAAAAGAGTTGTGCAAAATGTCATCTTAATCCGAGATTGGGTGTGGGAGAAATAACGTGTATAAACTTTTGGCCAGACAGACAGAGTTGATATATGTAAAAAAAGTGTCATTGCATCAATTCAATCATGTCATTAATTTGTAATAGATCTAGAATAGTAATAATAAATGTGTGCGATTGAAAAAAATTTTTTTTTGCGCAATTTGATGGCGCTATGGTCCAATCACTTGTGTGGATCAGTTGGGAGGGTCGGGGATGAACTTGGGAATCTGAGAGATTTTCCATGCTGGCTTTTCAAAAGAAAAAAATGGGATTCGAACTCAAGGGCTCAAGCTTCCTTGAATGGCACTAACTGAACAAATGCATTCGAAAACAGAAGGCTCAAAGTTATCTGCTGTTAGTTTCAAATTTTTTATGCGACGACCTCATTCTCTAAATTAGGTTTATCTCCCCTTAGCTAGTACTGTCTCTATAATTTAAAAAAATTAAATTAATTAGTAATAATCAATCAATTATTGTTTAATTATTTTAATTGTTTCATGTGTTCTTAAATACAATGTATAACGGTGCAAAGTTTCAACTTTTTCCGAGACGTAGGAGACCTAACGTTGAGCAGACTGATCTAGTGAATAGAAATAAGTAGACACAATTCCAAGTTGATTCGACTACAGGAAATCGGACAAAAACGTGTCAAAACATAATAAGGGAATTAAATCCATAAATACATAATTAAGTAGCATTTATTGCCCGTATTTTTATATCAAACAAAATAATTCCTCACCAATAATTAATTAACGAATTATTTTTTTCGTTTTTGATGGATTTATGTCTTGTTAGGTACAATAAATAATTGTACAAAGTTTAAACTTCATCCGATAATGGGAAATGGGAGGAAAAAACAATCTCAAACCTTTGACCAGTATAAGCTTTGTAATATTAATGCTTAGACAACGTTATCGATACATTTTTTGTAAAAGGGAAAGGTTTTCTAATTGGATGATATTTGATATTGAGATATGCTTTTGATTATCTCAAATATATTCATTTAAGACGAGAATTAGTTGAAAGCTTTGTCGGTCTTTATAAATGTGTGAGAAAATGTTGAGGAAAACTCAATTACTGATTACATTTAATTCACATAGAAAGCTTTTTCTTAGTCAAATGGGTTAAGTAACTATTTCTGTTTAAACGTTTTTCTAGCCCGCCTATTTTCTGAGGCAGTTAATGTCAGGTGGACCCAGACTGATCTCCACACTCTAGTCAACATGCAGTCTGCCTTAGAACGGAAGACAACCCTAACTAAAAAGAAACATTGTTACTTGTCCAAGAAAAACCCAGAAACTCCCCAGTAAGCATCTTTGAACTCGAAGTTTTAGTTTGGATGCACAAAGGTTGGAATCTTTTCTTAGAGCTTCACAATAAACAAGAAAATGGAGCTCTACTTTACAGCCAACAGTTTCTCGTTTGTAAATAATGGTTCGTGGTTCGTGCATCAGCTGCAAATGCTTTAAGTTTTTTTTTAATTGTTCAAAGTATGAAGAAAGGAAATCAGGGCCCTGCATTTGTTTAAAATAGTTAACTTTTGTTTAGGAAACGCTGTTTGTTAGGAATATATTACAAATACCTAATATATAACGTACAATGTAAGGAATACGTATGTATTTATGTAATGTATGTATGTATGTATGTATGCATATGTGCATGTTTGCAAGCATGCATGCATGTATTTATGTAAGTAGGTATGTATGTTTGTATGTATGTCCCGAATAAAAATAAAAACCGTTTGACCAATCTTGATAAAACTTTGCATAAATGTTCCTTGAATACTTACAATAAACCTAACATATGTAAAGTTGCCCTATCAGAAGCTGAAGACCTTAAAAAAAAGTTGCCCAACTCTATGAAAGCAATAGACTTTATTGGGTTCAGGACGAATAGCCTATTTAATATCTCCATTCATTATACCATGCACAGCGCAGTAATGCAAATCAAATTAGCACAAATGGTGACAACAAACAAAAATATTAAAGGCCTATAATTGAGCATGTTAATCATTTATAACTTATTTATTTAATATATATCACTTTTAAATCAGTTTATTTTTACATTTTAGACTAAGCATTCTTTTTAATTATACAGACCTATGACGTGGCAACGAGCTATATGTCTAAACTGCCCACATGTTGTGACGTTGCAGGTCGGTGTTCAGACCTTCTATTACGATTGGTCTCGGCTTAATCCTACTACTAAACTAGATCTAGGTCAAATCAAAAAGCTGTATTTTTAGATGTAGCAGCCAAAAATGTCACGAATAGGTATTCCAAGGTCAATGTCAGAGTCTATCTTGCTTAGCCTTCATTATAGCTTCAAAACCTACTGAGAAACGACTAGCTTACTACAAGCACACACACACACACACGCATACACGCACACACACACACACGCACACACACATACACACACACACGCGCGCACACACACACACACGCACACATACACATACACACACACACACACAAAGATGGGGAAACCTAATAGACACGGAAACGGTAACAAAAAAAAGGTAAAGTATAAGGAAAAATAAACACAAAAAAAAGTCAACGGTTTGACCTTTGACCTAGCACAAAGCAGGTGACTGTAGATTATGCTCTATTTCTATTTCCTGCGGCTACAATGGTTTCTCTATTGTCGACTGAAGAGAAAAAACAATATCATCTCATTTAGCCCACCTCTCAATCTCCCTTTTTGTGAGTCTAATTCTTGTGAATCTGTTCCTGCAAAATACTTTTTCCTGGCGCTCACATAATACAGACGTCTTTACACAACTGGCCGCCCCCTCAGTCCCCACCACTACATACCCCGCGCCCCCTCCTGCCTTTCTAGTACATGTACATTTAACTTACGCTCTCCGTGGACTTTCTGCCTCAGCCTAGAGATGACTGCGTGTAGTATATAACTGCTGGTCTTCGTACAACTCTTCATTGCCCCCTCCCCCCTTTTTTGTACAACAATTATGTACGGGCCTATTTAAACAGTCATGTACATTTCTTATTCAAACATACGCTCGCCGTTCAACTTATGAAAAGTGAAAGAAATAGGAAGGACATGAGCAGGGATAGATGTCAGTTATCTATTCCATCAAATCTGACGCTATTAAAGCTAACTTTTCTCTCTTGTCATCCTAGAGTTATTTCTTGTCATGAAATGAAACTAGATTTGAATGACTAATGTAGTTCATAACTAAAATGGCTTCTACCCACTAGATCAGTCATGCGTGATTAAAACAATAGCTTTTTTTTTCACGAATTCTCACCATAAATCTGTTCGTTAATACTACACTTTCGATTAAATAAAATGATAACATTCAGATTATTAATAGTTTCAGTAGGCCTACATGTAGCCACAGTAACCACGACATTTAGTGCTTGCTACTGTATATATGTAGAAAAAGGGAAAAGGTTTCTTTATAAAAAGTGCTACCACTCTGGTTTAAAAATGTAAAGTCTACTTGGAATAAAAATGTACGTACTGTCCAATATAAACAACAGTAGCAAAACCCTTTACAAACCAATGTTTCCATTGATGGTGGCTGTGCTCGTAATTCTGAGATGTCTGGAGAATAGTGGGAAACTAAAAATCTGTTATAATATTACTAGCCGGACATTAGTTTTTGTTTACTAATCTAGTGGATTGGATTTAGATATATGTTAAACTTAGCTAATGATCCTTTCAAGTTTTTCTCTTTCGCCACGAAAATTAAAGTAGTTTTGCGATAATGGGTTTACCCGTTAAGCCGATACATTCACATCTATTAAAAATGAAAGTAGCGCGAGATGAATGGGAAATAAAATACAATTAAAACGGGTTTACCCGAGTTGTTAAATGAATGGGATTATAAAATACGTCAGAATGTAGAAATTCGCAGTAGATATCCATATGGGAACAGTAGAGATCCATCTGGAACAGTAAAGATTCATCTGGGAACAGTGATTTGATTTGATTTGATTTTGATTTTAGGCACATCGGCACAATTTACGCCATGTCGTGCCTACAGTCCCCCAAGGACCACTCTCCCTCCATGCAACAAGGGCCAAATTCCATACAGTCAAATCACTAAAATCAAGGTCTATTCACAGTTAAAATAGTAGACGTAGTAAAAATGTAATAATTTGGTAAAAATCGAATGTAAATAGTACTTGTTCAAAAATTCATAAATCAGATCTTCGTAGACAACCCCACTTCCCGGATAAAGCCCAGTACCTTCCCAGGGTCGACATTGTCGAATAGTGTTTTTAAATTAGTGGCTCTAAAATATTTCTCCCTGACATCCTGGTATCTGGGGCAGTCGATGAGGATATGTCCACGCTGAGGTGAGAGTCACAATACTCACAAAGTGGGGGCTCGTCTTTCTTCAGCTCAAAAGAGTGCGTGATGTAGGTGTGGCCAACCCTAAGTCTGAACATGGTCGTGCTACCACGCCTTTTCAGACCCTTAGATGTGGGCCGCCACCTGACATCTGCCACAATCTGCCTGAGTTTATTGTGAGTCTCATCCTCCCATCGGTCCTGCCACTCTCGATAGGTGGCAGAGGCAATACTGTCTCAGGTCCGAGCAGGGAATTTGGGTTCCTGACACCGCATGATTTAGGGCTCTCTTTGCTTCTATGTCTGCGGCTTCGTTTCCCTCAATGCTAACATAAGAGGGAACCCAGATGGTCGGCTGTTATTTGGTCCAACAGCTTCAGGCTCTTATGTACCAATGGAATGTCAGTCTTCATCCGCCCCAAAGTTTGCAATGCAGATTTGGAGTCGGAGCAGATTATAAATTTTCTCCTTTCTGATGCTTTGACGGCCATAAGTGCAAGCGATATTGCATGCAATTCGGCCGTAAAGATGGAGCAGCCATCGGGGAGTCTACGGGAACAGTAAAGATCCATCTAAAATTCTTTAAGTATAATCCATTTAAGAAGCGTATAGAACCTACTGAACAGTCTAAGAAGAGTTTAGTACCAAGAACATTAAAGATCCATCTAGAACAGATCCATCCAAGTAGAGCAAAGACCCGTCTAAGAACAGTCAACATTGAATAAGTTACTAGATACTGACAATAACGTTCTAGCAGTAAGAGATTAGAAGTCTAGTCGTTCCATGTCGAACATTCAATTTGGTTTTCATGAACCACAAACTTTCCTCCAAAATCTTTCTATTAGGTACAGACAATGTCTATGTTTCAAAATCCAAACAATCTGCCGCACTTAAGTAGCCAGATGAGGGGATCTAGAAACAGCATACTGCTAGTGAGGTCCTAAATCCAGGATCGTTGGCACTGCAGCTAAGCTCTAAGCACTTCCTGAAGCATATGCTATGAGAGTGGGTAGAAGATCTCAAATTTTTTAAAATGCATGTTATATTTGATCTTTCATTATATTTGTGTTTGAAAGAGAGAGAGAAGGGGAGGGGTGAAGAGACAGAAGGAGGACAGCAGTCAGTGCACAACTCAAAATTGACATCTTATGTACAGCAGTCAGTGCACAACTCAACATTGACATCTTATGTACAGCAGTCAGTGCACAACTCAACATTGACATCTTATGTACAGCAGTCAGTGCACAACTCAACATTGACATCTTATGTACAGCAGTCAGTGCACAGCTCAACATTGACATCTTATGTACAGCAGTCAGTGCACAACTCAACATTGACATCTTATGTACAGCAGTCAGTGCACAGCTCAACATTGACATCTTATGTACAGCAGTCAGTGCACAACTCAACATTGACATCTTATGTACAGCAGTCAGTGCACAACTCAACATTGACATCTTATGTACAGCAGTCAGTGCACAGCTCAACATTGACATCTTATGTACAGCAGTCAGTGCACAACTCAACATTGACATCTTATGTACAGCAGTCAGTGCACAGCTCAACATTGACATCTTATGTACAGCAGTCAGTGCACAACTCAACATTGACATCTTATGTACAGCAGTCAGTGCACAGCTCAACATTGACATCTTATGTACAGCAGTCAGTGCACAACTCAACATTGACATCTTATGTACAGCAGTCAGTGCCCAAGTCAACATTGACATCTTATGTACAGCAGTCAGTGCACAA
The DNA here is from genome assembly GCA_036873155.1 of Biomphalaria sudanica. Classification (NCBI taxonomy): domain Eukaryota; kingdom Metazoa; phylum Mollusca; class Gastropoda; family Planorbidae; genus Biomphalaria; species Biomphalaria sudanica. Next base: position 276,128 of record JAZGLO010006688.1, read on the forward strand.
CTCAACATTGACATCTTATGTACAGCAGTCAGTGCACAGCTCAACATTGACATCTTATGTACAGCAGTCAGTGCACAGCTCAACATTGACATCTTATGTACAGCAGTCAGTGCACAGCTCAACATTGACATCTTATGTACAGCAGTCAGTGCACAGCTCAACATTGACATCTTATGTACAGCAGTCAGTGCACAACTCAACATTGACATCTTATGTACAGCAGTCAGTGCACAACTCAACATTGACATCTTATGTACAGCAGTCAGTGCACAACTCAACATTGACATCTTATGTACAGCAGTCAGTGCACAACTCAACATTGACATCTTATGTACAGCAGTCAGTGCACAACTCAACATTGACATCTTATGTACAGCAGTCAGTGCCCAAGTCAAAATTGACATATTATGTACAGCAGTCAGTGCACAGCTCAACATTGACATCTTATGTACATCAGTCAGTGCACAACTCAACATTGACATCTTATGTACAGCAGTCAGTGCACAAGTCAACATTGACATCTTATGTACAGCAGTCAGTGCACAACTCAACATTGACATCTTATGTACAGCAGTCAGTGCACAAGTCAACATTGACATCTTATGTACAGCAGTCAGTGCACAACTCAACATTGACATCTTATGTACAGCAGTCAGTGCACAACTCAACATTGACATCTTATGTACAGCAGTCAGTGCACAAGTCAACATTGACATCTTATGTACAGCAGTCAGTGCACAACTCAACATTGACATCTTATGTACAGCAGTCAGTGCACAAGTCAACATTGACATCTTATGTACAGCAGTCAGTGCACAGCTCAACATTGACATCTTATGTACAGCAGTCAGTGCACAGCTCAACATTGACATCTTATGTACAGCAGTCAGTGCACAACTCAACATTGACATCTTATGTACAGCAGTCAGTGCACAACTCAACATTGACATCTTATGTACAGCAGTCAGTGCACAAGTCAACATTGACATCTTATGTACAGCAGTCAGTGCACAACTCAACATTGACATCTTATGTACAGCAGTCAGTGCCCAAGTCAACATTGACATCTTATGTACAGCAGTCAGTGCCTTATTCAACATTGACATCTTATGTGCACGCATAGTCTTGCCTTTAACAAATAATTTTATACATAATCATTAAATGTGTTTGCTGTTGTGTTGTGTATCGGTGTGGGGTTGTTGTGTATCAGTGTGGGAGTGTTGTGTTGTGTATTAGTGTGTGCGTGTTGTGTTGTGTATCAGTGTGGGGATATTGTGTTGTGTATCAGTGTGGGGGTGTTGAGTTGTGTAAAAGTCTTGGATTCTGTGTTGTGTATCAGTGTGTTGATGTTGTATTGTGTGTCAGTATGAGGAGGATGCATTATGTACCAGTGTGTGGATGTTGTATTGTGTGTTAGTGTGTGGATGCTGTATTGTGTATTAGTGTGAAGGTGCTGTATGTGTACCAGTGTGTTGATGTTGTATTGTGTAGCAGTGTGTGGGAGTTTTTGTGTGTAACATCTTGGGATACTGTATCATATTATTCCTGTAACAATGTCTGGACTCTGTATTGTGTAAGAGGTTCATACTCTTTAATAACTGTAAGCAGTTTTCTCAAGCAATATGAAAGAATAAAAAAAAAACAGCACAGCTTCCCAAAGTTTAATAGCATCGCCATCTCTCCATCACCGCCCCAATGTCTCTAAGAACATCTTTTCCCCAAAACCTCTGGCATTCCCAGGTCCTGACCTACTTAGTAAAACGGTCTACTTAATCCTGACACACTTAATCTCAACCTTGTGTTTTTTTTTCCCGTTACTTGTTTTAAAAAAAGGAAAGAGAAATGTTAGTAAAGAAAACAAAGAGTGTTAATAGACAGTGCAGACAGCTTTAGGAATACTCCCAACCGCATGGAACGTAACTCTAGCGCTGGAGAGACCCGCAGTTGCCGGTCATGAAAGAAAAAAAAATCCGATTTTTTAAAGATAAGAAAAAAAGAATTTCGCTGTCAGATGATAAAGAAAATGGGTTCAGCGAGTTAGATCCAGCAACTTGGCGTAATAAAAGACATTTTTTTTTCTTAGATCTATGTCACCGTGTTGCTAGAATCATCTGAAGTTATTTCAGAAAATGAAACTCCTTGTAATAATAAGGAAAATATCTTTTTCTAAAAGCGTTGTGCATAATTGTTTTGTTTATTTCTTTATTTGAAAGTTTTGTAAACTATACAACCTACAAACCCATTTTTAATTTAATTAAATTTTACCTGCTATTTTCTTACTAGGGCACTGCAAACCCAAGGAATACGTATTTCTGAAGCTCTGAAATGCAGAAAAACGCTGACCAAGAAATCGACGAACATATTTTTTTATTTCGTCTAGATGTCACTAGTTAAAGGTACACCGTATGGCATTACACGTAAAGCCCTTCTCGTAAAGTCTTTAAGTAATATGTTTCTCATTTTGACCATCTTATATTTTAATATGTTATAACTAAAATGTAATAAAAAACGAAATTTTAAATAAAATCAACTTATTTAACAGTTGCTTAACAATCAATGGATACAGGTAGGCCTACCTTAAATCACTGTAGTAGGATTCAATACAAAGAACAAACCAATGGCGGTATTTATATATGTAATGTTTGAGTGGAAGTTGATGGGGAGGGGGATCTAACCGCACCGGGTGACACCTGCCCTAATAACGTCATTGCATGAGAACAATATATTCTTTTAGTATTATTTGTAACTCCCATGTTTTTACTTAAGAATTTTACTAAGATTGAAGTCTAATAAGGCAGAAAATCAGAATAAAGCATAAAGCAAAAGTAGAATAAAATATAAAGCAAAAGTAGAATAAAATATAAAGCAAAAGTAGAATAAAATATAAAGCAAAAGTAGAATATTCAATAAACTGGAATAATAGACTCGGAATAGTTTTAAAAGTAAAAAGGCAGCTTTAAGTAGAATAGTGACTCCTTAAACAAACACCTGACGCTATTTAAGTAATGTCAAATATTTATGCTTCATAACAATAGCAGACAAAAGATGACCAAAGAAACTATGACAGCACAACATTTGTGATTTATTTAATGACTAAACAGTCTACTACGCTGTTTTTTTTTCGACCTGTGCTACGCTTGCCCTACGATTGGGATGAACATCATTGTAAACAATAGCCCTTAATGGCAGACTTGACTCTAATGCAATGCTATGATTTTATTCTTGCAATCAACATCAAGTCTTTTTCTTTTTGCTCATCTTCAAAATGAGCTAATATATACCCAGAACCTTTAATCAATAAAGTGGGGAAACTAAGCTACCAAAAGTGCCTTTACGTAAATCCAACACTGGCAACAGTGACATTGGTCTTCTGAAATGTACCACTCGAAAAGTGTCGTTTGCTTCCATCTCATTTTAAAAACAAGTTAATAAAGGAAGATTTTTTTAAAACACTTTTACGGCTGACCCCAGGGGCCGCCTACGAGTTTGTAACACAAATCCTTGTCCATCTTTTTTTTTTTTAGATTGAACAATTACAGAACCAGTAAAGTTTAACCGTAGATATTCTACAGTAAAACACCTTGGTTACATCTAAGATACATGTATAGTGTAAGGCAAAATTTTTCTGAAAGTTTTGATAAAAACATGCCGAGTTCTGCAATCTTTTAACTTGACATTGATTTGAACATTCGAAGAACAACTCAAATCTAACTGCAAGGTAAGGCTTCATTGTTACTGCTAATTAAAAAATAATTTGAATCAGCATAAACGAACTTAAAATAAATTAATCAGGGCATCAATTATTTATGTAGGTCACGTTGATGATAAAACATTGGCAATGAAAACAACAAGTTGATGAACGAAACAAAATTCACCCTTTGGCTTGCTCTGGAATTAATCCTTCCACTTTGTCTCCACACATATATTTGTATTGAGGTCCGACGGATCATTAAAAAGTGAACATTTCATCTTCTGAGATTCAATAATAAGAGTTAATCAATCTTTCATATTTCTAACAGTTTTATTTTATAAAATGTTTCTGATTTTTAATCAATGTAGGAAACGCAAAACATATTTCTTGCATGTAGGGTTTTTACAAAATAAAGTTTTATTATCATGTTTAAAATAAATGCTGACCAAATGATATTCTGTTACAGACTAATACTAGACAGAGTTGACAAAATACAGTTATATTTTACACTAATCGACCGGCGGCGTAGCATACGCCACTATTTTGCAGGGCCGGCCATAGGCCACAGCAACCTATCCGACCGCAGTGGGCCCCACACTTTCATAGGACCCGCATTTATTCTATGTGTAAATTATTAAATTAAGCTATTTTATAACTTATAACAGATTTCTCGCGGCCGACTGATTTACCAGGAGCTCCTGGAAATCTCCTGAAATCGCAAAATATTTGAAAAAGTCATGGAAATCTCCAGAAATTATTAAAAATCTTTTGAAAAGTCATACAAATCTCATGAAATATATAGACAAAAATTTGTCAATTTGGGGTGTCATTCAATATGGAAAACGCCAATCCAACGTGCAATAAATAAAAACGGCATTATGCATTAGCCGTAATTGTGTAATCTGGTGAAAGAAGCTTCTCGCGCCTCAAACTAATGAAGAATTACTTTAGTTCAACAATTCTCGTAGATAGATTGAAACATTTATTAATTGTTGCTATTGAGCGTTATGTATGTAGGAGATAAAATTTTCATGATACACTGTTAGACTTCGCTACACGCAAGGCTCGTAAAGTTCGTGGGATAACTCTACCCGCAGAAATAAAATAGTGATCTTTCCTTTACTTCTTCTTCTCGTCCAAACTCTTGAGGGAAGAAGAGAATTATATATATAGATGTTTATAATAAATGCTACCCAGTCTATTGACCTAATGATATTCTGTTGGAGCCAGAATACTAGAGTTGGCAGTCGTATCGTTCGCCAGTGTTCACCGGTGATTGTTGACAGTTAATACTAGCAAAGAAACCTACAAATAAAAGTTCCTATGAAACAATAGTCTGAGAGGGCAACACATTATTCTCATATTGATTGGCTAGCACTAAGACACATTTTAAGTGATTGTCTCAACCTCTTAGTAGTCAGGATTGTTTTTTAAATAGGAGAATTGTTCGCTCTTGGATTAAGGGCATAATCGTCCTAAACAATGGCTCTTGCAAGGGCTCTAGTCGTCTTACTTACGTTGTATGTCATTGCAATGGTTTCTTTCATGTATTTAAAACCTTTAAAAGATGTAATTAGCAACGTATTCTTTGACACTTTCAGCTGTGTATTACAGAACAACTTTTCCAGGTGCTAAATAGTATACCACTAAAATGAAGAGAATATTTCCAGGTGCTAAATAGTATGTTTATACAGACAATACGCTAGACAGATGACAGAAAGTGTACAATCAAACTATAAGTTACATGAACTAGAAAAGGTAACAACCGAACTTAACATCTGCCACCTGAGAATTTTAGACGCAGGTAAGAAACAGGTATCAAAACATGATGAGTCCTCCTTTAGGGAGCTAGGGCTAAACTGTCTAAAAGACGGATGAGTTAAAGCTGGAATATAGGACAGACACAAATAATTATAAACCGTTCACATCTGTGTACACACCAAATGGCAAATCTAGAGAGAATTCCATAAGTAAAGAAGCTGAAAAATATATGCTTGTGCACGTGATTGTATACAATGTGTCAGGTGGTTCGATTTGATTTGATTCATAAAACAATAAGAGGAGTTGGCATGTCTCACTATCATATTGAAGTAAAAACTATTAACGCTCTATAACTCTGACATACGTGAGGCTATTGTATTTATTAGAGTACTAATAAATACATTGTCCAAATGGTGTCATCTCATGGTCAAATGATATCTGTACAATATCGACGAAATGTTGTAATGATTGGATTAAAAATTATTAGCAATTAAAAGTTTGGTTTTGGGTTTAATACGTCTTGATACACACAATAGAGCGCGTAGATATGTCAACATTACATTTATTGGAAGGATCAGAACATTATAGTTTAGTACATGTATACCAATAAAAAAGCATATTCCCACACACACACAGAAAAACAACTTTAGAATCAATACGCTCAAATATGTCTACCTGTTGTGGCACATAAAGTAAATTAAATAAACGAGCTCGGGATCTGAAAATTCTATATATACACCGAATGTCTCCTAAACTGTGTTCCGCGAACAACTGGAATAATTAATTAGTAGGCCAGCACATGAATTAATCTCTCTACTAAAGTAAACCAAGTGTTCCCCTAAAACTCAGAATGTACGAAGTTCTCCGTTAGCAAAACCAGTTTGAGGTCTACTGATTGTGTTGTGGAATCTACAAAGTTTATTTGACGGTTGTCTTAAATAGTCCACCAGAACGGTATCTAGACATTTGTAGCTTTTTTTGAAAATGCATATTTATGTTTATAAATCAATGCAGAAAAAACAACAACGCCATAGCTCTTGATTTTATAACAATAATTATTTCTTATAATAATTTTTCTTTGAAATGAGTCTTTAAGATCAACAGTATTAAGACGAATTTGGTCTAATTATGACAGTAATCCCTCTTTCTGTTGTCTTATTTTTAATGTTCCACTGTTTCTCTATTTCTGTCATGGTCTCCCTTGTTTTCGTCTTTGTCTTACTCAGTGAACTTTAGCCTCACTTCTCTTTTATCTCTTTACAAGACAGCCCCATGACTGAGCCAGATGACATTTAGGCTGTAGAGAAATATACAGATTGCGTCATCAGACTGTTACATTCCGGACCAAGGAAGCGGAAATCAAGAAGTCATACACCTCTGAGTTCCGGACTTTATCATATTTTTAATTATAATTGTCCACCCTTCCACTCTTTTTACCATTCCGATCTAAGGTGCCACAATAAAAAATTCTTAAAATTAAAAATCTATAAATATTGTTGTACAATTAGGAAGGTCAATACAAAATATACTTTTGATTTAAAATTATTCAGTATTCGATATCCTTTCTTTCAAAGTATAGAAGAAAAAAGCATTATCTTATCTTCTTATCTTATATAATACAGACGTTACTTCAAAAAAGAAGATGATTACGTCCTACGCGTCATGCATTTAGTCATGCATATTAACCAATGACTTAAATTCTGCCAAGTCACTGGTTTTTCTGGCTAGCTCAGGCAACCCATTCCATGCTCTAATAGCACTAGGAAAGAAGGAGTATTTGTACAAATTTGTCCTAGCATATGGGACGAGGAATGTGCCTTTATTTTTGTGTCTTTCAGAGTATTTTATTAGATTTTGTTTTTGTATTTGAAGATTATGGTTCAGTGTTTTATGTATAATTGCTACTTTACTTTTGAGTCTTCTGTCCTGAAGGCTTCCTAAATTTAGTGATTTTACTAATGGTGTTACTCTAAGTCAAATGTGAATATTCGTTTGTTATGAATCTCACTGCTCTATTTTGTGTTTGTTCCAGTTTCTTAATGTTTTCTTGAGTTGAGGGGTCCCAAACGGTGGATGCATATTCTATTATTGGCCTAACCAAGGTTAAATAACATTTTAGTTTTATGTTCTTATTTGATTTATAGAAATTTCTTTTAATAAACCCTAATGCTTTGTTTGATTTTTTTATAGTTTCATCAATATGTGGATTCCATGACACTTTTTCATTTATTATAACACCTAGGTATTTTGCGTTTTTAGTCTGTGTTACTGGTTTGCCATGAATAAGATAAGTGGAATTAATTTGTTTTAGTTTTTTTGTTACTCTTAACAACTGACATTTTTCTGGGTAGAAAGACATGCTCCAATTTGATTCCCATTTCTGTAATTCATCTAATTCTCTTTGTAAAATATCTGTGTCTTGTATTGTTTTTATTGTTCTATATATTATGCTATCGTCTGCAAATAATCTATATTGAGCTCATAGACTTCTATATACTATATCTAGACTGGACATGGAGACTTTTTTTAACACTACAAAAAATGTGAAAACTTTTTAGAAAGTTGGATCAAGGCGTTGTTTTGTAAAGTAGTTAAAAGAAGTAGTCACTTTTTTTCAACCCTAACCTATGTAACATATAATTTAATTTTTAGATCTAGATCTAGTAATTGAACATCAAAAATAAGAGTACTCTCGTCTCATAATTATTATTTTGCAATTTTTAGATACATAATCTAGAGAGATCTAGGTAATCAATCTATTTAAATGTACATAAGATGATTTAAATCATCATGAATTAATTTTCATCTAGGATTTTTGAAACATTATCTCAATGGAAACAAATAGGAAATGGATTTGTTTCATATATTTGCGTGAATATCAGAGAAATGATTTTGCATTATTTCTAAACTTTGAAAACTAAAGATCATTACTTTTCTAAGACAGAAAAGATTGATTGGGGCGACTTCCCCTAGAGCCTGAAAAAGAGTTTACGTACATAAAAATCTATTTATACATGCGCCTGTGAATCGATCAGTCGCAGATAAGAATTTATTTCCGGTTTCTAGATATAATATATAAGTCTATGATTGAGCTATATCATTGTCTCGTGGTGTATGCGTCAAGGTTGCAACAGAAGTGTACACACGAAGTTTATTTTTACAATGGCTTCTAGAAGCTTCAAGTTTTTGTACAAAATAGTTAGCATGTGAAAGACTTTATTAGAGATTAACATGTTGTTTTTCTTTTCCGCAACGAAAACCTTTGATTTGAAAACATAAATAGGATAGAGACGCTTATTTCGATGTTCAATAGGTCAACAAGTTTCAAGCTCCATGTCAAGTCTAATTTTTGTGACTCTATTATTGAAATTAAATTATATTGTGTGTTTATAGCATGTGCTCATTCTATTTTCATGCACATAGTTCACACAGACTTAACATATACCTTAAAAAGTGTGATTAGAAAAGGATGAAATGAAATAAAATGTAAATGCTTTACAACGATTTAATAAATTTGACTCGCAATTTCAGCTGCAGTTTTTAACTTTATTTCACTCCACCCTAGCTATATGTCAAGCCGCTCTACTAAGTAAATCATTTCATTTCTGTCTACCTCTTCCAGCGATCTCACTGCTGGCTACTAGTTGACTTTTAGTCGAGCCACCAATGTGTAGCGGCCAGGCAAACAAACCAATGACTCCCTACAGCCTCATGCAATAAAAAAAAACACCCGTGTTTAACACTGTGCTGAAAGCGTAAGGGTATCTCTTCTAGAAAAAGGCTCACCATGCAACCTTTGACCTGTGCCACGAGCTCCAGACAGACTCTGGGGAAGATGGTGAGTGGGGTGGGGTGGGGGGGTCAAGAAAAGGGAGTTACCTGCTCTTGCAATGTAAAGGAAACGGCATTACAGGAAAACAAATCTATGTTTCTAATGAGACATGCAGTTTTTGCATCTTGTTTGAAGTTCCGGAACAATATCCGGGATCTGGAAAAGTTAGAGAGAGAGAGAGAGAGAGAGAGACGGGGTAGGAAGAAAACAAACTAAATGAGCAGATTGGCTTTACTTGTATGTCATGTTAAAGAAAAAAAAAGGATGTTGGGAATTTGTGCAAAGTTGAAATGAGTTTCTGACTGTGTGATACTTCAGAAGCTTATCTGACTAGGTCAGCAGTTCTCATAGTTTTATTTATAGACTTGGTCAGTAGTTCTCATAATCTATAAAGTAGACTTTAAATCAGTAGTTCTCATGGTATTGTAGGTCAGTATTTCTCATGGGCTTACCGGTAGACTTAATAAGTAGTTCTCATGGTCTTACAGGTAGAATTGGTCAGAAGTTCTCAAAATTTTACAGTTGACGTAGCAGATTTGGTCAGTCTATATTATAGTACTACAGTATTGCACCCTAGTAACTGAAGATTTGGGAAGTGATCATAAACCGACCCATTCTGTTGTTCTTGTTGGTGGTGGCGTTTGTGAATGTGTCTGCATTTTTTTTCATAGTCTAAAGTCACAAGCTGGAAGGTTGTTATAACATTGAAAGTAAAATTTGTTATTCATTTATTTAAAGCCAAAATAATTCTTAAAACTGATTAGAACTTGATAGAACGCAATCGAAAGTTATCACTACTACAAAAGTACTAATCTTTTTTCTTTTTTTTTTTTCATCGAAAAATACCACAATGTTTAGTTAATTATATTATTTTACCTTATAAAGTAAAAATCGATATCATTTTTTTTTTCTTTTACTACTTGTTACGGACATCTTTTATGAACAATTTTATGACTAGATTGGTTATCTCTATCAGCCTAGCATAATAAAGTACTTTTCTTGATTTTTTCTCAATAAAGCTTTATATAATAAATTATATTTCTAGGTTTTCTATGTCAAAGAAATTGTGCTTGAATTATAAACAGCTAACGATTTTTTCGCCAGTGTAAGGATCTTCATATTTTTCTGCAATTGAACTCACACAAAACAGGAAGTCTACTTAACTATTTTTAGGTTAATGTTTAAAATTTCTCTTTTTAAATGCGCCAGTCTTAAAAAAACGAAACAAACTAAATTATGGTGTTAAAAAAAAAAGCATTTTCTGCTCTACCCATGAAAAGATAGCAAATATATTTAAAAAAATCCTTTTTGAAAAAACAAAGCTTATCTAAGGGGGAGGAACTCCGCCCTTAAAACTATATACATCAATGATGTACAAGTTATTTCCCTTGGTATCAAACTAAGTAATTACTTGACTAATGGTAACTTTCATTTTATAATTGATTCATGCCTTGTCTATGACAATGAATAATTGCGTTTCAACTTGATTCAAGAATTGGTGTGGGACAGACAGGTAGACAGACAGACAGAGTGACGAGCTGATATAAGCTAAACGTTTGCCGAGAAGAGAAGCGCTCAGATACAGCCTTTGTTGGCCGACAGTGATTAATTCACTCCTCCACTCACCCCTCTCCTTACACTCACACAAAAGAGTAGGCGCAGCAAGAAGAGCGTTTCAAGTGACTGCGGTGTGAGGTCTTATCAACACTTTGAACGTTTGTTTTCATATCCCCCCTCCCTCCCCATTCCTGACTATGCTGCTCTCATCACCAGGGATTACACATTAGCCATGTTTTTAGAGACACGTAGTCTTGTGCTGACGTGTTCAACAACTATTTCTCCTCATGTTAAGTGCTGTTATCGCTCTTGAGTTGACCCAGGGGTTTGCATAATGAAGTCGACTTCATTGATGTCCACATCAAGTGTTTGAGAATCGATTCTTGTAAAGAATCAAAATTACTTGATTACTTTATAAATTTAGGAGATTTTCAATCATAAAATAACGAGCGATAAAAGACAGATATTCTAATAATTAAACTTGACTTCAAAGCAATGTAAGCAGTTGTTTTTTTTTATTCATTAACTAAACTCTATACGATTCTAAACCAATTTACCAACCATTATTTTACATTAACAATCAAAATCAAAAAGCTAACAATCAATCCATGGCTACTAGTTCTTACTTCATTATACATTATAGTTTTATGGAATGTTAAAATCGCATTAGACATACCATTAAAAATAACATTACAGATAACATTACACATTACACAATTATAAATAACATCACACAATTTACACAAAAACATACATTAAAACAACATAAGTTATATTATTACATATAGGTCTCCTTTCAGACCATGTGGTCGATGTAAAGACTATCTGTTAACGAAGATGTCCTGTGTCCAGCACAACAACCAACCATCTTTATTTTTCAACAGCTAATGTCAGGTACCCTTTACAGCGGGACTCAGAAGCGCCCGAAGGATCCCGAAATTAAAAATCTCAGTCTACACCAGGATTGGAACCCAGAACCTTCAGGTTCAGAAGTCTTCGCTTTACCACTCAGCAACCGCCTAATTATACCATTGCATAAAACATTGAACATAAGTTCACATAAAATATCACAAAAAACTGTTTATAAAACACAACTTATTACAAATTACCTAAAATTTTTAACATAAGATCGCATATAACATTCGATCTAACATTACACATAATTACATATACAATCACCAAAAACATTGAACCTTACATCACATTACATATAACATTATTTCCGTCTGTAGGTCTCTGTTACATCCTCAACCCCCCCCTCCCAAAAAAAAACCAAAAAAAACCCCCAAGAGTTCTGAATCTGTGACGTGGTGCCACATCATCCTAACCTCGTTCTCGACCTGTGCTTTTTCTTATCTCTCAAGCTAGAGAGTGTCTTCCTTGATATGAAACAGGTTTTTAAACTTGAACATCAGAAGCCAATCATTCTAATGTCACGTGTATCACTAATATATTATAGCGTTTCAATTGTCTAGAGAAACAATCCCATAAAACAATAGTCCGCAAGTTTCTATTGATGGATCATTTATAAAAAATGTAATAAATTACAGGGCAGCATTATGACTCATGATGGTATTTTTAAAAATTCATTAATCAGCAAAAAAAAAAAAAAAGAACAAATTGAGGAGCTGACGGTGAAACACAAAACTAGTTTTGATTGTGTCTACATTTGTTGAGGCCCATCTTTAGATGCACATAATAGAAGGACACTCACAAATATGTAGTCAAAATATAAATGTAACTAAAATGTCTTCAAACTTGAACTTTCTATTTATTATGTCAGTAAATTAAGGTTGTGTCTCTTGCTGAACTCATTGCAATCCAACCAGCAGCCACAGTTTGGTGAGTAGTTTGTCTGGAACGTTTCTGTTCCATATTTGTTAATAGTACTTTTCCTTTGGATTATTTAGTTCTACACCTACATGGTTTGTTTCGGGTTTTTTTTCAAACTCATTTGAGAGTCAAATGTATAGCAACTATTTATTTCAGAGTTAAAACTAAACAGACACAACAGACAGCTAGTTGAATGATTGGATCAACATATACAAAAGTAAGTTTAAAATATTACTTTCTTTATTAATGATCCATAGAATGGGGGGGGGGGGGACAGAAATCATCTGTATCTACTATATACAATTGTGACATCTTTTACTGATGAACTCAACGTAACAAAGTTTTGTTCTAGGTCTATCATCTGGAATTTACAGAGCTTGAAAATACTTCCGTGTCAAAATCTCTCTCTCTCTCTCTCTCTCTCTCTCTCTCTCTCTCTCTCTGTATTCTGGCAGCACCGCCACGTAGACAAACGTGGCATAGAAACACATATATGGAGGAAAAAAAAAAGAACGCGTTTCCCATAATTCTGTGTTCTTGCCAACTCTGCTTTTTTCATTAAAAGAAAGAAAAAGAAAATAGTATTTTTTTTTTATATATAGCGGTAAAGAAAATAACTAAATAGTCTCCTTTTTTTTTCAGCTTTAAGAATTTATAGGAAAGGAGAAAAGTTGCTGACAAAGTACAGATTACAGAGTATATCTGGGAGTGAATAGGAGGAAGTACAGATTACTGAGTGTATCTGGGAGTGAATAGGAGGAAGTACAGATTACTGAGTGTATCTGGGAGTGAATAGGAGGAAGTACAGATTACTGAGTGTATCTGGGAGTGAATAGGAGGAAGTACAGATTACTGAGTGTATCTGGGAGTGAATAGGAGGAAGTACAGATTACTGAGTGTATCTGGGAGTGAATAGGAGGATGTACAGATTACTGAGTATATCTGGGAGTGAATAGGAGGATGTACAGATTACTGAGTGTATCTGGGAGTGAATAGGAGGAAGTACAGATTACTGAGTGTATCTGGGAGTGAATAGGAGGAAGTACAGATTACTGAGTGTATCTGGGAGTGAATAGGAGGATGTACAGATTACTGAGTATATCTGGGAGTGAATAGGAGGAAGTACAGATTACTGGGTGTATCTGGGAGTGAATAGGAGGAAGTACAGATTACTGAGTGTATCTGGGAGTGAATAGGAGGAAGTACAGATTACTGGGTGTATCTGGGAGTGAATAGGAGGATGTACAGATTACTGAGTGTATCTGGGAGTGAATAGGAGGAAGTACAGATTACTGAGTGTATCTGGGAGTGAATAGGAGGATGTACAGATTACTGAGTATATCTGGGAGTGAATAGGAGGAAGTACAGATTACTGAGTGTATCTGGGAGTGAATAGGAGGAAGTACAGATTACTGAGTGTATCTGGGAGTGAATAGGAGGAAGTACAGATTACTGAGTATATCTGGGAGTGAATAGGAGGATGTACAGATTACTGAGTGTATCTGGGAGTGAATAGGAGGAAGTACAGATTACTGAGTGTATCTGGGAGTGAATAGGAGGAAGTACAGATTACTGAGTGTATCTGGGAGTGAATAGGAGGAAGTACAGATTACTGAGTGTATCTGGGAGTGAATAGGAGGAAGTACAGATTACTGAGTGTATCTGGGAGTGAATAGGAGGATGTACAGATTACTGAGTATATCTGGGAGTGAATAGGAGGATGTACAGATTACTGAGTGTATCTGGGAGTGAATAGGAGGAAGTACAGATTACTGAGTGTATCTGGGAGTGAATAGGAGGAAGTACAGATTACTGAGTGTATCTGGGAGTGAATAGGAGGAAGTACAGATTACTGAGTGTATCTGGGAGTGAATAGGAGGATGTACAGATTACTGAGTATATTTGGGAGTGAATAGGAGGAAGTACAGATTACTGAGTGTATCTGGGAGTGAATAGGAGGAAGTACAGATTACTGAGTGTATCTGGGAGTGAATAGGAGGATGTACAGATTACTGAGTATATCTGGGAGTGAATAGGAGGAAGTACAGATTACTGAGTATATCTGGGAGTGAATAGGAGGATGTACAGATTATTTTAGTGTATTTAGAAGTGAATGAAAGAAAGAAGAGTTGAGGGAAATGTATCTGGGGCATGTATGTGAGGAAACATTGGACTGACATTACACAGAAGTGGCTCAATTTTGCTCAAAATATAATCATTAAAAAAAAATTGTATTTGGAATAGATTTGTTGATCGAATTATAGAACCCGTTCTGTTAATGCAATGAAAGTTTAGCCAACAGAAAGCCCAGGATCTAAATACATAAAGGTTCGCATACATTTTAAGAAAAGCTTATAAAGCAGACAATGTAGTGTTTCTTGAAATTTTTTTGAGAAATACAATTATAGTCTAATAACAAAGTAGTCTAAAAAACATTGACTTGATAGAAGTAAATGTTGAATGTTACTTCATGTTCAAAGTTTGACCTGGGTATTTGGTTTCTTTATGGATGAGAAAGTATGACGTGTTTAAATTGTAAAGTGGGTCAGGTAGAAACAAACGTTTGGATGTGAAGAGTTTCCATCACGCTCTAATTAACTGTGCACATTCTAGGATGTTTATTCCGACAGTTGACCAGAGAAACAATAGGAACTGTTTCGTTTAGTAATTGGTCGGACTTCAAGATGGATTAATAGAAACAGGCGATCTTAGTTTTTAAAAAAAGGTGAACGATTTATTCGTTAAACTTACAAGCGGTTCTCTCCCATGTGACTTGCACCATGAACCTCATTACATGGTTATACAATATTGGTAAGCAAAAGCAACAGAGTCACGTCCCTTGCCTTGCATTTTACATTATATATTTAGATAACTTTGTCCAAGATAAAAAGATGCAAGGCGAAGAAATTAAGCTTAGTTCTTTTCTTTTTTTTTCTGTAAGTTTTCTTCATCTTTAATTTGTTTATTCTATCAATCGTACACACACACACCGTGTTCAGGAGCTAATGGGACTAGAGGCTGAGTCTCTCAGCGGATGGCTAGTCCAAAAGAAATTGCTTGCATCAGCAATAAAGCAATTTCGTAAATGGTTTAATTTACCTTCTTCATATGTGAAATAGATGTGTACATTCAGTTTATATATATATCTATTTGTTGCTCTTTCTTCTTCTTTACACAAATGGTTTCAATGAATGTGCATTTTTGTATGCATACTTTTAAAACAAAACGTATGCTTTTAAATATTACACAAAGCCGTTGCGCATTTTTTTAATAAAATGATTGTAAAACTTTGATTATAATTGGTATATGCTATACAACAATGTGAGTAACAGTTTCACTGTCCTTTTATGTTAATAAAAGGTGCACATGGTTAATATAAGTGTGTATACAATATACATGATTATTTTTTTTTTAAAGGCATACTCGCAGAAGTTCTGAATTAACCTAAACAACTATTTTAAACATAGGCGATAGTAAATTGGATTTTCAATATAGCTTCAAGTTTTTGAGATTTTAAACATGATAGTCGGACAGATTGGACAAAGACAATACTGACTTCTTCCTACTTTGGGACGCTGTAGATGAGAGTGGTGTCAGCATTTAAACTTGGCGCAAAGAATTATTGAAAAAAAAACCCACTTTGCCGCACCATCTGTTGAACAGATTTCAGGTGTAACATTTAGCAGGTGAATTTACTGGTTTCCCATCTAAGAAATCTATTAATATTACTCAAAATTTTCTATGTTCTTGTTCCATTCAACTTACAGAAGTAGCAGGCCTAATGGGGCACTACAGAAGTAGCAGGCCTAATGGGGCACTACAGAAGTAGCAGGCCTAATGGGGCACTACAGAAGTAGCAGGCCTAATGGGGCACTACAGAAGTAGCAGGCCTAATGGGACACTACAGAAGTAGCAGGCCTAATGGGGCACTACAGAAGTAGCAGGCCTAATGGGGCACTATAGTTAGTTGTTTTAATATGAACATGTCTCATCTATTTTCTAACATAACAAATGGTTAAACCTATATCTTATCTTATATATTTCAGACGTTACTGTAAAAAGAAGATAATTACGGCCTACTCATTTCATGTGTCAATCTAGTCATGCATGTTAATCAATGACTTACTCTGCCTAATCATTGGTGTTTCCTGGCGGATTCAGGCAACCGATTCCATTCTCTAATGGCACTAGGGAAGAAGGAGCACTTATTGAATTAGTTCTAGCGTATGGAATAAGAAATGTGCCTCTATATTTGTGTCTGGGTATTTCATTCGATTTTGTTTTTTCTGTTTGTCAATTCTGGTTCAATGTTTTATGTATTATAACTACTTTACTTTTATTCTTTTGTCCTGAAGTGTCTCTAAGTTTAGGGATTTTATTAATGGTGTTACTTTAATCGAATTGGAATATTTGTTTATATATTTATATCAATATACACATACACACATACACACATATATGTATATATATATATATTATATACTATTTTTCATTTTTGGTTTAAAAATAACTTTATATTGTACAATACTTATTAATTAGCAAAAATCAAAACAAATACTGATTGCTGTTCACTTTAAGTCTTATAAAATTAATAATTAAACTTCCATATTTCGAATGAATTACCAAAAGTTTATTTCTAAAGTTTAAACTTAAGTTAATAGGTGTAGTTGAAATGGACATCAGCAATAACTACGTTGTACAAATACTCAATAGATGAGGCAATTAGATATTCACTAATAAAAAAAAATTATATTATTTTAAAACAAGAAACTCTCCTACTTACCATCTGGCAAGTCAACATTGGCACCTATTGACCAGGGGACATGCATGAGCACCAGGCAAAAGGGCAGTAATTTGAGCAAATTTTTGGTAACCATGGCAATTCGTTCTCTTGACCCCAACGCCATGGTGTTTAGGGGAAGATAAACAAATTCACAAACTTTTCAAACAAGTTTTAAACTTTGATCATGTCTGTAAAAAAAAAGTCCTACAAGTCCTTCCACTACGCTAATGTAATTTAAATTACGTTTAATCCAGCCACAAATCACTACACGGACGAGAAAGAATCAAACGTTGATGTTGTTATTATTGTTTTCTCAAGTCCTCATTCTCTATAGGGAAACAAAACTCCCCCTCCTGCAATTCTCAGTCGAAGGTAGGGCACAGCACCCAGGCTAGCCAGTCAGCTCCGTGGGTGTCTGTGGTCTCTTCGCACTGACGTCTGGAAACTCACGCGCCTCGGAGTTGGCAGCACGGAGCGCCACCACCGAGATTTCAGGGGGAAGTAATGCTTTTAATACACTGGCAAGATAATGCTTCTATGCAACAGGAATGGCTGATTTGGGAGCAGGAGAGGGGTAGACAAGAACACTGAATGTTTTGTTTTGTTTTTTAAATATTGCGTTGTACACGTGAACACATTCAGCTTGGGCTAGCTTTGATTCCAGCAGCAATGTAAAACGGTATGCAGATAAAATAAACAAAATAGGGAAATACCTACGTAGTACAGACCTGTGACGTGACAACGAGCTCTTAGTCTAAACTGCCCACAGGTTGTGACGTTGCAGGTCAGTATTCAGGCCTTCTCTAACGATCGAGCTCGCTTCCAGGTATTTTATCAAAAGTTCTGTGCAGTCTAAATACTCTTGTGGGCTTTACTACACAAATGTAAGATGACTTCGTGTAGTTTATATATAGTCTATGGTGTAGGTCTCAAAGTCCACAGAATTAGGGAACAGAAAAACGAAAATCTTTCTTCCTTAAGAAAAAAATGGGTCTGCTGGTTAGGAAATATTTGAAGATTCGGTCTCGAAATTTGACTTTTTCACAGAACTTCTGTCTCATTGAAAAAAAATTTCATTTTAAGTTACAAGGAAAAAAATCAATTTATTAACCATTGAAGATTTCAAACACAACTTCTATTGACCAGCTAAAAATGACTCTCGCAAATCACAAGGATGAATTCCCTGACTGATATTAAGGAAGACTATCATAGGAATAATGAAAATATTTTGAGGCAATTAGCCGGTGAAATCCAGTTGATCAACATTCAAATCTCAAGTTCAGAGATTTAGTCTAACGTTTGCATCTTCAAACGGTGTCAGAACTAGAGGACTGGGGGAACACTTTTAGGAAGAGATACGTCAACATCTGGGAACCAAATTCTGATGAACTGTTAGCGCAACTGTTGTAATAAAGTGCGTGGCATTATTCTAAGTTTGATAGCATTAAATCTAAAATGTTTCTGTTTTTTTCTAGGTAAAGTATTATGGCCCGACAGAATTTTTCTTTAAAGGTTTTGGCCGGCCCTCAAAAAAGCCTGCCCATTACTGCTCTAGAGCACAACTGTAATAATGAGCTGATGGCACTACTAGGATTTAAGATTTTATTAAGGAGTATCTATCTATATATATAATTCTCTTCATGGCTCAACAGTTTGGACACCACGAAGTAAAGGAAAGATCACTCTTTTATTTCTGCAAATCGGACCAGAGTTACCCCACGTCACTTTAGCGGTAAAAAAAAAAAAGGATGTTGGGGGGGGGGGGGAGAAGAAGTGTAGCGAAGTCATACAGTATATCATAAAAATTATATTTCCTACATAGATCACGCTCAATAGCATGAATTACCGAAATGTTTCAATCTATCTACGAAAATTGTTGACCTGAAGTAATTCTTCATTAGCTTGAGGCGCAAGAAGCTTCTTTCACCAGATTCCACAATTACGGGGAATGCATAATGCCGTTTTTTTTTATCGCCCGTAGAATTGGCGTTCTCCATATTGATGACACCACAAAATGACAATTTTTGTCTATATATTTCAGGAGATTTGTATGAGTTTTTAATAATAACTCCAGGACTTTTTCGTATATTTTCCAATTTCAGGAGATTTCCAGGAGCTCCTGGTAAATCAGGAGACCGCGGGAAATCTGTTATAAGTTATAAAATGGTTTTATTTAATAATTTAAACCTAAAATTAGTGCGGGTCCTATGACAGTGCGGGGCCCACTGCGGTCGCATAGGTTACAGTGTCCTAACGCCGACCCTGAAAAATAGCGCCGTGGGTGGACTAGTCAACTTCATGAACGTTACCTGAGTGGTGTTGACTGTGGGTCTATTTTGCATGACGTGACCGGCACTTGACTCCATTATTATAATACTTGAAAACAGCGTTTCTCAAACTGTGGGTTAGGGGAGCATAAAGTCCTTACACAATTTATTTTACAAGGAATAAAAAATGTATTTCATTGTAGTTATTAATCTATGTTTCAATATTAACCAAGTAAAATGACATTATTACAATTTGTTTTAGAAATTAATACATTTTAAATAACTGAAGTTAGAAGTATAACATTTCAAAATGTATATTGTTTGTTTTCGCGAGAAGCCACTGCAACACTATCATCTCAATACTATTTGAAGAGGACATTACAAAACGTCTCCACCAACGTTTTTTTATGTTCGGTTGAATGTCCCTAGCAATGTAGCCTTGACCAAGGCTGCCTCTTTGTAAGACATGCGTATTGGTATATCAGAACATATATAAATAAATAAATAAATAAATAAATAAATAAATAAATAAATAAATAAATAAATAAATAAATAAATATATATATATATATATATATATATATATATATATATATATATATATATATATATATATATATATATATATATGTTTGTGTGTGTATATAATTAATCTTTATTACATTCTGACACTTCATTCTTTCGGAAGACGTTTATTGTACCCGAGAAGAGGTTCTTCCTGGAGTTAGTGGAAAAATTGTAGACTCTCCCTTGCCTCGTAATGACCTCCATGTCATCGCAACTCTTGGTATGAGTAAATTATTTTGTCGAAGAACATGTCCCGCAAACTTCATGCGACGCTCTGTCACAACCTTCTAAAGAGTCGACTCCCAGTTCGGCATAGGATTTCCTTGATTGAGACCCGATCTCTATAATTGACTCTTAAAATCCGTCTTAGCCATCCACATTTAGTCTTTATCAGTTTTGGCAGAAGAATATTCACTGCACTTTATTAATGGAGCCCAGATACTGGTAGAAATTTGTAACCTCTCTTAGCTACGCTCTTAGAATTAGCTGACTGTAGTTTGCCAGGCATATGATAAAGTATGGCGGCCTGGTTTGCTTCATAAGAATAGAGCCGCGGGGGGGGGGGGGGCGGGGACGGATATATCATTGGATCAGAGACTTCCTACAAAAGCGTACAATAAAAACAAGGATATACGGAGAAGTCTCAGGGGAAATGACCCTCGAGCACGGCCTCACCCAGGGCTCGCTCCTGTCAAGTATCCTTTTCACGGCCTTCATAAATGACCTACCGGCACAGCTAAAATGCCAAAATCTGCTATATGCTGATGATATAGTCCTTTGGAAATCGGTAGGAGCGCAACCTGTATACAAAAAGTGTTGCAAGAAGATCTCCATACACTCTGCTCATACACACAAAAATGGAGTCTAGAAATAAACACCTCCAAGACGGTCTATTCTCTGTTCACGCTCGGGACTGGCATTCTCGGGCAACCTTTTCGGCTCTCCCTCAACGAAGTGGCTCTCAGCATGGAAAAGCTACCCAAGTACCTTGGTTTAACTTTAGATCGCAAACTAAAAATGTGTGAGCACATCCAGGAAGTTGCAAAAAAAGGCCTCAGGGAAACTTTGCATTGTGCGGAAGCTGGCATCCACGAAGTGAGGAGCCCGAGCAGACATGCTCCGATCACTGTATTTAGGAGCAGTCCAATCACAGATAGACTACAGCCTACCTGTGCAAATTTATGGCTCTAGGACAGCTCTTGAACAACTTGATAAAATACAATCCTAAGCCTAAGATTTGTCTGTGGAACCTTAAGGACAAGCCCAGTAAATGTGGCTTATGTAGGTCCACCAAACCTTAGGAGAGAAAGGTCAGTACTGACCTGCTTTGAGCGGTATAAAAGGCTGGATGAATACCT
The DNA here is from genome assembly GCA_036873155.1 of Biomphalaria sudanica. Lineage (NCBI taxonomy): Eukaryota > Metazoa > Mollusca > Gastropoda > Planorbidae > Biomphalaria > Biomphalaria sudanica. The sequence continues at coordinate 297,777 of JAZGLO010006688.1, forward strand.
CCCAGCTAGAAAATTAGTGGATAGTTGGAAATGCAGAAGACGTATCCATGCCAGTAGACTATCTGATAAAGCTGGCCTCTCCCCCTTCCCCCTTGGTGTCGCCCAACGACCTCAGACTAAGCTTAGTCGTTCCTCTAACGCCCTTCAAATTCTAGCACTGGAGACCATTAATGCCTTCAAGCCCAGTGCTATTTTTTGCAGATAACTGATGGGTCGGCATTGATAGATTCTGGAAGAGCAGGCTATATAGTCTACATCGACTTTCTTGGCTCTTACTCAGTCAAAATCTTTGGACCATGTGGTAGTGTTTGCAGTTTTGATGCGGAGACCATGGCAGTCTGTAAAGCCTGAAAGGTCATTGACTCGGCAAGGGACATTTGAGGACAACACAGATTGTTGTGGTCACTGACTCAAAATCTGTACTACAGGCTTTGGAAAGCACTGGACCATGGTCCCCCAATATCGACACTGTCATCATGGCCTCACACAACATAAAGCAGCGCTATGGAACCCCTGTAATAATGCAGTGGGTACCGAGTCCCTTAGGTGTGACTGACAACTCTATTGCAGACACCTTGGCCCACCATGGAGGGCAAATTCCACCAACTGGACAGGCTGTAAGTTTTTATCATGCCCTGGCTATAATTCAAAAAACAGAAATGGAAAAGTGGTTTGAGTGCTGGGACAAGTCACAAAAAGCCCGTGGAGTCTGGGAGCGCATTAGGCGCCCTGACCGCACTTCCCTGTGGTGGAGGCTGTCCAGGCCTGAGCAAGCTATTATAGCACAGTGCCACTGTCCTGTTGGTTCATATTGCTCACGGCTAAGGCCAAATTTCAAATCACCGTGCCCCCGCTGCGGGGAAGAAGAGAAAACCGTGCCTCATATTCTGTCTGACTGCCCCAGACTTGCTGATCTCCGCCTCGACAGGTCTGGGAAAGCCCGGGTTCGCTGTTCTGCCTCATCGTGGCACCCGGGTGGAAACGGCTATTTGAGGAGATAGCTAGGCGAAATGAATGGCAAAACATAACTCCCGTGGGGATGCCCACGGGTAGACGAGAGTCCACCCCTTGCACGGGCGGGGTTGTAAAAAAGTCCTCACAAAAACTGTCACACATCCATGCGCCGTTCCTCAAAGGACCGTTCCATAAATGGCGAGTCCCCCACGGTTAGCTTGGTACAAAGAAGGAAAGTGACGGAGGCTCCCAGTGCTCCTAGGCCTTCGGCCATGTGTCGGGGGCTGAAGACATTGGATACAGCAATGTTTTATATAGGCATTGACTCGGGTCGCTCTCAAACAGAACTGTGCGTTCACACAGGTTTTTTTTTTTTTACTGTTCTGGCTGGACGACCAAGCAGGTTTTTTTTCAAACTTAGAGCTCGAAGAGCCTTCGGCTCAGCTCTTACGGACATCAAACGGTCTGGGAAACCAAGAATTCTCGACCTGTATGGTGACATATACGCACTACGCACTACGTTTCTGTCCAGATCTTTTGCAAGAGATGATTTAAGCCTCTCAAGCCCTCACTCAAATGGAGTTGATGATGATGATGATTGATATAGATTTTATATCGAAAAGGGACGTTTTATCATCTGTTGGGGGGTTTTAAACTAAAAAATCTCGTTTTTTTTTAAACAAATTAAAAACCCCATTTAGCTACGCTCATAGAATTTGGTGAGAATAATATTGAAGAGGGGGTTTTCAACCTTAAAACTCTCTGAAGTTGGATTTTATTTTGGGGGTGGGGTTTGAACCCCAACCCACCCTGGCTACGCCCATGGTCCCTAGCAATGTAGCATTGACCAAGGCTTCCTCTTTGTAAGACATGTGTATTGGTACATGTATATCAGAACGGTTGAATGTCCCTATATAGATAGATAGATAGATAGATAGATAGATAGATAGATAGATAGATAGATAGATAGATAGACAGATAGATAGGTAGATAGATAGATAGATAGATTGATAGACAGACAGACAGATAGATAGATAGATAGATAGATAGATAGATAGATAGATAGATAGATAGATAGATAGATAGATAGAAAGATAGATAGATAGATAGATAGATAGATAGATAGATAGAAAGATAGATAGATAGATAGACAGATAGATAGGTAGATAGATAGATTGATAGACAGACAGATAGATAGATAGATAGATAGATAGATAGATAGGTGGTAGATAGACATATAGATAGATAGATAGATAGGTGGTAGATAGATATAGATAGATAGATAGATAGATAGATAGATAGATATAGATAGATAGATAGATAGATAGATAGATAGATAGGTGGTAGATAGATAGATAGATAGATAGATAGATAGATAGATAGATAGATATAGATAGATAGATAGATAGATAGGTAGATAGATAGATAGATAGATAGATATGTGGTAGATAGATAGATATAGATAGATAGATAGATAGATAGATAAGTTAAATTAGTACCCGTTATATAATTTGTAGGGAGAAAAGTTTGAAACTACCTATAGATTACCATAAAACTTTCTACTTTCAAGCACTCCCCTGGTACAGTGGTTTATACGATAGCTAAAGGAGGCCTGAGGAGGCATTTTGCCCTCGGGTACGAATTCAGGTCGATCCACTTTTAGTTTCATAAAATTCATTTAAAAAGTGATGACGGTAATATTTATCCATACCTTATATCTACCCTCTATCCCTTTTCACAACCAGTCCAGACAAGTGATAGGATCACAGCTCATTTTAAAAAGCTAAAAGCATGATATTGTAATAAACAAAAACAATTGGTAAGCATAATTGTAATCGCTCAGATTTATTCATAACATGTATCTATTACAAATTTAACTACACGAGGGATCCAAACAAATTGACACAATTACGCTTAATATAAGCTTTGTTTTATTAAAAAAATACTTTTTCTTTTCTTGTTTTTTTATCGATCTATTTAATGTTCAATCTATTTAAAATGATGTTAAATTAAACATAAAAAATTGAAGAAACATTTGGGGTTCGATTGTTCAGACGAAGTAAATGTAATGAAAATGTAACAACTGAATCAAGTGTATTATGTGAGGGAATGGAATCAAGATAGCGAAGGTCAAAGAACTGTAACTCTTACAATCAGCAGAAGTGTGACGATATTTTGGAAGCTTCCCGCGATAAACCAAGTTTACGTGGCACACATTTTTTTTTCTTCCAAGATCTACATTCTTCTGTGTATGTGTGTGTGTGTGTGTGTGCATACTGGGGGCATACCCTACAGACTACAGATCATCTTTCATTTTCTAAGTTTGTGTGAGAACTAGGTTGAGGAGTAAAAAAAAGGCGGGAAGATAATAACTAACATTTACTAATTTAAAAAAAGTTTGCTTATTTTTTTAACTAAATCTTTTAAGCTATCTGCCAGTCTCCTTGTCCCTGTGGTCACTCGTTAGTAATGTCTGAGTATGAACATATAATATAACGTCTGAGTATGAACATATTATATAATGTCTGAGTATGAACATGTTATATAATATCTGAGAATGAACATGTTATGTAATGTCTGAGTATGAACATGTTATATAATGTCTGAGTATGAACATATTATATAATGTCTGAGAATGAACATATTATATAATGTCTGAGTATGAACATATTATATAATGTCTGAGTATGACATATTATATAATGTCTGTGTATGAACATATTATAAGATGTCTGAGTATGAACATATTATATAATGTCTGAGTATGAACATATTATATAATGTCTGAGAATGAACATATTATATTATGTCTGTGTATGAACATATTATATAATGTCTGAGTATGAACATATTATATAATGTCTGAGTATGACCATATTATATAATGTCTGTGTATGAACATATTATATAATGTCTGTGTATGAACATGTTATATAATGTCTGAGTATGAACATGTTATATAATGTCTGAGTATGAACATGTTATATAATGTCTGAGAATGAACATATTATATAATGTCTGTGTATGAACATATTATATAATGTCTGAGTATGAACATATTATATAATGTCTGAGTATGACCATATTATATAATGTCTGTGTATGAACATATTATATAATGTCTGAGTATGAACATATTATATAATGTCTGTGTATGAACATATTATATAATGTCTGTGTATGAACATATTATATAATGTCTGAGTATGAACATATTATATAACATCTCTCTTTGGTCATCTCTCTTTGGTCATATCTCTTTGGTCATCTCTCTTTGGTCATCTCTCTTTGGTCATCTCTTTTTGGTCTTTTTTTTTCTCCTTGAGTTAATATTTAGTTTGTATATTTCTTTGGTTGACATATTTTGTTAAATAACACAATAAGTCGCAATACATTCCATAAACCATATACTCCTTGAAAGAGCGTGGTATTGAGATTGACATTCACTGTCGGGTAGCACTAGCTCTCGGTCGCTCCTCATGCAGTGAAGTTGTGAGAGTCACGAGATAAGAAGCAAGGAGAGTGGTCTGCATGAAAGAGCGCCGAACCAACAAAAAGATGAGAAAAGAAGCAGGCCTATCTGAAACTGACCTAGCCCACACATGCCACGTATGCGGCCGGCCTTAGAAAGCGAGGATTGGACTTGACAGTCATCTTCGTATTCATAGGAAACGAGAAATGTGCTCATTTTTGACCTCGAAGGAGGAGATATATACCAGATAGATAGATAGATAGATAGATAGATAGATAGATAGATAGATAGATAGATAGATAGATAGATAGATAGATAGATAGATGCCCTATGCGAATTGAATTTGGTGGCCTAAAAAATAAAAATAAACCGCCAAAAAATAAAATTACGCAATTTATTTAAAAAAATTGTTTTGAGTCTTGTGCGAGGCCCCCACCAATCGGAGGCCCTAGGCGGCTGCCTAGTTTGCCTATGCCTAAGGCCCATGGGCGTAGCCAGGGGGATGTTTTGGGGTTTAACCCCCCCCCCCCCGAAATGAAATCCCCCCCGCAGGGGAGGGGGTGTCGGAGGTTAGTGGTAGATCTTTTGCTTTAATTTTGTTTAATTTAGGTGAAATTTTAATACTAGACCATGACTTGCCCTAGCACAGGGTTAGGGTTAGGGGATTTTGAAGGGTTTTGAGTTTGAAACCCCATACCAGGTGGTTTTTAGTTTAAAACCTACTACCAGGGGTTTTGAGTTTAAAACCCCTACCAGGGGGTTTTGAGTTTGAAAACCCCTACCAGGGTGTTTTAAGATTAAAACCTCCTAGCAGGGGTTTTGAGTTTGAAAACCCCTACCAGGGGGTTTTAAGTTTAAAACTCCCTTCCATGGGGTTTTGAGTTTGAAATCCCCTACCAGGGGGTCTTGAGTTTGAAACCCACTACCATAAAACAAAAAAAAAAGCAATCGACAATCCCTTAATTCCAAGAGCAAATCTAAGGAAGATTTTGATTTAAAACTCCTCTCCAAAATTTACGATAAACCCTTCTTCACTATAACAAAGCAAATTGTATGAGCGTAGCCAAAGGGGTTTTGAGTTTAAACCCCTCTTCAGCTGGGTTTGAAGTTAAAAATACCTCTTCAATATAAAAAAAAAAGCAATTAAGCACTCAAAATACTTTGAGCATAGCCAAAGGTTTTTTTTAGCTTAAACATCCCCACCCCCAGCCATCGGGGTTTGAAGCTAAGAAATAAATCTTCAAAATTAAAAAAAAACAAATTTTGCAATCAAAATGCTATGAGCGTAGCCAAGCCTATTGGGTGTTTTGAGTTTAAATTTCCCTTCAGAGGGGTTAGATGTAAAAAAAATATCTCTTCAATAGAAAAAAAACACAAAATTACACACTAAATTTCTTTGAGTGTAGCCAACCCAATGGGGGGGGGGGTTGAGTTTCAACCCATCTCCTCCAGATAGCTTTTTTCAAAGTTTAAAACCCCTCAAGATAAGTTTGAGTTTAAAATCCCCCTACAGAGCGTTTTAAGGTTGAAAGCCTCTATCTTCAATATTTTTTCTAAAGCGAACTACAGTAATCAAATTCTATGACCGTAGCTAAATGTGGTTTTGAATTTAAAAAAAAAACAAACAACTCCAAGAGATGATTTTTACGATAAAAACTTCCCTTTTCGATATAACATCTAAGGCAAAATAGTCACCTTATTCTAAGATCGTAGTCAAGAGAAGTTACACATGTCTACCAGTGGCTGGGCTCTAGTAATAAAGTGCAATGAATAGTCATCTGCCGACATTGAAAAGCACTAAATGTGGCTCTACAAAGATGGCTAAGACGGTTTTTAGGAGTCAGTTATAGAGATTGAGTCTAAATCAAAGAAATCCTATGCCGAAGTGAGAGTCGACACCTTAGTAAGGTTGTGACAGAGCGTCGCATGAAGTTTGCGGGACATGTTCTCCGACAAAATGAATTACGCATAATAAGAGTTGCGATGACATCCTAGTACAACTTGGCGCCACACTTTTATGGAGGTCATCAGAGCAGGTGGGAAGAGGCTTCAGACATAGCCAGTGAATAGCCAATGCGCCGAAAGGGAGGGTCTAAGTCAGTAAGAATAGCACATTAGGTTTTTGAAATAAAACTTTTTAATAGCAAAATAATGCACTGTAGGTACCTCAGAATATGCATTTAGTTGGCTTTCAATACCAGAAATAGTGCTTGGCGGCGGGGCTCCCCCAGACCCCTTGCTGGCGAGGGCGAGGAGTCTACAATTTTTTCACTAACTCCAGGAAGAACCTATTCTAGGGCACAATAAACGTCTTCCAAAAGAATGAAGGGTCAGAATGTAATAGAGATTAATTATGTACACAAACACACACATCCATCCATACAAACATATATATATATATTGAGACATGGCTAAATTATATATATAGAATGAGACTTTTTCAATTACAAGCCATGTCTCAATGAAGGATTAAACCAATTGATCCAAATATATCATTGGCGCCCGCAGGGGGTGCACTTGTACCCCCCTGGATTATCAGTAGCTAAATTCTAGCCTCTTTTTTGCACCATCAGTCCAATTAAAATCTCAGTAGTAACTGAACAAGTAGTTCTTCCACTGGTGACTAAAGTAGGCTACAGATGTTGTAGACTAGCCTAGGCTTATCAGGAATCGATTAACATATAAAGAACCTCATTATGTAGTGCTTCCATTAAAATTAAGTTTATAAGGATAAGCTATTGTTGTAATAAACTATAACAAGCTAATCTGTAGTTAATGTCCGACCATGTACGCTTGCAATTCAATATTATCTAGCACGTTAGTCTTAACTATTTGTTCTTATTTGTATATAATTAATAGAAATCATTATATTTAGTAAAGACCTAGAATATGATAAAAGTATTTTTTAAATTGGAGTAAAAAACCTTGCCAGCTGTCTTTCGATTTGATATATGGGAAAGTTTCTTTGAACAAGATTGAAGAGTGCAGTCCTCTTGGTACATGTATTTACGTCTTGTGGAGTTGTGGTCAGTGTTAGCGCTCAATAAAATACAATAGCAGGTAAAACACGTCCACCAGTCCACCCGTACCACCCGAGTTAAACAGTTGATTGGTATCGACGGAGCACTGGCAGCAGCAAGAAATAAAAATATAGCAGCATCAGCATGAAGTAACTGCGTTTTTTTTTTTTGGTATTTCGGTAATAAAATGCAGATATCTCAGGAACTGAACAGATCTGCCTGAGCGTTGGATTTGTTGATGGCGATTGTACTCGATAAGAATTCATTGGTTTTGCCATTGTTGTTTTGAGAAACATACTGCCTGTGTCCAACTACATTGTCAGCGAATACATTATGTACATTGTTCACATAAACAAACTACTCAGCTAAGACTACTATGGCTGGCCCCTGATGGGAAGCATTGAAAACTGTGTTCAGGCAAGGAGTCGTGAAAAATATCCTAAGGCAGACATTGTCCGTTTCGCGTCCCACAGACTTAAACTTGTTATCATTGACCTTAATGCCATTTCAGATATACTTAATGCTGTTGGTGTCATTCAGAAGATTATCTATTTCTTCCATAACAGTCCCAAGAGAGAGCGTTGATGCTAACTTTGCCTCTTTTGTGTGAGACACAATGGGCTGAGAAATACGAATTCCTTCGCGCTTTAAGTCACAACTTTGAGAAGATCTTTGACTGTTTGGCGTATTTTAAAATAACGGCTGTAAGTGAAACCAGACAAACTGCATATGTGTAACCAGTGCCTGCTTCTCGTGTGTTTCTGATTTGTCTTTTAATTGTCAATTATTACTCTTTTCATAAACCAGTTTCCGTGATGTTGCGGTCTGTTCATCTTAGCATAAGTGACCGCTTAACAACACATTGGCAGTCACATTAATGGCCTTGTCGAGGAACACTTCAAGGATGTCATTTAAAAAAACTGCTTGCATAACTGATTTTAAAAATTAGATTTTTCGCTTTCAGAAAAAAAAAACTTTTGAATGGTCTAAAATATTGTAATGGATTTTCAATATCTTTTCTAGTTTACGAGATCTAAACGGGACGGACGGACAGACATTTCGCACAAAACTAATAGCGTCTTTTCCCCTTTCGGGGGCCGCTAAAAAATGCATATTCTGAGGTGTCTACAGTGTATTATCCTGCTATTCTTCTATTGAAAAATTGTAGGTGAAATATCAAATGTGCTAATCACTGTTTATAACAAGAATGTTAATGTTAACTAACACTTTGCACATTGTCTTCTATGTGTAGATCTAAATGGTTATAATTAGAATATTTTAAAGTCTAGTAGATGTATACATTCACTTAACCAGGATTTTTGTCGGGGTTGGGAGATGGGGTGAGATAAAAAAAAATGTCCCTTTTTTTTTAAAACCCAACATTCGTTTGTGATTAAGAGGAAACATAATCGCTCTATAAGTTGTGTAAAGTAGGTATTGACTTATTTCTTTTAAAAGTATTTCTTAAAATGTTGTTCTTGTTTAATCCACTGTGCGTTGATCAGTGAAAACTTGAAACGTTGACAACGCAAACAAAAAAATACATAACTAAATATGTTAAAAAGCTGTACTACAATGTCTTTCGGCGCAGCTTTAAATAGAAGACTAACTCTCTGTGGGAACAAAGAAATTGTCACTACTTTGAATATAAGAAAACTTTGTCTGAATAAGAAGGAGGTTGTCAAAATGTGTTAAAGCTTTCTTCTTTATCTATGAGTCACTTTGTGTGTTTGAACCAGAGGATAGGAACATTGTCTGAATAATAGACTTTTTCGTTTCCATCCTTACAAATTATCTGGATCTTCGGGTAATATTAGTGTAAAATTAATCTGACATAATAGCTTCTTGTTTGAATATCTTAATACTTACTGGTTTCTCATAACCAATGTAGATGTCCCGAGGCTCTACCCTCTATTGGTCTTAACCTGTATTAGTTTGCACAACACAAGCTCTGGGCTATTGTCGATACTCATCAAATTAAATCACACTATCTGCTATAGAGGTCCTAGCTGATCATTTCGAAGCTAGATGATTATGTCTGCAAATCTAAATTTATAAATTTTGCAGCCGCCGATGTATATGATTTGTTAAAGCATTATGAGCTTTATCATTTCTTACAAAGACATTGAATGAACTAAGACCAAGTCAACAGCTTTCTGACACTTAAGTTTAAAACTTTCCTTGTGTATTGTGTAGAGTTTCTGGATTCATTGTAGTGCCTTTTTATTCATGTTGAATTTCTTATCGTGATTCTGATTGTTCCAAGCGATATTTTGTTATATAATAATGTAATGTACTTTAAAAAGTGCTGTTACCAAACCTAATGTCGGCTAAACATGACAAAATGAACATGAATGAATAAAATAAGACTAACAGAATGAACTTGACAGTTTTATTACAAGAGCCAGACATCAAATGTACATAGTTGACAACTCAACGTTAAATGATATAGGCATTTCAATAAGTCATTTGACTAGAACACACATCCTTAGAGTTTTAATGAACATTCAAAAGAATAATCACATTGACCATTGTAATATATCATCTACTGATATTGGAATAGTCAATTGCCGATAATAAGCCAAGAAGCAACATAGGGGGCAAAAATTAACAAATCAAATAAGAGTGCACATTAATTTGAGAGAAATCTTAATATAGTCATTACACAGAACTCTGTCCAGTACAATGCACAGTCTTATTGGTACTAAAGACACAATAAGCTTAAAGTAAAAAGTTGGTATTTTATTGCGCTTGTGATTCATATTTATTAAGTTCAGACTAGTACAGAGTCACGAATTATTGAATTTTAAATTCTGATTCTACTTTTAGCAACAAAGAAGTTATATATCAACAAGCAAAATATTTAAAAAACACTTTTTAAAAAAAACAAAGCAAGGTTTAAATCCCTTTTTCAAGATAAAAACATTAATTAAATACCATCATCTTCATCTGATTACCTAATTGGTTACTTTTTTCATTGATTCATGTATTGTCATGGACTATAGATAATTGTGCAAAAGTTTTAACTTGATCCGAGAATGGGAAGTGGGAAATAATCCCGGACAAGATTTCTACCAGACAGACTGACGGACAGACAGACGGAGTAAGTTAGTATAAGCTTTGTAAACAATGTATCATTCATATGTTGCCAACATTTTATGTATTCATTTGAGTAGTTATTGTTTCGTCATCTAAATTCTGAAGTGTTCCCATTGAAATAACGGAGATACATTAGATACACACTGTCTGCATTAACATCCAACTCAGATATACATAGACAGCTCTTGATAAGGCAACAGTGTCACATTGAACGACATTTGACTTCTCGTAGTACAGCCCAAAGTACAACCAAAGAACAAGTTCTTTCGCAGGGGTATTAGGTAATACTTTAAGATCAAGATGTCAGCAGGATACAAACTATTCTAAAGTTTATAACAAGAAAATTAAAAAACAAAACACAAATTATAACCGGAATTACAACGTATACAGACATTAATAATTTATTATAATGGTATTAATTTTGTATAAAGCGTTTTATGAATGATAAATTTGATACGAATCTTTACTTAAATTTAATTTACAAGAAAGGTAATCTAAGGAGATTCAACGAAGTCATAACAGGTTACGTCATAATACATTGGCTCGTGTGTGTCTAGATGTTTGGTTGGTTAGGAATGGCATGTATTGAGCTGGGCAGCACATATTCACAATTACACAAACATCGACTCAGTAAAGAATACATCACACCTGTAATCTCTCATTGTAGTCTTACACGTCACATCTGTAGGCTCTCACGGTAGTCTTACAAGTCACATCTGTAGACCTTATAGTAGTTTTACACGTCAATCTGTAGGCTCTCATGGTAGTCTTACACGTCACATCTGTAGACCTTATAGTAGTTTTACACGTCAATCTGTAGGCTCTCAGGGTAGTCTTACTCGTCACATCTTTAGGTCCTCGTAGCTGCAGGTTTCCACAGCATCAACAGGGATATAAAGCAAGAGTGGGCTCTAACAGATGATCCGAAAACTAAAACCGATTCTCTAAAGGGTCTTAATAGGTATTCAATTAGACACACATGAAAAATATTCAATTCAAATCAATAACAGCATTCACCAGATCATCAATTCTGAACATTTATAAAGACCAAGCAAGCATCAGAATATCTAGTGATCCAAGTTCATTTCTAATGAAACAAAGATTTTCTCCTTTTATCTCTTCTGTTAAAGGCAATACCAAATTATTATTTTTTTCAAGTTTTATTCAGTTTTAATCTCTGTACCTAAAACAATGAAGCAGCAGTGATTCAATACAAATAATCATTATTGGAAACGGATTCACACCATAGACTATATACACAGTAACATGTTGAGCAAACAAATATGTTATTTTGAATTTTTTTAAAACTCATTTAAAGAGATTCCTCTACTTCACTGTGGGCAATAAAACTTTTACTAATGTGAAAAAACAACCTAGAATAGTTTCATTCCAAAGATTCTTCAAAAGTAAAATCAAATTAGATTTTTTTTTGAAGTTGTAGGGTTACATTTTTCAGACGCGTTGCAATGGTGCTAGCCCATATCAAGTAACCTGGCACTTTTGTTGTCGCGGGAAATGAGAGGCTATAAAAAAAATGACCGCCAAATCTAATCCATGGTCATGCTGTCCTACGTCGAGACTAGAACTTTATGTGTCGGGAAAAAAAGGCTCTACCACTTTGCTATAAAATATTCACCTTTATAAATGCGTACTGCTTATTAGACATAGCAAATGACTAAAAACTATACAAGAAACTAGAAGAACATTATATGAACACTAAATAAGTAGCCATGTGAATCCGATCTCTCATGTACAACAAATCTACATTGACAAGGTTTTTACACGAAAAACATCTAAAGCTGAACAGTTACTGAAGACTTGCAGGAATCACCATCAATCCAGACACATTAGCATTAGAACAGGCGAGAAGTGTTGTCTATATAGGCAGTACTTTGAATCTCTAGGTTCTTCTGTATATGGTCTGCATAGAAACGCCGCCTATAGTTGTAGTCTGTAGAAAGATCAAGTACATTTAGGATATAGTTTCATTATTTCTACCCTCACTAGTTTTAGTCTCAATGTATCGATCAATGTTGAACAAAATGTTTGTAAAGACTTGCGTAAATAGCGCTTACAGCATTCATTAAGTCATTGTGGACTTCTCGGACGATGTCCATCACAAAGTTCCGTTGGCCTTGATTCTCGTGTCTTTCAACAAGTCTATTCCCATCTTGTCTAATGACACTCTAATAATGACATACAATGAACACTTGAAAGATGTGTATGTATAATACATAAACATGAATAAAATAAATCAATAAAATATTCAAAACGTAAGATACAGAGGAGTCTATTGCTATTCTTTTATTCATCCATGGGAATTAATAGTCTGGCCAACGATTCTACAGTTATATTTAAAGTTATCTCCCTTTGATAACGTAGCTAATAGGATTTATTTTTTTTCCATTGGCGAGAACTTGGTAACTATAGGTACATCTCTACGTAATGTCCACAGAGTTTTGTTATTCTAAATACACTACAGATAGGCGTTTTTAATTCTATTAAGTGTCTATTATACTCAGGCTAAGTTGAGCAACTTTTGTCTTAAGTTATCCCACATTATGATTCACCGCAAGGCAATATCAGGTCCTCTTTTGAAAGTTGGTTATAAAACCATTATGAACATGACCAGTAGATTGGACAATGGTTGAAAACTTCAGGAATTTCTTCAGTCAATAGAAACTGGTCGTACAAAATATGGAAAGGTCAACACGTCTTAGTGGTAGCACCAACCTTCATCAGGTCCAAAGAATCATCCAAAAGCAAATAAGAGAAAAATAGTGGCAGGCTTAGTTGGATACATTACCAAACGTGAACGGATTCTGCAAAAGATATGAGTCACGCCGCCAGGGCCTACCCGTGGTACAATATGAACAAGTAACTTAAGATACTCTGTTACAGGACGAGCGCATGCTCCGTTAGTTTCTGTTTTGTTCTGACTCTATCTTCTTTCGACTAGTCTCCTTCAAGGAAGTCACTTGCAATTGACATGGCTTTTTAAAGGGGACAATTGGAGTTACTGACGCCCTTGTTCCAATCGACATAGTTGATGATGACTTCTAGTACAACATGATTTGTATGTCTTGTTCCAATGGACATAGTTGATGATGACTTCTAGTACAACATGATTTGTATGTCTTGTTCCAATGGACATAGTTGATGATGACTTCTAGTACAACATGATTTGTATGTCTTGTTCCAATGGACATAGTTGATGATGACTTCTAGTACAACATGATTTGTATGTCTTGTTCCAATGGACATAGTTGATGATGACTTCTAGTACAACATGATTTGTATGTCTTGTTCCAATGGACATAGTTGATGATGACTTCTAGTACAACATGATTTGTATGTCTTGTTCCAATGGACATAGTTGATGATGACTTCTAGTACAACATGATTTGTATGTCTTGTTCCAATGGACATAGTTGATGATGACTTCTAGTACAACATGATTTGTATGTCTTGTTCCAATGGACATAGTTGATGATGACTTCTAGTACAACATGATTTGTATGTCTTGTTCCAATGGACATAGTTGATGATGACTTCTAGTACAACATGATTTGTATGTCTTGTTTCAATGGACATAGTTGATGATGACTTCTAGTACAACATGATTTGTATGTCTTGTTGAAATAACGAATCGATCAATGTTGCAGATGGATATTATCCAGGCTATAAACGATATAGACTCCACGCTATTTCAGTCCGAGAATAGGTGTACGTTGGCAGGTAACTATTTTGTTTAGCGCATACATATGTTTGACTGAAATTTCTAATTTATCCTACAGAAAAGTGAATAAAAGTGATGTCTAGACTCTAGTTAGTTTCTTATACTTTTTAAAAACATTACTCAGAGCTACCATTTTATTGAATGTAACTTCTATTTGAAACAAGGGGTCTGTACTCCAGTAACAGGTGTAGGAATGATGGTACCAAATATACCTTTAAAGGAGATCCGTCTATATTTGTAGAGTCATAAGTCTCTCCTAGTTTGAAGGTAAAGGTCGTGTTCTGAGGGACTCCCACAATGCCAACGGCTATGGTCCAAGTGTCACCATTTCGTTGATAGGACAATTCAGATTTACTGTTTTCAAAGAACGCCCTCTGCTCTCCTGACAAACCTGATGACAAATACGGAGAAGAATAGCTCAGTGAAAGTATATTTACAAATATATGATGGATTTTATAAATGATTCATGAATATATGGCTTGAGTTTACTGTATTTATATGTTTCAATATGGTCGCAGCTACTGGGTCTTGATCACTTCGTAAAATATGTCAATTTCCTTAATTCTTAGGCATGCCTAATAGTGTACATCTTGTACACAGTACTAGTAAAAAAATATTTTATAACACATTAAAATTACTCCAGAGTTTCAATACAGTATTAGATAATTGATATGAATACAGTATGTGATGTCAGTTTAATATGTGATAACAAGCAGTGTGTGATATCAATGCAGTATAAGATATCTGTTTAGTATGTGATATCAATACAGTATGGGACATCAATACAGAATGTGATATCAATACACCATGTGTTATCAATACAATATGTGATATCAATACACCATGTGTTATCAATACAATATGTGATATCAATACACCATATGTTAAAATATAAATATATATATATATATATAGGGGGAAAATGAGCTCGCGATCAAAATCCTTGTTCTCTGAGACAAATGTTGAATTTTTGTTTGAGACAATGGGATTAACAGCAAGAGGGTGAAGACTGGTGTGCACTCTATCAATACCTCCAGCGAACTAAGAAATGTTGTTTTTTAATGATATTTACACTAAATATAAATATTTCCCATATTTGTGTTTCTCTGAAAGAATGTACAGTTCCAATGTCTTGCTAAATAAAAAGTTAGTCTCATATGTGATAGCCTTTGGTCTCATTCAAGTAGTATATTATTCAGAAACCATTATGTTTCAGGGTCGGCCTTAGCCATAGGTAGACTATTCAATTATTTAACTTCCAGTCATGTGTGTTAAAATTTTTTTTGACAAAGTGTTGGGACTTTGTGTTTGTTTGACATTTTTCTTCTTCTACAATAATGTTGACATTCGCAAGTTTATTTACTTTAAACCAGCATTTCTGTCTCTTGTTTAGACGTTTTCAAACTTTTGCCTTTCTAATTGAAGAAGACAAGACGGAACAAACAAAACAAGTACACATCTTGAAGTCAACAGAATTCTTCATCCAAACAATGAGCTCTAGATCTAGACCATACTCAATGCTTACTTCCACAATGAGTGACAGTTTTATGAATATAGTTTGAAAATGAAAATAATATATGTGAAGATAGGATCTTTCCTACAGAGTTCACACAGGGATGTCCATGGCATAGAATCAAATGATTTCGCCAAGTTTTACAGAATACATTATTGACTATTAGATCTTATAGGTATCAAATTGGTTGGACCTGTTGACGGAAAGCTCATGTGATCGATCACCCACTTTGTCAGTTGTATTTATGTGTATTTTTCTGTTGTATTGTCTGTATATGAGAAAAGAGTCCTTGTAATCACAACAAATTTCCGTAAGGATCAATAAAGCAGTCTTAGTCTTAGTCTTAAAATAGTCAATTAAAGAAGGAAGCATATCTATGTAGAAGCGTCCTTCATCATTTGTGGCAGTATTTGTGGAGCTCATCTATAGACACTAAACTATTGAGCTACTGTTAGTAAACAGCAATGCACAACTATTGTCAGCTTAGCTAACATCACTTTTCTATTTACACAACTATTGTATTGTTAGCACAATGAAAATAGTTTTATAACTGCACACTTATTGTAAGCATTGTTGTAAGTGCAAAACTATTGTGATCGCTGCGCCCTCTCAGCCCTTTAAAAAAAAAATTCAAGTATCCCAGGGACCACATGTTCTGATGTAATAGCCATTAGTGGGCCCCCACACACAACAGAATCGCTCCTGTCCCTTAGGGCGATCCTGCCTTTGATGATGCGTACGTGGAAATCTGGAGTGAGCTTGAACGATGTTGTTCTGGAGGCAGCGTTCAAGTCATTAGCCGTAAGAAGTGGCTTTAATCAGGACAGACATGTGTGGTATTTCACCGGTTATCTCCTCTGACTTGAACACCTATCATACGAAGAGAGGGGGCTGGTTAGAGTGGAGAGAGGGGGAAAGAAAATAAGAAAACTCAGCATCCGTTTTTTTTTTGTGTTTTGTTTTTGCTGGTAGAGAACACTTTGCGTTTTGAACACGTATTCATAAAACAATATTAGTTGAATTTGAATGAAACGTTCTGGCTTAAACTATATTATCATCTTATCTTATCATTTAAGGAAGTTCATTCGAAAGAAATAGAAGTAGACTTCACAGCTCAATCTTCTTGATTAGAACTATTATTATCAAGAAATTCAATTTCATTGAAATTTGATATCTACTGTTAGTAATAGAGAGTACTGGTATATTTAAAGAAATGTTAACAATGTTAATTACT
The DNA here is from genome assembly GCA_036873155.1 of Biomphalaria sudanica. NCBI lineage: Eukaryota > Metazoa > Mollusca > Gastropoda > Planorbidae > Biomphalaria > Biomphalaria sudanica. The sequence continues at coordinate 314,808 of JAZGLO010006688.1, forward strand.
GGTTGATTATCTTGGCTTGCTTGAACAACTTATTCGATCTTGAATGCATCAACTCCGATTCATCTCAGTTCATTGCACTCTGATTAAACCCAGATGCCTTTAAAAAAACATAGTCTAAACGTTCTTCTTTATTAAATGCTTTCTTTTACCTTGATTTTTTTTATCCACCGTCTAGGTGTAAATTTGAATTGTATATTGGTTTTCAGGAGTCAGTTTCTCAAGAGCTGTTTAGCTTTCGACTTATTCATGTCTATGTATTCTAAGGTTATTTCCTAAGTATTGTAAGGTTATTTCCTAAGTATTGTAAGGTTAGTTCCTAAGTATTGTAAGGTTAGTTCCTAAGTATTGTAAGGTTAGTTCCTAAGTATTGTAAGGTTATTTCCTAAGTATTGTAAGGTTATTTCCTAAGTATTGTAAGGTTAGTTCCTAAGTATTGTAAGGTTAGTTCCTAAGTATTGTAAGGTTAGTTCCTAAGTATTGTAAGGTTAGTTCCTAAGTATTGTAAGTTTTTTTCCTAAGTATTGTAAGGTTATTTCCTAAGTATTGTAAGGTTATTTCCTAAGTATTGTAAGGTTAGTTCCTAAGTATTGTAAGGTTAGTTCCTAAGTATTGTAAGGTTATTTCCTAAGTATTGTAAGGTTATTTCCTAAGTATTGTAAGGTTAGTTCCTAAGTATTGTAAGGTTAGTTCCTAAGTATTGTAAGGTTAGTTCCTAAGTATTGTAAGGTTATTTCCTAAGTATTGTAAGGTTATTTCCTAAGTATTGTAAGGTTATTTCCTAAGTATTGTAAGGTTAGTTCCTAAGTATTGTAAGGTTAGTTCCTAAGTATTGTAAGGTTAGTTCCTAAGTATTGTAAGGTTAGTTCCTAAGTATTGTAAGTTTTTTTCCTAAGTATTGTAAGGTTATTTCCTAAGTATTGTAAGGTTATTTCCTAAGTATTGTAAGGTTAGTTCCTAAGTATTGTAAGGTTAGTTCCTAAGTATTGTAAGGTTATTTCCTAAGTATTGTAAGGTTATTTCCTAAGTATTGTAAGGTTAGTTCCTAAGTATTGTAAGGTTAGTTCCTAAGTATTGTAAGGTTAGTTCCTAAGTATTGTAAGTTTTTTTCCTAAGTATTGTAAGGTTATTTCCTAAGTATTGTAAGGTTATTTCCTAAGTACTGTATTTCCTAAGTATTGTAAGGTTTTTTCATAATCATTGGAAATATTTTGAACCTTTGGCTCCCTTATCTATTTCTTTATTCCTTGCTCTTCAACGTCCTCAACTAATTCTTGACTCAAATATATTAGAAGTACGTATACAATAAGCCTCTATGTTTCTCAACTAATTCTTGACTCAAATATATTAGAAATACGTATACAATGAGCCTCTGGGTTTCTCAACTAATTCTTGACTCAACTATATTAGAAGTATGTATACAATGAGCCTCTGGGTTTCTCAACTAATTCTTGACTCAAATTTATTCGAAGTACGTATACAATGAGCCTCTGGGTTTCTCAACTAATTCTTGACTCAAATTTATTCGAAGTACATATACAATGAGCCTCTGGGTTTCTCAACTAATTCTTGACTCAAATATATTAGAAGTACGTATATAATGAGCCTCTGTTTTTTTTAACCCATTCTTTTCTCATAACTGTTAGAAGTTACGTGTCAAGGTTTTTTTCAATCCATTCTCTTGTTATAACTGTTAGAAGTTACATCTTGAGACCTTGATGTTTTCCTATTGAGATCCCTATTTCTTCAACGTCACTTCTTGTCCCAATTGTGTTAAGATCACGACTTACAAACTGAACCGTGCCTTTAGGTTAAGACAAGCAAATATATTTGAGTGAAACTTAGGACAAAAGCTTTATCCACGTCAGATATGATAAAATATGAAGGTCACGTTCCAGTCAATGTAGCCATCTCACATACTGCACTCTTGCACAATCTTCCGATTCCAAGACTAAAGACAATGTCTTCGATTCCGACAATTAAGAGTGCAGAATTTATCGCGACCTCGCTGACCCAGATGTCAAGTGCATATTTTAACAAAGTCTTATTTTATGATAACTATCTACATAAATTATTATAATTGAGACTCGCTGCACAATAATTGTCCATTATTACATTCCACTGATATGCTCGTTACACAATTCTAGCACAACTTTCGTTTTCTCAAAGAAAATTGAAATCGCTTATAAAAGATGAACCACGAAATAGCTTATAATATATGAACCACGAAATAGCTTATAATATATGAACCACGAAATAGCTTATAATATATGAACCACGAAATAGCTTATAATATCTAAACCACAGCCAGTGTTATACCTTACAATATCTGAACCACAGCCAGTGTTATAGCTTATAATATCTGAACCACAGCCAGTGTTACGTTTCTTATCTTAAGGAAACTGTTTTCCAGTCCTTTCAGTCTGTTACAAACTTTGTTTGGAAGACAAGATATCCACTTTTCAATGAGTTGATCACGTCAAGTGTTTTTGTAATGATAATGGTTCTACACAAACTCTGACTGTTTTCATATTTATCAAGAAATCTTGATCCATGAGCTTTGAAATTGCTCAACAAAATTGTGATCCAGACACAACAATCTCCACTATTTATCACTAGGCTGCACAGTGAGAAGACTTGCAATCTACTTTATAGTGAATAGAGGAGTGGGGGAAGTGCAGGGGGAAGTGAAGATGTCGGGGCAAGATTGGATGACTGATGAGATTCCAATGGAGGATTGAAGAAATCTGTCCACTCATGCGTGGTGAGGAGGGGGAGGGCGGTATGGTGTTACTTGCTGGATGAGATCGTGGCCATTCGTTAGAGAAGGCCTTAACACTGACCTCCGACGTCACAGTCTGTGGGCAGTGGAGACCAATGGCTCATTGCCACGCCTGTGACGTCCACTGTCCACAGGTTGTGACGATGCAGGTCAGTGTTCAGCTCATGTATGACGATTGGTCTGGGTGAGATCGACGTGAGCTTTACGTTGAATGAGATTAATTAACTTTTGAATGAGATTAATTTTTGACCGAATTGAACATTGTGCTGAACATAACATTTTTTTGAATTTCAAATTTGACTGATTCTAAATTCAGCAATTAACTGAATTTAACATGTAGATATAAATGAACTTAACTTTTAACTGAACTTATCATTTGACTAAATTTAAATTTAACATTTAATTGACTTTTGCTAGATTTGACATTAGATCGAATTTAACATAAGGCAGAATTTAAATTTTAACTGAGCTATTTGCCAATTACAGTTTTGAACTGTTTACAAGAGCGTACATCAGTGTTTACAAGGGCCTACATCATTGTTTACAAAAGCGTACATCAGTGTTTACAAGAAGCTACATCAGTGTTTACAAGAGCGTACATCAGTGTTTACAAGAACTCTACGTCAGTGTTTACAAGAGCCTACATAAGTGTTCACAAGAGCCTACATCAGTGTTTACAAGAGCCTACGTCAGTGATACAAGAGCCTACATAAGTGTTTACAAGGGCCTACATTAGTGTTCACAAGAGCTTACATCAGTGTTTACAAGAGCCTACATTAGTGTTTACAAGAGCCTACGTCAGTGTTAACAAGAGCCCACATTAGTGTTCAAAAGAGCCTACGTCAATGTTTACAAGAGCCTACATCAGTGTTTACAAGAGCCTACATCAGTGTTTACAAGAGCCTACATCAGTGTTTAGAAGAGCCTACACCAGTGTTTACAAGAGCCTACATTAGTGTTTACAACAGCCTACATCAGTGTTTACAAGAGCCTACATCAGTGTTTAGAAGAGCCTACATCAGTGTTTACAAGAGCTTACACCAGTGATTACAAGAGCCTACGTCAGTGTTCACAAGAACATACGTCAGTGTTCACAAGAGTCTACGTCAGTGTTTACAAGAGCCTACGTCAGTGTTCACAAGAGCCTACGTCAGTGTTTACAAGAGCCTACATCAGTGTTTACAAGAGCCTACATTAGTGTTCACAAGAGCCTACATCGGTGTTTACAAGAGCCTACATCAGTGTTTACAAGAGCCTACATCAGTGTTTACAAGAACCTACATCAGTGTTTAGAAGAGCCTACATACGTGTTTAGAAGAGCCTACACCAGTGTTTACAAGAGCCTACATTAGTGTTTACAACAGCCTACATCAGTGTTTACAAAAGCCTACATTAGTGTTCAGAAGAACCTACGTCAGTGTTTACAAGAGCCTGCATCAGTGTTTACAAGAACATACATCAGTGTCTACAAGAGCCTACGTCAGTGTATACAAGAGCCTACATCAGTGTTTTTATAAAAACCTACATCAGTAATCACAAGAGCCTACATCAGTGTTTACAAGAGCCTACGTCAGTGTTACAAGAGCCTACATCAGTGTTTACAAAAGCATACGTCAGTTTTCACAAAAGCCTACGTCAGTGTTCACAAAAGCCTACGTCAGTGTTCACAAAAGCCTTCGTCAGTGTTTACAAAAGCATACATCAGTGTTTACAAAAGCATACATCAGTGTTTACAAGAGCCTACATCAGTGTTTACAAGAGCTTACACCAGTGTTTACAAGAGCCTACGTCAGTGTTCACAAGAGCATACGTCAGTGTTCACAAGAGCCTACACCAGTGTTCACAAGAGCCTACGTCAGTGTTCACAAGAGCCTACGTCAGTGTTTACAAGAGCCTACATCAGTGTTTACAAGAGCCTACATTAGTGTTTACAAGAGCCTACATCAGTGTTTACAAGAGCCTACATTAGTGTTTACAAGAGCCTACATCAGTGTTTACAAGATCCTACATCAGTGTTTACAAGAGCCCACATCAGTGTTTCACGGCCTTGACTGGTATTCCATGAACTACTGGTATAACGAACTAGCAGGCCACCACGTGAATTAACCTCTCTAAGTAAAGTGGTCCGCTAAATACTTAGAATGTGCGAAGTGTTCCGTTTAGGAATAAGTTTGGGAACCACTGGTCTACATTAACATCAACAATAATGGCGATAAGCCTTTATGATCACAGAGTCAAGAAAGGGAAATACATTTTGGACTATTGAGATGTATATGATTGTAAATGTTGAGTTCTTTCCTTTAGACAAGCCCTTTTAAAAAAGTATTTTTTGTATTTCGCCTTTTAAAAAAAAAAATCTCATTCAGCGTATTCTTACTGACAACTAAAATTAGCTTTGTCGTCTATTTAGGAATGCTTATTGATTTCTTGTTCAATTTCTTGTTTATGCTCTAACTAACAAGTTAATTTGAAATCTCATTTTGACATTTCATCTTTCTTAAAGTTGAGCAAGAGTTATCTTGTGTTTATATATAAAGAGCGCAGGAGAAGCAGTAGCGAAATGAATGTAATGCAATGTTTTCCTGCCCAAAGTCTAACAAGTAGCCTACATGAGACAAGTCCATCAGTTGTGTGACATTGTACATACATCATACACTAAACGAATCCTGCAGAACTTAGTAAAGAACACTTGCACAGGAAATCCATAGTGGGTGCTTCGAAAACTACAACAGATCTCAGATCAGTAAGAAGTACGCACGTAACGAGCCTCAAAGACTTTCTTTAAGAAGTATTAAGACTTCTAGCTTGGAACTCTGGTTTAGAAACAATGGGGCTTTCCAAGCACAAGGCCTTCACACTTCATATTGTAGTCTTGGGAAGGGGGAGTAATAGTGTAAGTTAACTTTGACATATATAATGTTTAGAATCTAATAAATTATGGCAAGATCTGGTGCTTCTTTACTTTGTCAGTTTGATCAAGTTAATTGTTTAGCAGCATCAACAATAATATGTTTTATTGCAATGCTTATATCAAGTCACTCTGTCTGTCTAGTACAAAGCTTATATGAAGTCACTCTGTCTGTCTGGTACAAAGCTTATATCAAGTCACTCTGTCTGTCTGGTACAAAGCTTATATCAAGTCATTCTGTCTGTCTGGTACAATGCTTATATCAAGTCACTCTGTCTGTCTGGTACAAAGCTTATATCAAGTCACTCTGTCTGTCTGGTACAAAGCTTATATCAAGTCACTATGTCTGTCTGGTACAATGCTTATATCAAGTCACTTTGTCTGTCTGGTACAATGCTTATATCAAGTCACTCTGTCTGTCTGGTACAATGCTTATATCAAGTCACTCTGTCTGTCTGGTACAATGCTTATATCAAGTCACTCTGTCTGTCTGGTACAATGCTTATATCAAGTCACTCTGTCTGTCTGGAACAATGCTTATATCAAGTCACTCTGTCTGGTACAATGCTTATATCAAGTCACTCTGTCTGTCTGGTACAATGCTTATATCAAGTCACTCTGTCTGTCTGGTACAATGCTTATATCAAGTCACTCTGTCTGTCTGGTACAATGCTTATATCAAGTCACTCTGTCTGTCTGGTACAATGCTTATATCAAGTCACTCTTTCTGTCTGGTACAATGCTTATATCAAGTCACTCTGTCTGTCTGGTACAATGCTTATATCAAGTCACTCTGTCTGGTACAATGCTTATATCAAGTCACTCTGTCTCGTACAATGCTTATATCAAGTCACTCTGTCTGTCTGGTACAATGCTTATATCAAGTCACTCTGTATGTCTGCCTGGTACAGTTTTCGTACACGTTATTTCTCCCTCATCCCATTCTTGGATCAAGTTTAAAATTTATACAATTATTTACTGTATCTAACAAAGCATGAATAAACCAAAAAATTAACCAAATAATTAATCAATAAGTGGTAATTAATTATCTTGTGTGATATCGAAAAAGGAAATAAAGTATACAGTGTTGAGAGATATTTTTATGTGGAGTACTTCCAATAAGATAAGGTTTTTTTTCGAAATTGTATTTTTTTAAATTTTGCTTGCTTCATTTTTATTGGAGATTTTTACGCTAAATTAAACAATGTTAAATTAAGAAGTAAACAATGTTAAGAACTAAACAATGTTAAGAAGTAAACAATGTTAAGAACTAAACAATGTTAAGAACTAAACAATGTTGAGAAGTAAACCATGTTAAGAACTAAACAATGTTAAGAAGTAAACAATGTACTAAACAATGTTAAGAAGTAAACAATGTTAAGAACTTAACAATGTTAAAAAAACTAAACAATGTTAAGAACTAAACAATGTTAAAAAAACTAAACAATGTTAAGAACTAAACAATGTTAAAAAAACTAAACAATGTTAAGAAGTAAACAATGTTAAGAACTAAACAATGTTAAAAAAACTAAACAATGTTAAGAACTAAACATGTTAAAAAAAATAAACAATGTTAAGAACTAAACAATGTTGAGAAGTAAACAATGTTAAGAAGTAAACAATGTTAAGAAGTAAACAATGTTAAGAAGTAAACAATGTTAAGAACTAAACAATTATAAAAAACTAAACAATATTAGGAAATAAACAATGTTGAGAAGTAAACAATGTTAAGAACTCCCCAATGTTAAGAAGTAAACAATGTTAAGAAGTAAACAATGTTGAGAAGTAAACAATGTTAAGAACTAAACAATGTTAAGAACTAAACAATGTTAAGAACTAAACAATGTTAAGAACTAAACAATGTTAAGAACTAAACAATGTTGAGAAGTAAACAATGCTAAGAAGTAAACAATGTTAAGAAGTAAACAATGTTAAGAACTAAACAATGTTAAGAACTAAACAATGTTGAGAAGTAAACAATGCTAAGAACTAAACAAAGTTTGGAAGTAAACAATGTTAAGAACTAAACAATATTAAGAAGTAAACAATGTTGAGAACTAAACAATGTTGAGAAGTAAACAATGTTAAGAACTAAACAATGTTAAGAACTAAACAATGTTGAGAAGTAAACAATGTTAAGAACTAAACAATGTTAAGAAGTAAACAATGTTAAGAACTAAACAATGTTAAGAACTAAACAATAATGAGAAGTAAACAATGTTAAAAACTAAACAATGTTGAGAAGTAAACAATGTTAAGAACTAAACAATGTTAAGAACTAAACAATGTTAAGAACTAAACAATGTTGAGAAGTAAACAATGTTGCCAGCTGAGTAAAGAAAGAAGCAAAATCTACAAAATCCAGTAAAAAAAAGAGCAAAGCTTATCAAAAGGAGAAGAACTACTTCCTAAACTATATCTACCAATAATTTTTTTCCCTCATTCAATATCAAAATAAATAATTAATTACCAATAATTAAGGGACTAATTTAGCATTTTTGTTTATCGATTCAATTTTTTAGGTTCAATGAATAATTGTTTCAAGTATCAAGTTGATCGGAGAAATCGTGAGATAGAATTAGCGTTAACCCTTATGTAGACCAAACAAATTTAGCCATATTTGCGAATACAGAAGTATTAATTTATTAATTTTTATCGATTCATGTCTTGTCTATGTCAATGAATAAGTGTGAGAAGTTTCAACTTGATCCAAGAATGGGTGTGGGGAAAATAACGTATACACACTTTTTCCAGACAGACAGAAAGACAAAGAGACAGACAGAGTTGATAAAAGTTTTGCACAAAAATGCGCTGCAAACGGAAGAGCTTTGAAGATAATAAAAAGTGCCCAAAATTATCATAAAAATAAAAAACAAACTAAAATGTATCAATACTTTCTCTAGTGTGAACATCGGAAACATCAAAAAGCTTGGGTATTTAGAGATGAAAATCTGTAGTAATATCTACTCATCTCTTACTATCTAAAATCTGTCAGATTACTAACATTGCAAGTCTTTGTATAGAGTCTCTAGCTCAACCCTTTTGTTAGCATATTGCCTTTTTAAATGCCTACAGAGTCTCGCAACACATGTCAACCAAGCTAATTAGATGTCACCCATCCTCCACCCTTCCACGTCATTAGGATGATACAAAGTACACACACACAAAATAAACATGACTCATTAAACGTAACCTTCACCTTCACTTTCTCAAACCGAGACACCTGGAGTTCATGTTTCTTTCAGTTCAAACCATTCATTTACCACACTTCTGTATGTGTCTATACGCTTGCATCCAATTTAGTTCTGTGAGTTTGTGCGTGGTTTATGGCTAGAATGACATCTTAATTTAACCCATTCAACGGCTAATGTTTCCATTGATAGAGCTAGAACTGTGTAGTCAGCGTTTCTGAGTTGTACAGCTTCTGCACTTGAGTTGACGTCTCTAAACGTGTAGGTCAGTGATGAAAGTAGAGGGAACCTGTACACTTTTGTTTGATCTGTTTACCAGGTAAACATTACAAAGTCGTAAACTGTCTCTAGACGTTCAGAGTAAACTTCACATGGAGAAAATGCCTCCAGTGCATGTCACAGACATGCATTTATTTTTTGTTTATTTTACAACTCTAAGTCTAAACTAAGTATGGTTCGTTTTTATTTTTTTGTGTTTTTTTAAATAATATATACAGATTTTTAAAACATATTTTCAGATTTTTGTTATATATATATTTACTTTATGCTAAGGCTAAAAGAAATCTTTTCCCTTATGTTGAGTCTAAAAGAAATCTATTCTATTATGTTAAGGCTAAAAGATTCTGTTCCCTTATGTTGAGGCTAAAATAAATCTATTCTATTATGTTAAGGCTAAAAGATTCTGTTCCCTTATGTTGAGGCTAAAATAAATCTATTCCCTTATATTAAGTCAAAAAGATTGAATTCCCTTATGTTGCGGCTAAAAAAAATATATTCCCTTATTTTGAGTCTAAAAAATTATATTCCCTTATGTTAAGGCTAAAAGATTCTAATCCCTTATGTTGAGGTTAAAAGAAATCTATTCCCTTATGTTGAGTCTAAAAGATTCTATTCCCTTATGTTGAGGTTAAAAGATTCTATTCCCTTATGTTGAGGTTAAAAGAAATCTATTTTCTTATGTTGAGGCTAAAAGATTCTGTTCCCTTATGTTGAGGCTAAAAGATTCTATTCCCTTATGTTGAGGCTAAAAGATTCTATTCCCTTATGTTGAGGCAAAAAAAATCTATTCCCTTATGTTGAGGCTAAAAGATATATATTCCCTTATGTTGAGGCTAAAAGATATCTATTCCCTTATGTTGAGGTTAAAGAAATCTATTCCCTTATGTTGAGGCTAAAAGAAATCTATTCACTTATGTTGAGGCTAAAAGATTCTATTTCCTTATGTCGAGTCTAAAAGATTCTATTCCCTTTAGTTGAGGCTAAAAGAAATCTATTCCCTTATGTTGAGGCTAAAAGAAATCTATTCACTTATGTTGAGGCTAAAAGATTCTATTCCCTTATGTTGAGGCTAAAAGATTCTATTTCCTTATGTCGAGTCTAAAAGATTCTATTCCCTTATGTTGAGTCTAAAAGATTCTAGTCCCTTATGTTGAGGCTAAAAATTTTATTCCCTTATGTTGAGGCTAAAAAAAATCTATTCTTTTTGGTTGAGGCTAAAAGAAATCTATTCCCTTATGTTTAGGCTAAAAGATTCTATTCCCTTATGTTGAGGCTAAAAGATTCTATTCCCTTATGTTTAGGCTAAAAGAAATATATTCCCTTATGTTGAGGCTAAAAGATTCTATTCCCTTATGTTGAGGCAAAAAAAATCTATTCCCTTATGTTGAGGCTAAAAGATATCTATTCCCTTATGTTGAGGTTAAAGAAATCTATTCCCTTATGTTGAGGCTAAAAGAAATCTATTCACTTATGTTGAGGCTAAAAGATTCTATTTCCTTATGTCGAGTCTAAAAGATTCTATTCCCTTTAGTTGAGGCTAAAAGAAATCTATTCCCTTATGTTGAGGCTAAAAGAAATCTATTCACTTATGCTGAGGCTAAAAGATTCTATTCCCTTATGTTGAGGCTAAAAGATTCTATTTCCTTATGTCGAGTCTAAAAGATTCTATTCCCTTATGTTGAGTCTAAAAGATTCTAGTCCCTTATGTTGAGGCTAAAAATTTTATTCCCTTATGTTGAGGCTAAAAAAAATCTATTCTTTTTTGTTGAGGCTAAAAGAAATCTATTCCCTTATGTTTAGGCTAAAAGATTCTATTCCCTTATGTTGAGGCTAAAAGATTCTATTCCCTTATGTTTAGGCTAAAAAAAGCTATTCCCTTATGTCGAGTCTAAAAGATTCTAATCTCTTATGTTGAGTTTAAAAATTTTATTTCCTTATGTTGAGGCTAAAAGAAATTTATTCCGTTATCTTGAGGCTAAAAGAAATTTATTCCGTTATGTTGAGGCTAAAAGAAATTTATTCCGTTATGTTGAGGCTAAAAGATTTATTCCGTTATCTTGAGGCTAAAAGAAATTTTTCCGTTATCATTTATTCCTTATGTTGAGGCTAAAAGATTATTCCCTTATGTTCAGGCTAAAAGAAATCTATTCTCTTATGTTGAGGCTAAAAGATTCTATTCCCTTATGTTGAGCTTCTTATGTTGAGGCTAAAAGAAATTATTCCCTTATGTTGAGGCTAAAAGATTCTATTCCCTTATGTTGAGGCTAAAAGATTTATTCCCTTATGTTGAGGCTAAAAGAAATCTATTCCCTTATGTTGAGGCTAAAAGATTCTATTCCCTTATGTTGAGGCTAAAAGATATCTATTCCCTTATGTTGAGGCTAAAAGATTCTGTTCCCTTATGTTGAGGCTAAAAGAAATATATTCCCTTATGTTGAGGCTAAAAAAAATCTATTCCCTAATGTTGAGGCTAAAAGATTCTATTCCCTTATGTTGAGGCTAAAAGATTCTTTTCCCTTATGTTGAGTCTAAAAGATATATATCTGCCTATGTACAGGCTAAAAGATGTCTAAGTTTAAATAGATGTAAACTTATAATATTGTCTGAAACTTTAAATAAGTACTTACCAATCAATACACACCAGTCTACACAATATACTTTGACATTTCAAACAAAACATCTGGGCTCGTTACTAGACTGGGAGAGTTTCTAGTCATTTAAACTAGTCTTAATATCATTACATTTTTTATATGTACACTGTATGCAATAGAGTCCGGAACAGTAACCGTACACTAGTATTATTAATAGATTTGGGACTATTGACATGAACTAAAAGTGAATACACAATTTTTAACTATTGTTGCAATTGATTCGCAAGTTTTGTGATTGCCACTACTGGAACTACTGGTACAACTGGTATGTTATAACTTTCAGAGGGCGCAATTCTTAGTGTATAAACTTAGTTGTGTGCCCTAACTGAAACAGACAATGTACACACACACACACACAATCACGTGTGGTCAATACAACTCTACATCACCAGCACACACACACACACATACAAGCTAGACCGATCTATTCCACGCTGCGTAATCGCTGCAGACAATCCAAATATTTGTACTAGAGATCAATACACTGTGACCGAGTCCAACTAGAATCAATCAGATCAGCTAATAGCCTAAAGTCAAACTCCTGGTCAAATATATATGCTGGATAAGAGCTTTGGAAAAAAAACCAACTCTCTTATTTTCTTATATTAACAAAAAGTATTTTCAGGTAGAACGATAATGTTCTCATGTCTGTATCAATACGGCCTTTAAGTCATTGGAATATTTGGAGCGCATGCAGTCAGATGTACTGTAAAGTCTTGACTGTCATGTCAGTTTAAAGACATAACAAAGGTAATACAACTATAGCGATTGTTTTATGAACTATAGCATAGTGTCCTATGGACTCCACCTTGTCTTAATGATTTTCATGTCAAATTTCAAGATTGATTGAGCACTTTTTGATTACATATTTACATAGGCCTTATAAATAACGTTCTGCTGTATACAAGAAGAGACGCAGTTCTGTGTCAGTGATAACGTTGAATATTATTGTTACAAGTAAGACAGTTGATTACATTCAACATATAGTAAGTAATGTGTAAACTAGACGATTACATTCAACCTTTATTATGTGTTATATATGGTTCAGCACCATTATGCTGTGTTCTGTGTAGAGTATATAAATACAAGACTACATTATAAACTCATTAGGAGGTTTAATGGAACGTGAATCTGATCTTTCTGACTAAAAAGACTCGCCTGGAGGTATAAACTTGATGTCCAACTGTTCAAAGATTTCATTCTTCATTAGATTATAATGTCTTTTTTTTCTTCGTTGTGTGCCAATCTCAATGACGCAGTCTTCTTCTGACCAAAACAAAAAAATACGACTTAAACATAGTAGTCTTTTGATCAGGTACGAGCTACTTTTTCGAAGCCCCTTACTGTGTCTGGGCTTCTTGCTAAGACTGTGATGATTGCAAACTATCAGGATGGAGTTGAGCTCATAAATGTTTAAGGTTTGAACCAGATGTATCACCAATTGAAGCTAATAAAACGTTATTTTTACAAATCTTATATTAACTCACTCTGTCTGTCTGTCTGGTAAAAGTTTGTACACGTTATTTCTCCTACACCCAATCTCGGACCAAGCTGAAATTTGGCACAATTATTTCTTTGACATGACAACACAAACATCAATTTAAAAAAAAAACAATTAGTTAATTAACTATTGGCAATTAATTGTTTTGTTTGGTATCTCGAACTTTGGAAATAAATTGTACTTGACTGAAGGGGTATCAGCTGAATTAGTCCGCTATACAGGTTGTCGTCTGAGGCTAAGTGAATACAATCATGAAATAGAAACGATAGATAACTATACAATCTTCCATTGTCATACGCTATTCGCTAAAACAGTGGATACCGTGTTGGCTTGAGAAGTCTACGAAGGCTTTGGCCCACGAGCCGTTCATTTCTAAAAAAAATAAAAATAAAAACATAAAAACGATCCCCCAGATCCCCTCTTGACTCTCCCCCGTCCCCCCTTTCCAACTGGTCCAGGATCAGAAAGCCTAAAGCATAGAATTGTGCTAAACAAAAAACAATTGGTACAAATATTTCTAATCGCACAGATATTTTATTGTTAGTCTAGAATAGTCTAGATCTATTTCAAATTTAACCAAATGACTGATCCAATCTATTTGATAATACTATAAAAAAATATTTTTTTTACAAAGCTCATATCAAATCACTCTATCTGTCCTAAAAAATCCCGAAAGGTCAAAATCCCAGTCTTCATCGGGATTAGAACACTTCCCTCGGTTCGGAAGCCAATCTTCGTACCACTCAGCCACCAAGATCCCTTTATATGTGTGAGATTGGCAAACACGTGGACATCTCCACAGACTTCCTGCTATCATTTACCTACATAGAGTTACAAGTTTGTTATTTGCGCATTATACCTCCATATGCCTCCAAAGCTTATTACCTATAAACACTAGAGTACTTTGACAGTGAACCCGCTACATGCATTTATAACGAGGTTCATTGTAGTGCATGACTGTGTTCGTTAGAAATGTAATACATATATCAGCCTCTGCACCGAGTACATCCTGCGCTATGGTTTGTTTTTTGTTCTAAGCCTCTAAGGTTGAGAGTGTTAGTTCGTATAAGAATAATTGACCGTACACACAAGCCAGTCGCTCATTGACCTGTCTAACTTAATCAATGTCTTAATGAATCGCTCATTATGCACTAGGGTGCGGGGCGGCTCCAGCAGGACGGGGGTAAAAAGGGAGCGCCTTTGATCACGGAAAGAAATTCGTTTGTTCAAATCAAGTTCAGGTGTGGTGTTTAAATGATCTGGAGTCTTTGGTGTGTGTGTGTGTGTTTTTCATAGTAAAATCTGGGTTTTAATGAACGAAAGGACAAAGTGTTGCAGAGAATTTAAGAGATAGAGAATGTGATAGCCGAGAACAGAACGCCATATTGAAGTTGTAGGTGCTATGGGAGCAGGGTGTGTGAACAGAACGCCATATTGAAGTTGTAGGTGCTATGGGAGCAGGGTGTGTGAACAGAACGCCATATTGAAGTTGTAGGTGCTATGGGAGCAGGGTGTGTGAACAGAACGCCATATTGAAGTTGTAGGTGCTATTGGGGGCAGGGTGTGTGAACAGAACGCCATATTGAAGTTGTAGGTGCTATGGGAGCAGGGTGTGTGAACAGAACGCCATATTGAAGTTAGAGCTATTTCATGCTTTTAGCTTTCTCAATGCGCTATAACCCTATCAGTTGGCTGAACCAGTTGGGAAGGGGCGGGGTGAAGAAAGAAAGAGGCAACTGTGTTAATGTTAGCGTGACAGCTTTTTAAATGCATAAAAAAGAACGTGTTCACGCTGGGGTCAAGGGACCCAATTCAACCTATACCACCACAAGTGTCAAGTACGATTTCTTTCACTTGTTCGATACCAAACAAAATTATTAATTACCAATAGTTAATTAACTAATTGGGTAATTTTTTATCCGAGAAATCTTTATCCGAGATTGGGTGTTACATCCATAACATTAAAGAAGATCACCCATCACAAATGGAAGTTCTCAATCAGACACAGCAGAAATAAATACCTATCACTGTTAATATTAATAGCAGGAGATGTAGAGTCCAATCCAGGGCCTAGATCTAAAGATAGATGCAACATCTGCAAAAAAGTATGCACCATGAAACAGAAAGCCATTCAATGTGACACCTGCGATGAAACCAGACATAATTGCAGGAACAGAAACTTGGCTACATCCTGAAATTTATAATGCAGAAATTTTCAATAGTAATTATGAAATTTTTAGAAAAGATAGGGCTGAAATCATGGAGGAGTTCTTTTAGCAATAAAAAACACTCTTATAGCTGAAGAAATTACCTTACCTAACTCAAAAAACATAGAATCTACATTTTGTAAAATTAATACCACCTCAACATCCCTTATAATAGGCAGCATTTACAGACCACCAAATTCTAGTTTAGAATACATGCAGGAACTATGTAATCAGATTACTACACTTAAAGAGACAAATAAAAATGCAGTTTTTTGGATTATGGGTGATTTCAACCTACCTGATATAAATTGGAAAACACTAACCATAGATAAACACCAAAACCTTAAGGACATAAATGAGCTTTTCATAGAAACTTTACACAACCTATGTTTAGATCAAATCATTAAAAAGCCAATTAGATTAAACAACACATTAGATCTCTTCTTAACCAACAGACCTGGATTAGTAGTTGATTATGATATTATCCCTAGTCTATCAGACCATGAGATCATAAAAATACACAGTCAGATAAAAGCAGTAGCCAATTCAAAACCCAAAAGAAAAATCTTACTCTGGAATAAATGTAACCTAAAACAACTACACCAAGCTGCATTAAACTTTCAACAAACATTCTTATTAGAAAAAGACATTAACCAACCAGTCGATGACCTCTGGAATTTCATTAAAAACCATCTTAAAAGCATTATAGAAAATCATATACCAACTAAATACACATCAAACAAAATAAATAAATGCTGGTTTAATAATAGACTAAAGAAGCTTTGTAAACAGAAGGAAAACCTATATAGAAAATTTAAAGAAATTAAGGCAGAAAGAGTTTACAAAAAGTATATAAAAATTAAACACTTAACCCAAAAAGTAAGCAGACAGCTGCAGAGTGAATACATAAACAATGTAATATCTAAAGATAACAACAAAAACCTATGGTCATACATTAAGTCTAAGAAAATGGAAACAACAGGCATAGCGCCATTAAAAGATGAACATAACATAATACATAATGATAATGAAACTAAAGCAAACATCCTAAACAAATACTTTGCATCAGCATTCTCAGCCCCAGGAGACAAAGACATATTACTGAATTTGAACCAAGTAGACAACATAGAAGATATAGTAGTACAAGAAAATGGAATTCAAAAACTATTAGCCAACACCAAACCAAATAAAGCGTCTAGACCTGATGGTATTCCATCTAAATTACTCAAAGAACTAAGCAATGAGCTAGCCCCAGTGTTCAAAATACTTTTTCAGGCTTCACTTAACCAGGGCAGAGTACCAAAGGACTGGAAAGAAGCTAATGTCACCCCCCTATTTGAAAAAGGAGAAAAATCTGACCCAGGAAACTACAGACTAGTATCACTTACCAGCATCACATGTAAAATCTTAGATATAATATGTAGCAACATCATAAACCACTTAGACAAACAAAATGTCCTCACACCATACCAACATTGCTTTAGGAAATATAGATAATGTGAAACACAACTAATAGGACTAATTGATGATTTTTCTAAAGGTTTAGATAATAGTGAACAAATAGATGCTCTCTTACTAGATTTTTCTAAGGCTTTCGACAAAGTTCACCACCATAGTTTGCTTAAAAAATTAAAATATTTTGGCATTAATGGTCCACTGCATCAGTGGATTAAAGATTTTCTGATAGGGAGAGAACAAACTGTAATAATAAATGGCTCTAAATCAACACCGATAACAGTAAACTCAGGTTGCCTCACCCAGAAAAATGTCAGTTGTTAAGAGTAACAAAAAAACTAAAACAAATTAATTCCACTTATCTTATTCATGGCAAACCAGTAACACAGACTAAGAACGCAAAATACCTAGGGGATATAATAAATGAAAAACTGTCATGGAATCCCCATATTGATGAAACTATAAAAAAAAATCAAACAAAGTATTAGGATTTATTAAAAGAAATTTCTATAAATCAAATAAGAACATAAAACTAAAATGTTATTTAACCTTGGTTAGGCCAATAATAGAATATGCATCCTCCGTTTGGGACTCCTTAACTCAAGAAAAAATTAAGAAACTGGAACAGACACAAAATAGAGCAGTGAGATTCATAACAAATGAATATTCACATTTGACTAGAGTAACACCTGTAGTAAAATCACTAAATTTAGGAAGCCTTTAGGACAGAAGACTCAAAAGTAAAGTAGCAATTATACATAAAACACTGAACCATAATTTTCAAATACAAAAACAAAATTTAATAAAATACTCAGAAAGACACAAAGATAACGTTACATTCCTCGTCCCATATGCTAGGACAAATTTGTACAAATACTCCTTCTTCCCTAGTGCTATTAGAGCATGGAATGGGTTGCCTGAGCTAGCCAGAAAAACCAGTGACTTGGCAGAATTTAAGTCATTGGTTAATTTGCATGACTAAATGCATGACGCGTAGGACGTAATCCTCTTCTATTTTGAAGTAACGTCTGTATTATATAAGATAAGATAAGGGAGAAATAACTAATCTTTTACCAGACAGAGTGAGTGGGTTATATAAGTTTTGTAAAAGGACAAGGTCATAAGACAAGGTCATTTCATTGTGACGTAGCTCATCTAGTGAGCTTGGGAATGTTGAAAGAGAAAGTCAAGACAACCTTTCTAAACTAGTTAACCTCTGACCTTCTCTAGACTCAATTCACTGTTTTTATTGAACAAATTGCACATTTTAAAACTATCTATGAGAGGGAGACGGACAGAGAGAGAGTATGTGTTATATTGATGTTTTTATACTAAAACTATGCAAATGAGAGAGGTATAGAATAAGATCCATTAATTAATTCTTGACACAAAGAGAAATTATTTGTATTTCTTTGTCCTCAGGGATTCTTCTTGCAATGAGAGATTTAGATTGACTTTGTACATTTGTGACTGTTCACTGTCTTCATCAAGTTGTTGCTAGAAATTGTATCCTCTACTTGTTACCTACTGTAGGAAAGTTGTTCTTGTTTTCAGAGAGAGAGAGAAAGAGAGAGAGAGAGAGAGAGGAAGCAAACGAGAGTTTTAGTCCTATTCAGTCAGTGGTCACTCAGTAATCAAGATGTCACTTTTTTATTGCACACTTGAAACCACAAGATAATTCGACGCTCTAAGAAAGACATGTTTACCTTGAAGATAATGGCTTCCCATACTACATGCTGTGACTGCGCTCAGTCTAAAATGACACATTGACTCCTATCTATCTGTGGCATTTTACGTCTCGAGAGACGATCTTTTCCCTTTGCAACTTCTTGTGTGACTAAAGAGGCCAATCCTTGATACACAGCTGCGATCGCAGGTTGGGCATATATAATCACCAGGCGCCGTTGCATTTTCACCCTTCTTTCTGCTTCTGTTGTGTATGGCATCTGCAATCTTTGACCCTTCCTTTATGCTCTCTCTCAATGAGGATCTGTCCAGTGCCACCTCTTCCCAGTTGCCAGTGTCGATTTTGAAGAGCTTCATGTCGCGTTTGCATACATCCGTATAACGTAAAAGTGGGCGACCAGCGGCTCTCCTGCCTTCTATCAGATCGCCATACAGGATGTCCTGTGGAAGTCGACCTTCTGGCATTCTACGAACGTGGCCAAGCCAGCCAAGGCGTCTGCTGCTGATAACAGAGCGGATGTCCTGCCACCCTGCTCTTTGTAGCACTTCCTCATTGGTTATCTTATCTTGCCACCTTATTTTAAAGATCCGCCTTAGGCATCGGAGGTGGAAAACATTCAGCTTTTTTTCCTGCTATGAGTAGGTTGACCATGTTTCACTTCCGTACAGCAAGGTGCTCAACACACAGGTCCGGTAGACTAGGGCTTTAGTACTGTTAGTCAGCAATATGTTGTCCCAGACTCTTTTCTGCAGCCGTGACATGGTGGCCATTGCCATAGTACAGGAGAAGGACTCTATCCATCTACCTAATTAACTCTATCCATCTACCTAATTAACTCTATCCATCTACCTATTTAACTCTATCCATCTACCTATTGAACTCTATCCATCTACCTAGTTAACTCTATCCATCTACCTATTTATGTGATGGGAAATATGAAACGTTTTAATTTAAATTAAATTTAATTATTAAACACTTTCTTTGCATTGATATCAATAAAGATAAATTAAAAAAAAAAACAACTTTGTCTGGTACTAGCTACAAATATTCTACTCGTTTTGGGTTCTAAGTCTAGTCGTTATCAGTAGAATCAGTGCCAAGGGTGACACATAGTCTTCGTGCTGGGTTTAATTACAGCATATCAGTAGCGTTCTGAAATGGGTAATCCAGCAAGCTGTGGTTATCGCTCTCGGCATCTGCTCACAGCGCCCCCAGCAACTAATACACTGTCAAAAGCAAACAAACTCAACCGGTACCGAAGGAACAATAACTCTTCTTTGTGGAAGTGTAGCAGCGTCCAGAGTTGTAAAGGTAGTGAAAAGAGGAAGAAAAGGGAGATAAAAAGGTATGGGGCACTAGGTGTAATGCATTGGGAATCGCGTAGAATTATGTCTAGAGTCTATTGACACAAGTATTATATTAGAATGTATTGTCCTATAATTATGTCAAGAGTCTATTGACACAAGTATTATATTAGAATGTATTGTCCTATAATTATGTCTAGAGTCTCGTATTATATTAGAATCCTACCCGTTCTGGACTACAATGTAATATTCCATTCCGTTCTAGACTACAATGTAACATTCTTCACCGTTCTGGACTAGAATGTAACATTCCCCTCCGTTCTGGACTAGAATGTAACATTCTTCACCGTTCTGGACTAGAATGTAACATTCCCCTCCGTTCTGGACTAGAATGTAACATTCCCCTCCGTTCTGGACTAGAATGTAACATTCTTCACCGTTCTGGACTAGAATGTAACATTCCCCTCCGTTCTGGACTAGAATGTAACATTCCCCTCCGTTCTGGACTAGAATGTAACATTCCCCTCCGTTCTGGACTAAAATGTAACTATCCCCTCCGTTCTGGACTACAATGTTACATTCTTCACCGTTCTGGACTAGAATGTAACATTCCCCTCCGTTCTAGACTAGAATGTAACATTCTTCACCGTTCTGGACTAGAATGTAACATTCCCCTCCGTTCTAGACTAGAATGTAACATTCTTCACCGTTCTGGACTAAAATGTAACATTCCCCTCCGTTCTAGACTAGAATGTAACATTCTTCACCGTTCTGGACTAGAATGTAACATTCCCCTCCGTTCTAGACTAGAATGTAACATTCTTCACCGTTCTGGACTAGAATGTAACATTCCCCTACGTTCTAGACTACAATGTAACATTCTTCACCGTTCTGGACTAGAATGTAACATTCTCCTACGTTCTAGACTACAATGTAACATTCTTCACCGTTCTGGACTAGAATGTAACATTCCCCTCCGTTCTGGACTAGAATGTAACATTCCCCTCCGTTCTGGACTAGAATGTAACATTCCCCTCCGTTCTAGACTAGAATGTAACATTCTCCACCGTTCTAGACTAGAATGTAACATTCCCCTCCGTTCTGGACTAGAATGTAACATTCCCCTCCGTTCTGGACTAGAATGTAACATTCCCCTCCGTTCTGGACTAGAATGTAACATTCTTCACCGTTCTGGACTAGAATGTAACATTCCCCTCCGTTCTGGACTAGAATGTAACATTCTTCACCGTTCTGGACTAGAATGTAACATTCTTCACCGTTCTGGACTAGAATGTAACATTCCCCTCCGTTCTGGACTAGAATGTAACATTCCCTTCCGTTCTGGACTAAAATGTAACATTCCCCTCCGTTCTGGACTAAAATGTAACATTCCCCTCCGTTCTGGACTAGAATGTAACATTCTTCACCGTTCTGGACTAGAATGTAACATTCCCCTCCGTTCTGGACTAGAATGTAACATTCTTCACCGTTCTGGACTAGAATGTAACATTCCCCTCCGTTCTGGACTAGAATGTAACATTCTTCACCGTTCTGGACTAGAATGTAACATTCCCCTCCGTTCTAGACTACAATGTAACATTCTTCACCGTTCTGGACTAGAATGTAACATTCTTCACCGTTCTGGACTAGAATGTAACATTCCCCTCCGTTCTGGACTAGAATGTAACATTCTTCACCGTTCTGGACTAGAAGGTAACATTCTCCTCCGTTCTGGACTAGAATGTAACATTCTTCACCGTTCTGGACTAGAATGTAACATTCCCCTCCGTTCTGGACTAGAATGTAACATTCCCCTCCGTTCTGGACTAGAATGTAACATTCTTCACCGTTCTGGACTAGAATGTAACATTCCCCTCCGTTCTGGACTAGAATGTAACATTCTTCACCGTTCTGGACTAGAATGTAACATTCCCCTCCGTTCTAGACTAGAATGTAACATTCTTCACCGTTCTGGACTAGAATGTAACATTCCCCTCCGTTCTAGACTACAATGTAACATTCTTCACCGTTCTGGACTAGAATGTAACATTCCCCTACGTTCTAGACTACAATGTAACATTCTTCACCGTTCTGAACTAGAATGTAACATTCCCCTACGTTCTAGACTACAATGTAACATTCTTCACCGTTCTGGACTAGAATGTAACATTCCCCTCCGTTCTAGACTAGAATGTAACATTCTTCACCGTTCTGGACAAGAATGTAACATTCCCCTCCGTTCTGGACTAGAATGTAACATTCTTCTCCGTTCTGGACTAGAATGTAACATTCCCCTCCGTTCTAGACTACAATGTAACATTCTTCACCGTTCTGGACTAGAATGTAACATTCCCCTCCGTTCTGGACTAGAATGTAACATTCCCCTCCGTTCTGGACTAGAATGTAACATTCCCCTCCGTTCTGGACTAGAATGTAACATTCTTCACCGTTCTGGACTAGAATGTAACATTCCCCTCCGTTCTGGACTAGAATGTAACATTCTTCACCGTTCTGGACTAGAATGTAACATTCCCCTCCGTTCTGGACTAGAATGTAACATTCTTCACCGTTCTGGACTAGAATGTAACATTCCCCTCCGTTCTGGACTAGAATGTAACATTCCCCTCCGTTCTGGACTAGAATGTAACATTCCCCTCCGTTCTGGACTAAAATGTAACATTCCCCTCCGTTCTGGACTAGAATGTAACATTCCCCTCCGTTCTGGACTAGAATGTAACATTCTTCACCGTTCTGGACTAGAATGTAACATTCCCCTCCGTTCTGGACTAGAATGTAACATTCTTCACCGTTCTGGACTAGAATGTAACATTCCCCTCCGTTCTGGACTAGAATGTAACATTCCCCTCCGTTCTGGACTAGAATGTAACATTCCCCTCCGTTCTGGACTAGAATGTAACATTCACCTCCGTTCTAGACTAGAATGTAACATTTCCCTCCGTTCTGGACTAAAATGTAACATTCCCCTCCGTTCTGGACTAGAATGTAACATTCCCCTCCGTTCTGGACTAGAATGTAACATTCCCCTCCGTTCTGGACTAAAATGTAACATTCCCCTCCGTTCTGGACTAGAATGTAACATTTCCCTCCGTTCTGGACTAAGCGTAACATTCCTCTCCGTTCTGGACTAGAATGTAACATTTTTCTATTCCAAAGAAACATCCAAAACATGTAAGAAGAAAAAGAGAACTATGAGCTGAATAAAGGAAGAGGCCAGTCATACCAAACACGTTCTGAAGTACCAAAACACACACAAATACACACAACATAAAAAAAAGTAAGTACCACGTACAACACACACACAAATACACACACACACACACAAACGCTAGCAAGCCTCTCAAATATTTTAATAGCTTTTTGATTGGGTTTTGGTGTGTGTGTGTGGCGGTGAAGGTAGAATGATTGAGATACTTATAGTGTCGGTATGTTTTAGATTGGACCGAAGCTTTGGCATCTGTGAAAAATTCGGGTATGATCATTGGTATGAACGTCTAGTTTTGTGCTTATACTGTAGAGTTACATGTCAGCTCTACTCTACATTATGCTCTAAAGTATTATTAGAAATATATTCATCGAGTCGCTCTTTGGTATTCCCATCACTAGCACAGCCATTACTGATCAGAATCGTTGTCAATATTACGTCACTAGTCAGAAGTCAAGAAAAGTGACATCATTTCTGTCTATTGGTGTCAGTGCACTTGACCCCACCCCCGCTTTATTAGGTTCGAACAAGACACGTATCACATTACAGACGTCTGCCCTTCATCTCCTCCAAGTCTCTTTCTCTTGGGCACGCTGCTAAAATATTTGTGGGGCGGGGAGAGAGAAATCGTTTGTAAAAAGTGACCTCACGGCATGATCTTGGTGACCTGGAAACTATCATAGCCCTTGACAACCTCGATCGTCTGATTGAAAAATACCCCTCACCGCCCCCCAGCCCAGTGAAGCCCTTCTATGGACGCCCTTTTTCCACAGACTCCAATTAGGGCCTTTTTCCACAGACTCCAATTTAGCCATAGGAAGAAGTATCGATACTACCCGTCACTGTATGTCAA
The DNA here is from genome assembly GCA_036873155.1 of Biomphalaria sudanica. NCBI lineage: Eukaryota > Metazoa > Mollusca > Gastropoda > Planorbidae > Biomphalaria > Biomphalaria sudanica. The sequence goes on from JAZGLO010006688.1 coordinate 338,846, forward strand.
TCATTGAGGAGGGAGACCCTAACATAGACCAATTCTCTTAGCTTACCAGATAGTAAGGCACTAACGTTACAGAACGGGGACTTCTGTTCTACATGTAGTGGAGCCAAACACTAGGGCAACGATAAATCTCTTACGGGAAAAGGGGAGGTCGTGTCCATTCACCCCCCACCAGGGCGTTAGAATATTACACGCCAAAACGTCCGCGGGACGGAACCTTTATTGCGGTGGAGGCCACAATTTGTCTGGGCCCTGATCTCTACTAAACATGATTACTACCAGGGTGCGCTCCGGTGCAATGTCAGGCTGATTGAATGGACTCGTCAGTGTCCGCGCTGGCCCGAAGGATCCAGTTTGTACAACATTTCAAAAGAAGCAGCAGTTAAGTCCGTCCTCTCTAGACTCTTAAACTGATGAAACCCGAAACTTTTATGTATTTTTGTTTCTGATTCACATGAAGAGAGCGCAATATCCTGGTTGTTGTTGTTTTTACATCTTATTACAATGGTGTCAGTAAGCAATATTACTTGATATAACAATGAACGGTGATCTAATTATTGTAATCACAGATCGATTCACAATAAAACCGAAGGTTCCATAGCTTAGAAGAGTGGTACATTTTAGTGATCTTTAGTGCAAAAGAGTTCTAGTTGGACCACTTCTGCGACCAATCCAACTAAAAAAAAAGTCATATAGTGACAGATTATTTGAAAATCGATACATAAAGTGACATTCACATGACACTCCTTATTTTGAATTGATGTTAGGTGTACAAAGTACCGTAAGTACGAGACCAATATATACAGCCACACAGAAACACACACACATACAAAGTTTTGTTGAACTCTGTCAATGCTTCTGTCTTTTCTTTGATACAAATATAAAAGACAAACAAAAATTACCTTATTATACCTTGAACCAGCAAACATTATATATATTATAATTTTCAACAATAAGTTATTTAAAACCTTTTACACCTTAAATACGCATACATTTATCTTATCTTCTTATTTTATATAATACAGACGTTACTTCAAAAAAGAGGATGATTACGTCCTACGCGTCATGCATTTAGTCATGCATATTAACCAATGACTTAAATTCTGCCAAGTCACTGGTTTTTCTGGCTAGCTCAGGCAACCCATTCCATGCTCTAATAGCACTAGGGAAGAAGGAGTATTTGTACAAATTTGTCCTAGCATATGGGACGAGGAATGTGCCTTTATTTTTGTGTCTTTCAGAGTATTTTATTAGATTTTGCTTTTGTATTTGAAGATTATGGTTCAGTGTTTTATGTATAATTGCTACTTTACTTTTGAGTCTTCTGTCCTGAAGGCTTCCTAAATTTAGTGATTTTACTAATGGTGTTACTCTAGTCAAATGTGAATATTCGTTTGTTATAATTCTCACTGCTCTATTTTGTGTTTGTTCCAGTTTATTCATGTTTTCTTGAGTTGAGGGGTCCCAGACGGTGGATGCATATTCTAGTATTGGCCTAACCAAGGTTAAATAACATTTTAGTTTTATGTTCTTATTTGATTTATAGAAATTTCTTTTAATAAACCCTAATGCTTTGTTTGATTTTTTTATAGTTTCATCAATATGTGGATTCCATGACAGTTTTTCATTTATTATAGCACCTAGGTATTTTGCGTTCTTAGTCTGTGTTACTGGTTTGCCATGAATAAGATAAGTGGAATTAATTTGTTTTAGTTTTTTTGTTACTCTTAACAACTGACATTTTTCTGGGTGGAAAGACATGCTCCAATTTGATTCCCATTTCTGTAATTCATCTAATTCTCTTTGTAAAATATCTGTGTCTTGTATTGTTTTTATTGTTCTATATATTATGCAATCGTCTGCAAATAATCTGATTTTTGTTCCTGAACTAATGCAATTTGGTAAATCATTTATGTAAATTAAAAATAGTAGTGGACCCAAGACTGTTCCTTGAGGTACACCTGAGTTTACTCTTATTGGTGTTGATTTAGAGCCATTTATTATTACAGTTTGTTCTCTCCCTATCAGAAAATCTTTAATCCACTGATGCAGTGGACCATTAATGCCGAAATATTTTAATTTTTTAAGCAAACTATGGTGGTGAACTTTGTCAAAAGCCTTGGAAAAATCTAGTAAGATAGCATCTATTTGTTCACTATTATCTAAACCTTTAGAAAAATCATCAATTAGTCCTATTAGTAGAAAGCCTTCAGGATAGAAGACTAAAAAGTAAAGTAGCAATTATACATAAAACACTGAACCATATTCTTCAAATACAAAATTTAATAAAATACTCAGAAAGACACAAAGATAAAGGCATATTTCTCATTTCATATGCTAGGACAAATTTGTACAAATGCTCCTTCTTCCCTAGTGCTATTAGAGCATGGAATGGGTTGCCTGAGATAGCCAGGAAAGCCAGTGACTTGGCAGAATTTAAGTCATTGGTTAATATGCATGACTAAATGCATGACGCGTAGGACGTAATCATCTTCTTTTTTTTTCTGAGTGAAGTTTCGAGAATTATTTTTGTCTACCTATGATCTGCTGTTCATTCTCCATGGATGCAATCAACACACAGAAAGAAATTTAAAAAGATGAGAAAGTGAAAGAAAGAACAGAGAGAGAGCTTGAGGCAGAATTCTGTATGGAATAGAGGAAATAAACAATGCCCATCACAATGTCAAGGATAATAACAATGTCAAGGTTGCAAACTAATAAATAAAAGTCAGTTTTGCTACATGCGGACATTTTTTGAAATTAGGTTATGCGGTGCTAAAATGTCCGAAATATTTTTATGTTTTTTAAAACGCTAAGCTTCTATTACTTCCTATTCTAGTCAGCTGATAGAGGGCTATGAAACTCCCTCCTAGTTAAAGATCGTAAATCTTCATGTTATCCTGAGTTCCTCTTGTGAGATCAATGTATGACTTTCGTATCACCTGCAGCTGATCAAAGTTGTGCGCAAGACAAAAAAAAACGCCATTATCGCTTGAATGCTTGTTTTTAATCCAACTAAAATGCTTTTACATCATCGAAAAGTTTCACACAAAAATGTACACGTTTTTATACAAAACCTTAGGACAGTGATATCCAACCTAGGACCTTCTGGACATATACGGCTAAGGTGCTATCCTGCTCGCGATTTGGTGTTATCTGGGCCGCGATATGGTGTTATCTGGGCCGCGATATGGTGTTAACTGGCCCTCGATATGATGTTTTTTTTGCCCTCGATATGGTGTTATCTGGCCCTCGATATGGTATTTTTGGCCCTTGATATGATGTTATCTGGCCCTCGATATGGTGTTATCTGGCCCGCGATATGGTGTTTTCTGGCCCTCGATATGGTGCTATCTGTCCCGCGATATTTTTCTATCTGGCCCGCGATATGGTGCCATCTGGTCCTGGACATGGTGTTCGCAATATGGTGTATAATTAATATACAATGTAGTCTTTCCATTATACTAACAAGGATATCAAACGGAAATGCTGGCTTAATCATTCCTTGAGGTCAATGTTTTAGGCAGAGATAAACTATCATGGATCTAAAATCTATATGCCAATGAAGTTTTAGTCTGGCAAAATGCAGGCTACGTACCCAATCTTGTACATGGACGAGGACCATCTACGCCCCTGCAGAAAGCATGTTCCTCTGCATGTAAAGCATGTCTTTTATTGTTTTGTAGGACCTTCTGTCTTAAGGAATATGGGAAATCGATATCATTATCAGCCGGAACTGTTGTCATAGCAGCCATGTTGTTTACACAAGGGGGACTTAAATGTGCGAAGATGTCCTGCGCAGGAAATGGAAGTCTAGACACGTGATCAGCACTAAGCAGAAATGTGGCTCACTATATCAACAAATAATGGCGGGAATATGGAACAGAATCCATGTCACGATGACACAAACTCAAGGTTAAATATAGACACAATAGCCAATAGGAGTAAAATGACACACACATTTCAGCCCCGAACTACAAATACAATGTCCGACAAAAGACGTATCAACGCTGAACAGATTTTGTTAATATCAATAAAAAAATGGACAACAAATTTAACAATAACCAAGTTAAATATAAACATTTTTTAATTATTTTTTATGTTGTAAATCTCGCTTATATGGAGTAAAATGGCATCAATTAATTTCAATCAATCACGTAATCCACTTCTAATAGATCAAGACAAACAATAATAATTTTGTGTGATTTGAGATTGTTTTGGTTAGCGCAAGTTTCGTAATGCTGTAATGATTATCTAATGTTATAAGTAACAGATACTTTTTTAAAATCATTGTATGTAAACATATTATATATATATTTGTAGTATGTACAGATGTTAAATCTTATCCTCTCGTATCTTGACTTATAAATAGCAGACTTTAAAAGAAGATTCCTAAGCCGCTTTTCTCAACGTGTTCATCTAGTTGTCCACGTGCTAATTGGAGGCTTTGATGACCTCATTGGTTTGCCTTTCCTTGACTTTTTCTGATAAAATTCAATACACTTTTTTTATATAAACAAAATAACAAATGAACACGTTGGTGCCCCCCCCCCCCTTGTGCCGCTGTGAGGTAAGCAATACAGATCAAAATGCAAGTTTTCCCCCCTTGTGCCGCTGTGAGGTAAGTAATACAGATCAAAATGCAAGTTTTCCCCCTTGTGCCGCTGTGAGGTAAGCAATACAGATCAAAATGCAAGTTTTCCCCCCTTGTGCCGCTGTGAGGTAAGTAATACAGATCAAAATGCAAGTTTTCCCCCCTTGTGCCGCTGTGAGGTAAGCAATACAGATCAAAATGCAAGTTTTCCCCCCTTGTGCCGCTGTGAGGTAAGCAATACAGATCAAAATGCAAGTTTCCCCCCCTTCTTAGCATGACGGGCATGGGAGTGAAATAAGTTTGACCATTGACCCTTTTGTACATTGGGAGATGTCATTTGTGACCTATAATATGAAGGACACCAAAATAATTGTGACTTATTAAAATGTTACTGATCGAGCTGCTTTTATGAGAACGCTTTACAACGTTTAGATACAGGGCGGTCAGATACAAAATCTCAATTTTAAATCTCCTAAATAGCTTCCCTTTGGCAGATATAGGCAGTATTTGTTGAGCGACACAGTAATCTCAGCTAATTCATTTGTGTAACTCTTTCAATTTCTACGATACCGTCATTAGATTACTTCCCTTACTGTGAACTCTTCAACACGACTTAATAGAAAAGATACGATCGCGACGAGCTCTGTGTGACTCCCAGATTTGGCCAAGTGTGAAAAGAAAAGAGACTTTCAAACAAAAAAAAAATCTGGGAGTAAGCTGAGTCGGTCTGGTTGAGCATCTTCATTATAGTTTAAGTGACAACACAACGAAGCAGAGAAGGAAAAAAATGTTTTTTGAAAAATTTCTTCGCACTCTTTAACCGCTGATTGCTTCACCCACACACCTCGGTATGTACACATATACTTACACAAAAACACACATTCACGACTTCAGGTCAAAAATAGAACCTACTTTCGGCCGAAGACAGAAAACAAAAAGATGTAACGGCGCGATAAAAAAAAAAAAAGAGACCTCCCCCCAAAACATGAGTTACATATCGGGCGTCCCCCCTGGAGGCTGCCGCTCATCTGCTCAACATTAGCTCCCCCCCCCCCTCTCTCAGCCCTGTCTCGCCCACACCTGTGAGCTGATCTTTTTTTTTCGATTCGCTGCTCAAACGTCTTCACGTTATGGTGTAGATTTGAGCATTGACTCTCTGGTGTGTCTTGTAAGGCCGGTGGTCGAGAAAGAGACTTTTAATGCCTGACATAAGTTCCAAAACGATTTTCGTTTAAGTTTTTAATAATCATACATTAAGTGGTAAAACGAATTGATTTTGTAAGACGAAACATAGCTTCCTCTCACACAAGCTGTACAGTTTCTTATATTAAAGCAATCAGATTGTTTGTAAAGTTTCTTATAATAAACTAATCAGGTTGTCTGTAAAGTTTCTTATATTTAAGTAATCAGACTGTCTGTTAAGTTTGTTGTATTAAACTAATCAGTCTGTAAAGTTTCTTATATAAAAGTAATCAGACTGTCTGTAAAGTTTCTTATAATAAACTAATCAGACTGTCAGTAAAGTTTCTTATATTAACTAATTAGTCTGTCTGTAAAGTTTCTTGTATTAAACTAATTAGTCTGTCTGTAAAGTTTCTTGTATTAATCAGGCTGTAGTCTTTTTGAACTTAAGTACTGGCACATCAGCGGCCGAGGTCTTGACCCAATGCTTGCTCTACCCACCCTCTGCATTCTCTACTTAATAATTCCTTGTTTTTTTTTGCGTTGTCTCCAATGATGCTGCTTAGACCTCGTGACTCCTTGCCCGAGTGTTAGTGAACTCAGTGTCACCGTGTACCGAGGCTTGCACCTACGTATAGGTCGAGAGAAGATGGCGGCATCTGGATTCGAACCTCTGGGTAAAGTGTCAATGGTTCGAAAGCAAAATTCGTCCGTACTAAATATGAAAAGACTAACTTCTTGCATCCTTGATGTCCACCTTATCAACAGCACGCGTAAGGGCGTGGGAGCAACTCTGCGTAGTGTTGTATAGGACTAGCCAAGGGAAGATTTTCATACATGGCCGACAAACTATAAATAGCTGGATTTTTGGTGTATCCGGTGTACAAAATACAGGAAGTATTGATCAACTATGTTTTGATTAAATGGTAATGACTCATTAGTGTCGTGTGCACAGGTTTCAGCAGCAGCGCAGACTTGCCGAACTCTTCCGTTTGTAGATTTCACTCTAGGACTTTGAAATGATGGACAAACAGACACAGGCCACACCACAAACGAACAGATTAGAGACAGGATTAGTACAGTGATTGGACTCCACCATGACCTGCTAACAACTGTCAAAAAAACTCAAACTAAAACTCTATGGCCATACTACAAGGTCATCAAGGCTCTCAAAAACCTTAAAAAACCTAAAACTTATGTACATAAGTGACTCATAAACATATGTGACTCATAAACATATGTGACTCATAAACATATGTGACTCATATACGTATGTGACTCATATGAATATGTCACTTATACTTGCAAGCAGTTATATGTCTTCTCTAAAACAAACTTGTTCATGACATTAGGGTATGCCCAATGTTGCCTATAACGGCTGAACAAAAAAGAAAAAATTTTGCAATAGCAGAGAAAATGAGCATTAACTGATAAGCAGCAAGACTGACACGACACGCCATTGTTTTGTTTCCTTTATTATGACAAAATTGTTCATCCAAGATCTCACAGTCTTCAGTCTAAGGTCTTTGTTAATGAATGTGTTGAAATGATTGGATTGAAAGAGAATCTAAGATCATTATAAGCAACATCCAGGACTGCGTTCCGTTGTTAGAGGCACCTCTATAATAAAGCAGAGACTCTTTGTAGCCTGAGGCCTCTCTTCGTGTTTGAGACACACACAAAATGTGTTCGTTGGCCGAGGGGTCTCATTATTGATTGAGTTTTAATGAGAGTGCTCAGATGTTCTCAAAATGATGAGAAAGAGAGAAACAGAGAAAGAGAGAGAGAAACAGAAGAGAGAGAGAGATGTCTTTTATTCTCAGTATTTAAAAGAAAAATGCAACATAATTTTTAGACAAATCCCAAAATCCCATAATTCCTACACGTGGCAGTGCAGTTATGTGCTGTGAGGTCATAGAATAATTTCGTTTTGCATTCAAATTCTTTGTCAAGTGCAAGTGAGTGCAATTAAATTTGAAAATCAATTTTAAGCGGCCCCTGAAAGGGGAAAAGACGCTATTATTTTTGTGTGGCCTGTCTGTCCGTCTGTCCATCCCGTTTAGATCTCAGATACTAGAAGAGAAAATCGGACATCATGATATAAGTTCTGATGCAACGGCTACTTTTTTTCTTTTCCGAAATTGAACCATCTAATTTTTAAAATTATATATGCTAGCAGATTTTTTTAAAAAATACACCACTTTTAATTGAGAAACTACAGGGAGGTAAGTCTTTTTAAAACGTCCCAGACTTCTTCAGTAATACATCAAACTTCATTTATAGATTCGCGTACTGGAACAAAAAATTTGCACCTAAGGTCACATTGGAAAAAGTATCAATGGATCATCATAAAATAGATTTTCCATTTATTAACTGTCACGTACACAGCCGCCCAAGGTTACCAGCTAGAATTTGTTAGCTCGGGGAATTCCATCACGCGGCTGAGCTATGTGTCAGAATAAATATGATTGGTTTTGAAATATTAATTATTGTACATTTAGCTGCATTTATTGGTTGGCATTGCAACGAGGAGATGTTAGACACGTGACAACGCTATACCGGGGGAAAGATTCTAGATTGACGGCAGTGTCGTACGGAACTTGTTAGGATTCAGACGTATATTTTACATTATTGTGTTGATCATTTTATTCAGCAGAATTATATTTATTCTGTTCTATTCAAGTACATTTAACCATTGTAATTATTTGTGAACAGCTTTTCCAAGTTTTGAGTTAAAGCATTTGTTTTAGACGAAGAGAAGTTTCTTCATTGAATATAGTAACATACTTAGATCGACTTAGCGATTGGCAACTTCTAGATGATCCTCTTATCAACTGGCAACATTCTGAATGATCGTATTATCAACTAGATCTAACTACTTCTATACGATCATCTTATTAAAGACGATTTCAAGATCCTCGGCAATTACGATCATTGATTGTGCTTCAACGTGACATCTTGACATCAAGTTTAATTGTAACATCTAGCACTACTGATGATCGTGACATTAACTAACTCATGGAATAAAATACTGATTCATATGTTGTTTATAAAAATAATTTTAATACGAACTTCGTTTTAGTTGAAAGTTAAAAAAAAGAACTACTTTTATATTGCGTAGTTTTAACATATCTTCATGATACACTTGATAACAATCTAAATTAGACTCTGTGACAAGTCAAAAGCTTGCTGTCAGAGTCATTCAATTTTAGCACAGCATTAATTATTGTTTATCATTATTATTTTTTTTTAATTATTTCCCCGTCCTATCCCAAATTTCTTCACCGGCTCCACCTTTTCCTCTCCAGGCTAGACTTAGTCCACCGCCTTGGAGATAGCTAGGCCGCGTCCTTTCACTTATTCCCCCTTGATCGGGGAAAGATAAAAACACAGTCTCTTTGGTCTTACCCGCCGGATGTCTGACGGTCGCAGTTGACATCAACTTGGGTGGAATGCAAGTCACTCCTTCTTCCCCCCTGTCTCACGTCTCTCTTTGATCAAAGAGATTACTCGGGTCAACACGCCCCTCGACACTCCAAGGTGCGACTCCCATCTGGAGTCAAATTCACCCACGTGAGAGATAATTCTTAGCCTATGACATTTCCTGTTTCCGACCACCTTTTCCAGGCCTATATAAGGTAAAATAAGGCGAAACAGACACTCTCTCATTTCTCATTTTAGCTGAGCATTCGAGTCTGGACTATTTCATTTATTCTTACTCTTAGAGGAATACCTGGTGCCTCCCTCTGGTGTCTGCCTATTAATCGGGTCAATTGCCTATTTATTTGGCATTGTCTGCCTATTGCCTTCGTACTTAGTGCTATTCAGCACTGCACTCCTGCCTATTTGCTATTGAGTATCATCTACTGCCTACGTGGATCTACTCAACTCAACTATTTGGCGCTATCGGCTCTACTTGCCTGCCTATTTGACAGTCCACTATCAACCCATTAGGCACGACGTCCCTATAGACCCAGAGTCTGTGCGAGACGTCATATCTCCGCCTGAACTTCGTAACTCACTGGACTTATCCTGTTAACTACGCTGCCCACGGCAGATCCGCTCTGCTCGCAGTACACTTGTGCCCACGGTAGCCGGCCACCCGCCCTACTGTGCCCACTACAGATATCAGAACTTTGGACTGAGACTCCACAAGAACTGAATCACCGGGGTCCCTCTACCCGCTAGAGCGCCATCTCCAGCTGCAGAACCTCAAGCTAGGACACAGCCAGCTGCGACCCAAGCAGGAAAAACAGCTAAGTTCAGAAGACAAAGTGACATACTCTCTTATTAAGTGCAAGAGTGATGATTAAACATAGTGTTGATTAGAGATAGATACAAACCCTCCCCCGTTTTATTCTTCTATGTAAATATTAATGTAAATAAATATTCTTCAATTTTTAACTTTGTATCTCTCTTTCATTGCTTGTTTCGTTGCGTGCCTGCTCCCGATTTATATGCTGAAGGGTTGGTGTGTGATAATTTCAAAAATAATCCTCCCCTAGACATTAAACACGCCAAACACACGACACTTTGGCCAACCAGTCACATACTCAATAGAGGCCAGATGTAGATCTAGATTTGGATTTAAACGTGTTTAAACAAGTTGAATAAAAATTTACATCTATAAATTATTAAGGAAATAGTTTATCTTTGTACAGTTTAGGGGTGCATATTTATTTATTATGTAAACAGTAGTATCACATTAAGAAGTGAATGTGATGCGAACAGCAAAGTGCATTATTATCCAATAGTAGGCCTACTAGATCTACATCTAATCCTAATCATAATATTGGCCTAACTCTAGGTTTAGTAATTCTGGATTCTAGATATAGATCTAGATCTTGATCCTAGATCTTGATCTAGACCTAGTCTAGATTCCAGATCTAAACCTAGTCTAGATTCGAGATCTAAACCTAGTCTAGATTCGAGATCTAGACCTAGCCTAGATTCTAGGTCTAGACCTAGTCTAGATTCTAGATCTAGACTTAGATTTCTATAGGCTACTACATCTTGAATTAGTCTAGAAATCTAGTCTAGCTCTAGATTCTAGATATATTCTAGCTCTAGATTCCCTCTCTATATATATTCTATATTCTAGAGCTATAGTCTAGATCTATAAAGTAGATAGAGCGATTATGATCAGGATTAGTCGGCCTACTTGTGGGTAATAGTGCACTTTGTTGTTCGCATGGGAAACCGGTTATTTGTGCTGGCTATTTTTTATAAAATCTCCTAACCCATCTACATTCTTGGGGAGAGGTACGTATCTGGAAGCAGTAGCGTCACTGGGGGCGGGAGGGGTGTGATGGGTGCAGTCGCACCGGGTGAAACTATTCTGGGGATGACAACTAAGTGGAAAAAATTACATCGGAAAAGATAATTATATTGAAATCTCTAGATATATGCCCAAACTTGTCAGTAGTGGAGAACAGAGAAAAAAACTTAAACACAGGCAGCCGAGTAGTTCTCAAGGATGGAACAGCTGATTACATTTCACAACGTATAAACTAATCATACATTTGAGCTCATTTTGTTTAAGCAAGGTGAAGAACAAACACTTGAAGCATCTTTCTTAAACAGAATATAGCCATCTATTTCTAGCCCTGGTTGTTTCTTTGATTAAACTCAATCTCTACAGAACTGAAAGAGAAGCAAAGTGCTAACAAGTTTCTTGCAAGAGAAGCAAAGTGCTAACATGTTTCTTGCAAGAGAAGTAAAGTGCAAACAAGTTTCTTGCAAGAGAAGTAAAGTGCAAACAAGTTTCTTGCAAGAGAAGCAAAGTGCTAACAAGTTTCTTGCAAGAGAAGCAAAGTGCTAACAAGTTTCTTGCAAGAGAAGCAAAGTGCTAACAAGTTTCTTGCAAGAGAAACAAAGTGCTAACAAGTTTCTTGCAAGAGAAGCAAAGTGCTAACAAGTTTCTTGAGGGAGAAGCAAAGTGCTAACAAGTTTCTTGCAAGAGAAGCAAAGTGCTAACAAGTTTCTTGCAAGAGAAGTAAAGTGCAAACAAGTTTCTTGCAAGAGAAGTAAAGTGCAAACAAGTTTCTTGCAAGAGAAGTAAAGTACAAACAAGTTTCTTGCAAAGAGAAGCAAAGTGCTAACATGTTTCTTACAATAGAATTAAAGTGCAAACAAGTTTCTTGCAAGAGAAGCAAAGTGCTAACAAGTTTCTCGCAAGAGAAGTAAAGTGCAAACAAGTTTCTTGCAAGAGAAGTAGAGTGCTAACAAGTTTCTTGCAAGAGAAGTAAAGTGCCAACAAGTTTCTTGCAAGAGAAGTAAAGTGCAAACAAGTTTCTTGCAAGAGAATTAAAGTGCAAACAAGTTTCTTGCAAGAGAAGTAAAGTGCTAACAAGTTTCTTGCAAGAGAAGCAAAGTGCTAACATGTTTCTTGCAATAGAAGTAAAGTGCAAACAAGTTTCTTGCAAGAGAAGCAAAGTGCTAACAAGTTTCTTGCAAGAGAAGCAAAGTGCTAACAAATTTCTTGCCAGAGAAGTAAAGTGCAAACAAGTTTCTTGCAAGAGAAGTAAAGTGCTAACAAGTTTCTTGCAAGAGAAGTAAAGTGCAAACAAGTTTCTTGCAAGAGAAGTAAAGTGCTAACAAGTTTCTTGACTTTTAAGCAAACGCTTATAGATTTTTTGTTTTAAAAAAAATATTTTTACATTTGTATTGTTAAGTTATGTAAATTCTGTTATATCAAATACTATATTTACACAAAAAATATTAACTATTAACTATTTTTTAAAGAGAATAATCTATTTACTATACATATAAGTTTAAAACAACAATTAATAAGTATTTTTTCATAATTATCGCGTGACCTGTATGGTGATATACATACACCAGACACTAAACCAAATGAAAAATATTCTTTTTAGGATTTTTTTTTTTTTTACGGAATTTTTTTTTTCAAGAATAAGAGATTGAACCTTTACAAAACAATTAGATCAATTAGATATTCATAATATGACATCAGTTAGGCCAGGTTCACATCTAACTTCACTTTCACCTATCCTTTAGTCTGCTGGACCGCTGGGGCACCACATAAGATCTGTTAACCTTTTTTTCTCCTTTCTTCTCTGTCATTTGTCTTTGATAGAAATTCATTCCGATAATATTGAAACCTGCCCTGGGTGGACCACACAAACTGTTTTTGTAACCTTGTTGTTTTTTTTACTCTGTGCTCACGAATCACACGAAAAAAATTTTTTTTTAATGCAGACATACAAAATTGACATCGGCACTAAATCAAAACCTCTGAATAAATGTCTATCCACCCTTAGTGTTTGAGAAGTTGAGATATAGTCATCACTGGCTAGGTCGGCTGTATTTCAATTGTGTTAATTATTTTTTTATTTAAATATTGGTCTGACAGTTACGCTGGGCAGGGCACGTATCCCGTAAGGGGGAATAACGTATGCCAAATCAGTCTTTTTTTGGTGAGCTGAAAGGTGGTCGACGTAACGGAGGTACCCCACTAAAAGACCAGCTTAGGCGCCAACTTGCTTTTAACTGACCTAGAAGAAATCACCCGGTTACCGGCGGCTTCACAGAGACAGCTGTAGGTCACTTGCTGAGACAGCTGTAGGTCACTTACTGAGACAGCTGTAGGTCACTTACTGAGACAGCTGTAGGTCACTTACTGAGACAGCTGTAGGTCACTTACTGAGACAGCTGTAGGTCACTTACTGAGACTGCTGTAGGTCACTTACTGAGACAGCTGTAGGTCACTTACTGAGACAGCTGTAGGTCACTTACTGAGACAGCTGTAGGTCACTTACTGAGACAACTGTAGGTCACTTACTGAGACAGCTGTAGGTCACTTACTGAGACTGCTGTAGGTCACTTACTGAGTCCGCGGGATGCACATTTGAAACCAAAAGAACATCCACCGCCGAGGACAGACGAAGACGGCGAAAGGAAAATCTAAATCGACCACCGGCGACAATGGTTATGCCTGCGCTAGGTGTGACAAAATATGTAGGTTACAGCTGGGGCTGCGCAGCCACGGGAAATACTACATTCCTCCTTAATCTTCGGACTCGAAGACAAGCCTTATTATTATTATTGTAAAATTAAATAAAAATGTTGGATAAAAATATTCTAGAAATATAAGACCTATCCTTAATGTTTTATAAAATAAAATAAGTAACAATATAATAATGGAATGCAGGCTACCGTATCAATAGGATATACATACTCCAATGTGCTATAATCGTCTATATAAACATCATTTCTATTTGCTTCAGCTATGAACAGATATTGGTGAGCAGCATTGAGTCAATGACAATGAAGACGCGTCTCAGAACTACTAGCGTCCTGCAGTCATTCAAACGAACCAATCAATCAGTGACACTATTGTTGAGAAAGAACAGAGAGAACAAAACAAACAAACTCCCTGACCATCGATTCGGTCTCTCGTTCATTTCGTTAGTGGAATGCTCGGAATACGCTTTTAATAAAATAAACAATGAAGTTTGATAGAAGATTAAAATAAATAACATGATACGTGGAGATAAGAAAATAGAACTAACAAACATGGATTGTAGTGAAATGCAATGTTGAAAAGATTTAGTATTTTTTAAATTCATAACATTTCAAAAGCTCAGTTCAACTCTTTCAACAGTTACCAGTTGACGAGGATGTCGTGTGGCCATAAAACGACTAATGGCCTTTACCCCTACTTGTAAAATGTTTTGTAAAATGTTTTACATGTTACTCCCCCCCCCCCCCCAAAAAAAAAAAAGATCTCACTATTCATGAGAACAATAACATCCTAAGATTTGAACTCTGGTTCATTTACTATCCAGCATGGCGGCAGCCTTCATTCTCCAAGCAAACATCGAAGAATTGTTCTTAAAGTCTACGTCTAATACAACTGGTCAAATAGCAAATGCAAAAGGGATATATACGAGACCAATCGTTATAATAGGCCTCTATAGGGCTCTCTAGCCACAAGACAAAAGTACTGCTCCACGAGACAGAAGTACTGCTCCACGAGACAGAAGCACTGCTCCACGAGACATAGCCGTCTTACGAATGAAGGAGGCTAACTCAACCGCTTTTCTATTATTTGTCTTACACCCTCTACCTCCATCTAAAACTAGTTGAACCTGAAGGAATCGTTTATTTAAAAAATCAACCTCTGAGCGTTTTGTTTATTTAGACTATAAATAAGGACCGGATATACACTTGCTAACGCCCTAAGCGATTTGAGATTTGGAAACTTCAGTAAATATAGATATTTTATGTCATTGCCAAATATGATTTTAAAATACCTAGATAAACTGATATACAGCTAAAAGATATTATATCTATGGTGAAATATTACATTACATAAAATCATTATTATTCATAATAAGTTTGGACGTTGTCGGGAGCCAGCAAGAAAGTTATAGCTCAATGCTCTGTCTTGTCTAGCCTATAGATCAAGTCTGCACTGCTAGAACTAGCCGGTCAACTCAATTCTCTGGTAATTTCGTTTTTCAATGCTTTTAGCTTCACGCATGCTTTGATCATTGACTTTACGGCCAACATCCCCGAATAGAGCACATACATGTCTAGTCGGTGCATTGTTTAGAGATTGAATAAATATTATTCGTCGCTCAGTCTCTCTACATCCCTCGTTATTTATTGCGTATTATCAAAACATCATCATAAGCATAAGATATCGTTTAACCTATTACAACAGTCGGCTAAGTCAGTGTAGCACTTGGCGACCCCTAGCTTCAGAAATTTCTCTTTTCAGAAAGAAAAAAAAATGGTGGGGGGGATATCGTCTGCTCTTCCTGCCTTCACTCGGTGATAGCCCTTGTTCTAAGGAACTGTATCTGAGATTTTGGGCGGAGTTATTTCCCCTGTTTTTCCTTTTGACTTTGAACCACTCCGTTACTTTAAGATGGCGCTGTTTGGGGATGTATTACAAAGGTCAGTGTTGAGTGGGGGAGGCACTTCAAGACACGTGAAGAAAGGGAGCTGATTCTAATTGACTGAGCATATATTTGTAGTAGCGTGTTGGAGAAACATCAACACATCAAAGTCTAAACACAAACGAAAGTTTAGATTAGGTTACAGGTTGTTAGTGGAAGTTTGCTGCTGGTTCATGGGTCATATCATGTAAGGTCTACTTGTTTCTCTCAGTGATAACGATGGTGTCACGTGGCTACCACAATAATCCACCTTTTTTGGGGGAACTGGATGCGCTCCTTAGAATTTTAATGTAGAAATAGTGGACAACGAACGGGATGTCCACAGTTCAAAACCTCGACACAAGTCTCCTATTATGTCCTAGGTATGTCAAGTCAAGTTACGTCGTAACGTTTGATAATTGTAAACTCTCAACAATTAACTAACTATTAAGCCCGAATAGCAGTTGCTTAATCGCCAGACACATGAACACAAACATTGTATATTCGTAGTAGTTTGTACATATGCTCATTATATCTGACAATACATAAGATTTATTTTTTTTTGGGGGGTGGAGAGTGAAATAATTAAAAGTTGATTTTGAACCCTGCTTTAAATATTCTCAAGCTCCGTGCTCTATCTCTTGACCAAAGATCTTTGAGTGTATTGCAAGGAGAAGATCAAAGGAACTCAAACTTTCTGTCAAAGAGATGTGCTGTGTCAAGATGTGTACAGAATATGTTAGCTCTCAGGACACAATTGCAGATTGTTCTAAGAATTCTTTCCATTTGAAGTTCGCAAGATTATCGTTTCTAAATATTGAGATAGCAGAATAGTCACGATTAGTCAAAGAGGTGCGAGTTCTTTAGATAAACACACAAGTGGATAATTAAATAGGTTTCAGATTATCTCAACTTTTAAAATGTGAGAGAAAAAAAAAATTCCTTTCAGTCTTCAGTTCACCCCACTCCCCCCCCCCCCGTGTGAACATTACTCACTCACACGTCGTGTTTTATTGCACTAGTTACAACAGCGTGAGTACACCACAGGGTCACAGTCTATAACTCACAGCCAGTCATCTCTACCCCTGCCCCCCCCCCTCTCTGACCCTCTTTCTGCATCTTTCCCTTCGCCTGCATTCCCGTTTGTGTCACTTCCACCTCGAGCAAGGGGCGGTAACACTACCACAGAGATACCAAGACATCATTTCTCTCCCTTCGAAAACTAAAAAAAAAAAGCAGCAAAATAAAGAGAACGTGCTTTTTATTTTCTTCTTCTAGACCTGCACCCCTTTTTTTTTGTCTTTGCTGAAAGAGGAATTGTGGGAGACGAACTCCAATGTTCTTGTCTTCCCTGTGTATCCAATGTTTATTGATACCCAGATACATGTTCTTATTTGTGTAACTGATCAGCCGAAGATTTCATCTATAGATCAAATGTCTGTAACCACATTGACATGCGCAGATGTGTTAAACGTCCGCTTTCTTTCTGTTTGACCAATCAGGGAATTCCCAATGACGCAACGAATATCTAGATTTGTAAAACATTTCTCTGAAAGAGAGAGAGAGAGAGACAGAGAGAGAGAGAGAGATCCATTCTAATGGACCGAGGATGATCTATAAAACACGTGGTAAATCTGAATGACTTGACGTGTTCAGGACCCACTCGAAGGAAGCGGGAATTTTATTTTTTTTGGTAACGCATTACATATTGGCTTTTTCATTTCTGGTCTATGATTCTTACGAATTTCATTTAGACAGCACCGGCCTCACATAAGATGTTATGTATGGGGGGGGGGGCAGCATTTTTCTTTCAGAATTACAATTTCATCCATTTCTTCGTTACGAGTTTCTAAGTCTCTACATGACACACTGGCTGTTGAGAATTATTTCAAGTTTTTATTTTTACATTGTTTAATGTAAACGTCATTACAAACAGTTCACATTGAACATTTCTACGTCATTACAAACACTTTGAACATTTCTACGTCATTACAAACACTTTGAACATTTCTACGTCATTACAAACACTTTGAACATTTCTACGTCATTACAAACCCTTTGAACATTTCTACGTCATTACAAACACTTCACATTGAACATTTCTACGTCATTACAAACACTTTGAACATTTTTACGTCATTACAAACACTTTGAACATTTCTACGTTATTACAAACACTTTGAACATATCTACGTCATTACAAACACTTTGAACATTTTTACGTCATTACAAACACTTTGAACATTTCTACGTCATTACAAACACTTTGAACATTTCTACGTCATTACAAACACTTTGAACATTTCTACGTCATTACAAACACTTTGAACATTTCTACGTTATTACAAACACTTTGAACATTTCTACGCCATTACAAACACTTTGAACATTTTTACGTCATTACAAACACTTTGAACATTTCTACGCCATTAAAAACACTTTTAACATTTTTACGTCATTACAAACACTTTTAACATTTCTACGTTATTACAAACACTTTGAACATTTCTACGTCATTACAAACACGTTGAACATTTCTACGTCATTACAAACACGTTGAACATTTCTATCTCCAACATGTTCAATTGACAGACAAAACAAAATGTTTGTTGTTACTAGCATCATGTGCTCCTCTAAAAGGTGGTTTATAAAAGTCAGAAGTTTTTTTGTTTTTTTCAATTATCTCTGACTGACAGACGGACGTACCGTAAAATTACACTTCCGGAAAATTCCCAATGTGTTGAACTCAATAGTTTAGGTTCAGTTCGACATTTCTGTTTGAATGTAAGGTTGAAAGTTTCCAGAATGTTGACAATAAAAACTACTGTGTAAAGGGAAAACCTAGAACAACGAGTGGAGCTAAATAGTAGAGTTGAGCTTAAATTGACAATAAAATTTTTGAATGACACAACTATGTGTCTGGTAGGCAACGCTCTGTTTATTGACCAGATTTTATCTACAAAATGTTTCCAATCATTACACCAAACACCGGCATATAAGAATTACAAACAACACAAAACGTGACTTCTTCTATAAAGCTTCTACAACGAAGAGATAAAGTGTTCTATGATACAGCGTGACATATTACACTACCTCTGTGACCTCTCAAACGTGACAGATGACCTTTTGTACAAGAACTCAGGATGACCTGTTGTATAAGAAATCAGATGACCCGTTCTACAGGAATCAGATGACCCGTTGTACAAGAACTCAGGGTGACCTGTTGTACAAGAACTCATGATGATCATTTGTACAAAAACTCAGGATGACCTGTTGTACATGAACTCAGGATGATCATTTGTACAAAAACTCAGGATGACCTGTTGTACATGAACTCATGATGATCATTTATACAAAAACTCAGGATGACCTGTTGTACAAGAACTCAGGATAATCATGAACTCAGGATGATCATTTGTACAAGAACTCAGGATGACCTGTTGTACATGAACTCAGGATGATCATTTGGACAAAAACTCAGGATGACCTGTTGTACAAGAACTCATGATAATCATGAACTCAGGATGATCATTTGTACAAAAACTCAGGATGACCTGTTGTACAAGAACTCAGGATAATCATTTGTACAAAAACTCAGGATGACCTGTTGTACAAGAACTCAGGATGATCATTTGTACAAAAACTCAGGATGACCTGTTGTACAAGAACTCATGATAATCATGAACTCAGGATGATCATTTGTACAAGAACTCAGGATGACCTGTTGTACAAGAACTCAGGATAATCATTTGTACAAAAACTCAGGATGACCTGTTGTACAAGAACTCAGGATGACCTGTTGTACAAGAACTCAGGATGACCTATTGTACAAGAACTCAGGATGACCCTTTGTACAAGAATTCAGGATGACCTGTTGTACATGAACTCAGGACGACTTGTTATACCAGAGCTGAGGGTGACCTGTTGTACAAGAACTCAAGATAACTTGTTATACCAGAACTCAGGATGACCTGTTGTACACTTTCTAGAAAAAAAAATACTGGATGTTATTGAGAAATACTTTTCTATAACGATAACAAAAACAGAATAGATGAGAAATTGACTAAAACTTCCTGTCACACTATTTATAGTATACGTTAACTTAGTCAAAGACCTAAGACAAAGTTGAACATACAATAACAACTACTGATCCTGAGAAACCTGAACATGTCGTTGAGTATAACCTCGCTTTACTTCCAACGCTTGACGTCACTAAATTTTCTTCTTAATTTTTTTTTCAGCTCCGAGCTTGTCAGAGCCAATTAGAAGTGATGCGCCACAAATAGGTACGTTAGTTTAAAGCATGTCGTAAAATGAACGTCTGCCATACAGAACTTATTATTGGCTTAGCTGCTCTGACGACCCAGACAGAATGTTATGTTAACTTTGTAACAGAAACCAGCCAAAGGAGAAAATATATTTTCTTAGTAAAATATAGAATAAAAGTAAAAGGCCACGTTATAATTCAAATTGACGCATTTTATATCATTAAAATTTAGTTGTTTTTTTTTCAAACAGGTTTTCTAATCATCATTTAAAAATTCATGAATGTGGGAGATACAAAACGTTTTGGGCCATTAATGTTTATGAAGTGCAAAAACAGACATTAACCAACCAGTCGATGACCTCTGGAAGTGCATTCAAAGCTATCTTAGTAACATTATTGAAAATCATATACCAACTAAATACTTATTAAACAAAGTAAATAAATGCTGGTTCAATAACAGATCACAGAATCTTTGGAAACAGAAAAAAAACTGTTTAGAAAATTTGAAGAAACTAAGCCAGAAAGAGTTTATAAAAAATACCCCAAAAGTAATCTGACAGCTGCAGAGGGAATACATAAGCAATGTAATATCTATCACCACCATAGTTTGCTTAAAAAATTAAAATATTTTGGCATTAATGGTCCACTGCATCAGTGGATTAAAGATTTTCTGATAGGGAGAGAACAAACTGTAATAATAAATGGCTCTAAATCAACACCAATAACAGTAGACTCAGGTGTACCTCAAGGAACAGTCTTGGGTCCACTACTATTTTTAATTTACATAAATGATTTACCAAATTGCATTACTTCAGGAACAAAAGTCAGATTATTTGCAGATGATTGCATAATATATAGAACAATAAAAACAACACAAAACACAGATATTTTACAAAGAGAATTAGATGAATTACAGAAATGGGAATCAAATTGGAGCATGTCTTTCCATCCAGAAAAATGTCAGTTGTTAAGAGTAATAAAAAAACTAAAACAAATTAATTCCACTTATCTTATTCATGGCAAACCAGTAACACAGACTAAAAACGCAAAATACCTAGGTGTTATAATAAATGAAAAACTGTCATGGAATCCACATATTGATGAAACTATTAAAAAATCCAACAAAGCATTAGGGTTTATTAAAAGAAATTTCTATAAATCAAATAAGAACATAAAACTAAAATGTTATTTAACCTTGGTTAGGCCAATAATAGAATATGCATCCACCGTTTGGGACCCCTCAACTCAAGAAAACATTAAGAAACTGGAACAAACACAAAATAGAGCAGTGAGATTCATAACAAATGAATATTCACATTTGACTAGAGTAACACCATTAGTAAAATCACTAAATTTAGAAAGCCTTCAGGACAGAAGACTCAAAGGTAAAGTAGCATTATACATAAAACACTGAACCATAATCTTCAAATACAAAAACAAAATTTAATAAAATACTCTGAAAGACACAAAAATAAAGGTACATTCCTCGTCCCATATGCTTGGACAAATTTGAACAAATACTCTTTCTTCCCTAGTGCTATTAGAGCATGGAATGGGTTGCCTGAGCTAGCCAGAAAAACCAGTGACTTGGCAGAATTTAAGTCATTGGTTAATATGCATGACTAAATGCATGACGCGTAGGACGTGATTAAAGTTCTTTTTTGAAGTAACGTTTATATTATATAAGATAAGGTAAGATAAGATAAGGATAACAATAATTCTAAGAAAACATGAGTAGCACCATTAAAAGGAGATGATAACTTAACATATAATGATAATGAATTTAAATCCAACTGCCTGAGCCAGCCAATCACTGCATTGCACAGGTTACTAGAGATAGATTGTCAGGCTTGTAACTTAATTACTAACACGTATCGTATCAAAAGTGTCTGAAAGCCTGAGGTATAACCGTAACGCAGCATAAACAGTAAGTATAAACGTAGCAATACCTAATCGACAAATGGAAGGCATTATCATAACGATACATCATGGGCGTAGCCGGGGTGGGTTAGGGGTTAAACCCCCCCCCCGAAATGAAATCCCCCCCCCCGCATGGGGGATCGGAATTTAGTGACTGATTTTTTGCTTTGATTATATTGATTAATATACCTGGTGTAAAAAATTTTATGAGCGTAGCTAAATGGGTTTTGACTCAATTTTGAATTTAAACCCCCCTCCAGCGGGGTTGGAAGCTAAAAATACCTCTTCAATATGAAAAAAAAAGCAAATTATGCACTCAAAATGTTATGAGCGTACCTCAATGGGTTTTGACTCAGTTTTGAGTTTAAACCCCTCTTCAGCGGGGTTTTAAGGTAAAAAATACCTCTTTAATATTAAAAACAAAGCAAATTATAAACTCAGAATTCTATGAGTTTTGTCAAAGGGGTTTTGAGTTTAAACTCCCCTCCAGTGGAGTTTGAAGCTAAAAAATACCTCTTCAATATAAAAAAAAAGAAAGTTACACATTCAGAAATCTATGAGCGTAGCCAAAATAAGTTTCGAGTTTAAACCCCCCTTCAGAGTGGTTTGATGCTAAAAAATACCTCTTCAATATAAAAATAGCAAATTACACACTAAAATTATTTGAGCGTAGCCAAGACTATTGGGGGTTTTGAGTTTAAATCACTCTCCTACAGATGGCTTTTTTAAAGTTTAAAACCCCTCCAGATGGTTTTGAGTTTAAAATCCCCCTACAGAGCGTTTTGAGGTGGAAAATCTCTATCTTCAATATTATTCTAAAGCAAACTACAGTTACTAAACTCTATGACCGTAGCTAAATGGGGTTTTGAATTAAAAAAAAAACTCCAGAGATTTTTTAGTTTAAGACCCCCAACGGATGATTTTGACGATAAAACTTCACTTTTCGATATAAAATCTAAAAACACTAAATGTGGCTCAACAAAGATGGCTAAGACAGATTTTAGGAGTCAGTTATAGAGATCGGGTGTAAATAAATAGAGGAAATCCTATGCTGAACTGGGACTGGGACTCGACCCCTTAGTAAGATTGTGACAGAGCGTCGCATAAGGTTTGCGGAACATGTTCTCCGACAAAATAATTAGGCATAAGAAGAGTTGCGATGACATCCTAATACAACTTGGCGCCACACATTCATGGAGGTCCCCAGAGCAGGTGGGAAGAGGCTTCAGACATTACCAGTGACACATTTCTATGGAAACAGCTTGACGGCAAATGCGCCGAACGGCGCAGTAAGAATAGCACATTTAGGTTTTTGAAATAAAACGTTTTAACAGCAGGAAAATGCACTGTAAATACCTCAGAATATGCATTTTGTAGGCTTTCAATATCAGAAATAGTGCTTGCGCTTCCCAGACCTTCTTGTTGCCACTAACTCCAGGAAGAACCTATTATAGGGCAAAATAAGCGTCTTCCGAAAGAATGATGGGCCAGAATGTAATAAAGATTATATATACACACACACACACACACACACATACATACAAGTATATTTTTTTCGCGCCCCCCCCCCCCAAACCAACCCCCCCCCCCGAAAAAAATCCTGCCTACGCCCATGCGATACATAATGTGTAAACGCCTAAAGGTGATCTGTACAAGTATGCGAGACTGAAACAATACTATTTAGCAGTAAAAGGATTGACCACAAATAACCAGAATTCAATTCCATGTCATGTTCATAAGTTTTCCATCGTATCGTATGTCATATATGGCTCATCAGTTACAAGAGAACTTATTTTTTGAATGACAATAAATCGTTTGTGTAATTCACTGACTCACTTCCATAGGGTCAAGCTGTTTAGTGGACTACAATAAATCGTTTGTGTAATTCACTGACTCACTTCCATAGGGTCAAGCTGTTTAGTGGACTACAATAAATCGTTTGTGTAATTCACTGACTTACTTCCATAGGGTCAAGCTGTTTAGTGGACTAAAATAAATCGTTTGTGTAATTCACTGACTCACTTCCATAGGATCAAGCTGTTTAGTGGACTACAATAAAGCACAAAACTCAACAGTAGTTAAAAAACAACTTTTCCTAGGAGACATTCCCATTTCCTCCCCCCCTGAACATGTACAGCACCCAATGTTTCCTCCAGCAGACTTGAGTGTAGCTACCAGGGCATTCCTTGCATAGTGCCATTTAATTGGCAGACATAGCATGCATAGTTTACTAACAACACACTTTGCATGTGGAGACCAGGTCCATCGCCTGTGTAGAGCTACAACTCAGATCACAGGTTGTGATAGAGTTAGTCTACGAATGTACGGAGACACTTTCTTAGAACAGATGATCGCAGGCTACCTGTGGTAAGGTTTGGGGTGAATGCTTCTAAAAGAAATGTGAATATAAACATTAATTGATTCATTATTTGGCCCTATAGAATAAGAATGTCATTTTTTAATATTTTCAATTCAAGACAATATTTGTATGGAGAAACCTATTATCCTAAAATGACTGAACAAATAGGTACCACAGTGGACTTTTTAGTATTGTAGTATACAATATTCCAAGAGCTTATTTTTTTTTTGTAGCACCCAATAATTGATGAAGCTCTACATCAACTGCCAGACGTTGAGACATTGGGAACTGTATAGCCCAATTCGTTTTATTTAGTTGTTAGTAGCCTATGGAGAAACCTATTATCCTAAAATGACTGAACAAATAGGTACTACGGTCATGAAGGCCAGTCTATTTCTACAAAGTGTATATCAACTCACTCTGTCTCTTTGTTTTTCTTGTACAGATTTTGAACACGTTATTTCTCTGAGCTAGCCCCAGTGTTCAAAATACTCTTTCAGGCTTCACTTAACCAAGGCAGAGTACCAAAGGACTGGAAAGAAGCTAATGTCACCCCCCCCCCTATTTAAAAAAGGAGAAAAATCTGACCCAAGAAACTACAGACCAGTATCACTTACCAGCATTACATGTAAAATCCTTGAACACATAATATGTAGCAACATCATAAACCACTTAGACAAACAAAATGTCCTCACACCATACCAACATTGCTTTAGGAAATATAGATCATGTGAAACACAACTTATAGGACTAATTGATGATTTTTCTAAAGGTTTAGATAATAGTGAACAAATAGAATAAAATATTACAGTATTGAGACGTATGGGTGTAAATGTGGAGTTTTTCCCCTTAGATAAGCTTAAAGTATTTTTTGTATTTTGCTTGCTAGTGTCAATTGCCTAATAAATAATACTTTTATTATACCAATATCAAAGCAGTATCAATATGTCGTGTTGCGGTGAGGAGACAATGATCTAAAAACTGAAATGAAACCAAAAACCTTTCTGGTATAAATTAAGTAAAATTTTTATACACAGAGGCAGCTGTGGTACTTTTCTCTGAGATCTTATTTACTAACAATACATTCGTTTCTTTACTATAGTGTGATTTTAAGCTACTTGTTTAAATATTTATGAATTCAAGCTTATTGTATATGTTCTAGCATATATAAGCCAAACTAAATGATGCCAACCTGGTCGTACTTTGAATGTAATTGGACATTCATCTTCAGGTTTAAATACAAAAGAGGAGATCTAAAGGACACGATTCAAAGACAAACTACGCAGGCGACAAAAGTCAGACATTTGGTTTCAAACACAGGAAATATCCCATGATGCACTCTCAGGGTGGAAATAATGGAAATTCCTTTGTCATACATAAACACACACATACACACACTGATTCATTACACACACACTGAGACGTAACACTGACTCTAGGACACGTAACACCACCCTGAAACGTAACACAGGCTCTGAGACATAACAGAAACTCTGGGACACATGTAACCATATAGCACGAGTTTTGCCTACAATTATACTAACTTGTACAGCACAAAAACTGCATAGGTCACAGCTCCTACCTAACCCCCCCCCCCAGTTCCCTGTTCCAGTCTAGGTTAATGTACAAAGCTTTCCATTATTCCACAAGCTTAATACATCTGTCTTTCATTAGCCAGATTTTTGCACATTTTCCAGGTAACTCTATTTCCTGTAGGCCTTGCATAAGACTCGTTTGTATGTGTCTGAAAAACCTTCAACAATTTTTGACAAAAATCTCAATTAACGTCTGAGGAAAAGGGTTCAAGTACTTAGAAGAAGAGAAATGAAGATGTTTGGCATTAGGAAACAGTTTGGAGAATACACTCGTGGCATTATTTGTATCCACTTTCAATAGTCGAGATTAGAATAAATTGCAATCTGATCTGAACTCGAGTTCTCATTCTGATTTAAAATATGAAGTTTATCTGGCAGTAGATATATCTACATTTAGATAGTAAATTTATAGCGAATGACGTGATAATGAGTCAGTGTTTGTAGTTTCCTGACAACAGAAATAAACTAAACACTTTATTTAAAGTTTAAACCTCGAAGTAAAACATCCACGTCAAAGGTAGCACATAAGATGCCCTGACCAGGCCTCCACAAGTTGGAGCACATAAAGTGAACAGACCAGCCCTAAACAAGGTGGAGCACATAAGGTGCCCTAACCAGCCCTCCACAAGGTGGGGCACATAAGGTGCCCTAACCAGCCCTCCAAAAGGTGGGGCACATAAGGTGCCCTGACAAACTATTATTGGAGATTTCCATACATGGCGGAAAGACTATATATCCGGTGTATCCGGTGTAAAAAAGAAAGGAAGTGTTACTAAGCTATACTTTTTACTAGTATATGAAACATTTGTGTGGACTTTTTAGTACCGCAGCATGAAAGTTTCAAAGAGCTTATTCTGTGTAGCACTCATTTCCAGAATGGATGAAGCACTAGATCCACTGCCAGACATTGAGATATTAGGAAAATTATAGACCAAGTCGTTGTATTTAGTTGGCAACAGAGACGTTCAAATTAGCGTCCTTGACATTGTTTAATTTATTATGAAAAGGGCCAGGCTAGGCCATTGTCCCGTTGGCTCATAGTTTGCCCCGCAGCGTGGAGAAAACAACAAAAGAAATCAGTCGTGACGAGTCTGGGAAGCCACCAGCTCTTGGCCTATATAGTGACATACGTGCATTGTGGGGACTACCATACAATTTTTGTCCAGGGCTTTCGTAAAGGAGGATTTGAGCCTCTGAAACCCTAAATAAAAAAAAAGTAAGATAACAATGATTTTAAAATAAGATAAATCATTATAATTAAAAAAGATACCTCCCCTGAAGTTTTTCATTGAAAAGTGGTGTAATTTTTTGAAAACTCTGCTTGCATAGATAATTTTTAAAATTAGATGGTTCACTTTCAGAAAAGAAAAAAGTAGCAGTTGCATCAGAACTTTGAATGATCTAAAATATCATGATGTACGATTTTCGTTTTGTCTTCTAGTTTCTTAGATCTAAACTGGACGGACGGAAAGACGGACGGACGGACAGACAGGCCACACAAAACTAATAGCGTCTTTTCCTCTTTCAGGGGCCGCTAAAATGACTAATTTTCTTATTTTTAATTGATTCATGTTTAGTTTTAACTTGATCAGAGAAAAGGTGCGGGAGAAATAACACAACTATCTAAAGAGACCAAATCCTACATATTTAGCCACATCCATGGCTTAAGAATTACGTTACCTTGTTGGTATACAAAAAATCATTAATTACTATCTGGGGTCCTGGGTTAGACTTTCTTGGTTTATCTGGGGTCCTGGGTTAGAATTTCTTGGTTTATCTGGGGTCCTGGGTTGGAATCTCTTGGTTTATCTGGGGTCTTGGGTTAGAATCTCTGTCAAGACTGGGATTTAAAAAATTGGGGATTTTCAGGGCGCCCCAGAGTCCACCCTACTCAAATGGCTACCTGACTTGAGTTGAGGAAAGTAGACGCAGTTGGTCGTTGATACACCAAAAGATTGCTTTTTATGAATGTTCCTAAATGTATAGAACATACTCAGCAGAATATTAGGCTTTCGTTAGTCTGTTCTCTAAATAGGGAAAATATCTAGCTCAGGATTTGTTTAGTCGGACAAATTAGGTTAGGATATGTTAGGTCTGTTTCATAAGGTCACGATATGCTGAGTCTTATCTTATCTTAATAATACAGACGTTACTTCAAAAAAGAAGATGATTACGTCCTACGCGTCATGCATTTAGTCATGCATATTAACCAATGACTTAAATTCTGCCAAGTCACTGGTTTTTCTGGCTAGCTCAGGCAACCCATTCCATGCTCTAATAGCACTAGGGAAGAAGGAGTATTTGTACAAATTTGTCCTAGCATATGGGACGAGGAATGTGCCTTTATAAGTCTGGCCAGTTAGGTCAGGTTTGTTGAGTCTGTCCAATAAGTTCAGGTTTTGTTGAGTCTGTCCAGTTAGGTCATGTTATGTTGAGTAGGTCACGCCGGTCAGGAAATTGCGGGGGTTTCTTCTTTGTCCAGGGAAATAAAGCACACACTAGAAAGATGATTAGTTTGGACGTTAGAGAAATTAAACTTTCGATCAGAATAATCTAGAGTTGAGTCTTTTCTAAAATGATGAAACTTGTTCATCTTCTATTTCTCTCTCTCTCTCTCTTTCTCTCTTTCTCCTTCTCTCCTTGTCTCACTTTCTCTTTCTCTCTTTTTCATACTCTCTTTCACTTTTTTTCTTTTTTCTTTCTCTCTCTTTTCTCGGTCTCTCTTTCACTTTTATTTTCTCCCTCATTTTCTTTCTTTTTGTTTTCTATTCTTCATATTTTCTTTTCCTCTCTCTCTCTTTCTTCCTCTTTCTTTCTCTTTCTGTCATTTTTCTTTTTTCTCTCTTTCTTTGTCTCTCTCTCTCTCTCTTTTATCATGGATTTCTCTAATTATTCTTCTCTGTAAGTTTCTCTCAAACTTTTTCTTTCTCTTTTCTCTTTCTTTCCTTCTCTCTTCTTCTCCATCTCTCTCTCTCTCTCTCTGTTTCTCTCTCACTCTCCTTCTACATCTCTCTCTCTGTTTTTCTCTCACTATCTCTCCTTTTATCTCTCTCTCTCTTTCAAAGCGCTTTCCATCCACTTAATAAAAAAAAAATCTTTCCCTTGTAAGGCTCCTTTTCCTTGTTGAAGTCTTATATATGTTTCCAACAAAACAAATCAACCTGATTGGCTGGCCAGAAAATGTAGCCTTCTAAAAAAATGTAAGTAAATTTAAATCATCGTCACGTGACAACACGTTTAAATTGTCAAACATCTACTACTGGTCTACTAGAGGCGTATTTTCGCTTTTGTTTGAGAAAGTCTGTATACTGTAGATACAGGAGTATGAATATTTTTTATTTAAAATAAGATTTCAAATGCACTTTGTACTTCATTCATGTTATTACAAAATTCTAATGTTTCTAAATTGTCTCCTACTGTGTGTGAGTTTGTATCATCTTATATTATAAAGTAGAATGTGAGGCGTATGTATGTATGTATGTTACTTATAGACATCAAAACCGCTTGACCAATCTTGATAAAACTAGGCAGAAATGTTCCTTGGGTACTAACTTAGACCGTAGTGTATGTGTTGTAGTCCTAAAACAAACTTAAGACCCTCAAAAAAAATGTTGTCCGACTCTATTAAAGCTATAGTATTTATGGATCTAGACCATGGTTAACAATGTTAACATGAGAAAAGATCGAAAGGATTTAGAACTAGATCTAATTTTAAGAAATACACTTTGCGCAGATAGTTTTTTACTTTGACACATGAAAATACAAAAGAAGATCCATTCATTTCATTATATAATAAAATTAACCTTTAATTTTGTGTTTCAAAAGCATTTTTACATAAATTAGTTCCTGATATCTGTGACTACAGATTTCCTGTAGAACATCCTTTCATTACCAAATGGTTACACATTAACAGTGATTAACACATCTCTCTACTGAGTCTATTCCTAGGCCTAAGTCTAAAACTCTTATTGAACTCTAAAATGATTAAACTTCTTTTCGCAAAGATAGTTTTATGCTTTAACACATAAACATACTAATTATTGTCCATTAATTTCATATTTTAATCAAATTAACATTCAAATTTGTTTTTCTAAAGCATTTTTAATACATTCGTTCGCTGTTCGCTAAATAAAGCTGCGTAGCCGTGTTGAGATAGGCCTATATTCATTCATGAAAAAAGGTCACGCATGCGCAACACAGAATGAACTCTATAAAAGCCAATTTTTAACTCTAGATTAGTGTAGATTTAGATCTATGTCTACCTCAAGATCTTTATACTGTAACACACGAACAAAAAAAATTAAGTCTATTCATCTCAAATTTTAATCAAATATATGTAGGCCTACAAGCAAATGTTCTAATTTGAACAAATGGATTTAAGCCTATTAGCTATTTTGATTTGATAGCTACATTCACACTATTTTTACATTGACACATTCGCTTTACTTATTACATAATTATTTCGTATAATTGTTTACAAAACACTCTCAGTGACTATATCGACAGTAATGCGCAAATAAAGACCCGCGGGTCGCGGGTAACATATGTCTAGTTATGTATAATTGACCCACAGGGGCCGCCAACGAGTTTGCGTAAAACACAAACGCACAATTTTATGGTAGTAAAATAAAAGGAAAAAAGGGGGGCGAGCCAAATCAGAACAAAATGTTTGAGGCACTTAACCCCTCCCCACACACCTCACAACCAGATATGAGGACACCAAAAAACTCTGCTGATGGCTCTCTGAGCGAAATTGATTTTTTTTTTAAGTATTGTCTACGTTCAGTGCACACATTCCCATAGTACTGTAGTTCTTTGGGTTCACATTTCTGTTGACCTCTTTGTTTATCTATTGGATCTATTTGTTCCGCGAGTTTGTTCTTCTAGAGATGTATCATTTTGTTTTCTTTGCCACTTGTTTTCACCTACACTTCACCTTTAGAAAGTAATTTGTTCACCCACCCACCCCCCTCCCAGTGTGTAAAGTTGATGACCTGGGTTAGAGTGATTCCCAAACCAGAGGTCAAATACATTTATATTT
The DNA here is from genome assembly GCA_036873155.1 of Biomphalaria sudanica. Lineage (NCBI taxonomy): Eukaryota > Metazoa > Mollusca > Gastropoda > Planorbidae > Biomphalaria > Biomphalaria sudanica. Next base: position 369,706 of record JAZGLO010006688.1, read on the forward strand.
TTATTTTTTCAAAAGTTGAGGACGATGTTTATAAACATTACACATAAAAAGATATGGGTTCACTACATTATACAAAAAAACTACATTATTACAATCTTTCAAAGAATTCCTTTTGCTGACACATTTTTATAAAATTCTATTCTATGTCATGACTCCTCATCATAGTTAGGCGCTAAGTGTAATAGTCAGATCTTTACAGCGAGGTCCTGTTTGTGATCAAATATTCTTACTTAAAGCACGATACAAAAATCTCGTTGCCATTGTTTATGTTTATTCTAAAGCTTTAAGAGCTTTTCACATTTACATTTATGTATGTCCATACAATAACAGCCAAATATAGCACTAATGTCGGGTGTAACTTTAATTCTTGCTAGAACAGCTGTGAGATGTCTCAATTGGAATATGTACTTGAAGACTAATGTAGTAAAAAAAAATTGATTATCAACACAGTCGTGGATGTACTGCTTCGATTATGCTGTTATCATTTTGAGCATTTTATCTAACAGTGACCTGATCAACCACGTGACTCATTTTTGACGTAATTGTCAACAGGAAGAAGACCAACGAACCAACCACGGAGAATTATGCTTTTGTCAGTCTTAGCAAGAAACCGTTTAGTTTAAAAGAAATTGAGGATCGAATGAAATGTCTAATAATAGCCTAAATACGCTCCCTTTTCTATGTTAACATAATTTATAACTTTTTTCTCCTGCTTTTTTTTCGGTATTTAGATGTGTAGTGTTTTCTATCATGTCAACTAAATAATTTCTCCCACCATAGACCTATAGCTACTTCCATCAGATAGACCAGTAGTTCACAAACTTTTTTCTTAACGGAACACTTCACACATTCTGAGTATTTAGTGGAACACTTGGCTTTTTTTTTTTTTTTTGAGAGATTAATTTACGTGCTGGCCTACTAGGTAATTATTCCAGTAGTTCGTGGAACACTTATTCAGGCGTCTTGGAACACTATGGTTACAGTTACAATCATGTTATCAACAACAGCTAAAACTTTCTGGAAAAGTGTACCCCTAAAATATGTTACAATATACAACACATAGTTGTTATACATATACAAAACTAAAATGTTCCAAATCTATGTTTCAGATAGAAGACCATCCCGGTATATCGATGTTCCAGTTCTACAAGAAGTCACTATCAACACATCGTTCCTAGAGTGGCCGTTTTAAGGAAGGACTTTGAGGGGGCTTCCCCGGTGTGCTCGGCCTTGGGATACTAGCAATTGATAATAGGGATGTATAAAATTTACATCCGCTTGAATCCTAAACATAACAGTTTGTTTAGACATGCTGCTGGGGGGAGGTTTCCATGGGGCTAGTGTTCCATTAGTGTTTGACTCCACTCTAATAACAGTTACACAGAAGAAGAATGCAAAGGTAGGCGACTTATTGAGTGACTTATAGGATAGGTGACACTAGCTCAAACAATAACAACAATTAAATAACTAAAGGATGTCTTTTTTTCTTTTTGGTAAGTGAAAGCTTTTACTGGGATTTCCTGTTGGTAAAACTATGACATTAGACTGAGTCAGAGTCAGAAAAGAAACTTGGTGCGGAAAATACATATAAAACAGTGGAGCCTGTGTTCTAGGAGCTAAGAAGTTTGACATTTCAACTAAAAGCAGCAAGGTCACTTTTGACTTGATCATTTCTTGAAGACAGCTGAAGTAGAAATACGTTTTGATTTGACATCAAACTTTGTGGAGCTGCTGTCATTCCTTACACCACACATTGGTGAATACAAGTTTGAGACTTTTACAAAGTTTTATTTAACGAGAGGGGAGGGGGGCATTATATAGAGGCGGAGAGGAGGCATAACAAAATGGCGACTAAGACAGTTATTGAAAAACAAATGTTTAAAACATGTTTGATTTTTTTTAAATTTTTCGATGAAACAAAGTGTATGTGATATGAGATACGAATTGTCCTAAAAGTGTTAGTGATATGAGATACTAATTTTTAATTTTTCGATGAAACAAAGTGTATGTGATATGAGATACTAATTGTCCTAAAAGTGTAAGACGTGACTAAGTACTCACCCAGTGCGTCTGCTAGACAAGCAAAACTTTCTTTCTTTTCCTCCAGCCATCTCCCAATGAAATGATCCAGTGCCATGGTGTTGCTGTTGCTGGCGCGAGACTTCTGCTCCTTCACGGAATGTGTGGCTCTAGGTCTGGAAGAAGTGTTGGACGGTAAGGTCAAGGTTGTTAGAGAAATAGATAGTAGCAACAAAACACAGACTAATGCACGCGCAATCATTGCACCCATTGGAAAAGATCTACAAGTCGACAAAAGAACTGCACTCGATAATTGGTCAATATAAAACTCTCTAGCTCTCTGTATATATATATATAAAGCTCCTTCAGCCTCCGTATAATTATGCTAATTCATCACTATATATCTTTTTAGAATCACAAATCTTCATGAAGTCCGTTAGAAATAGAAACTCGATTCTAGAATTATAAAATGAAATCTCGGGTGTAGATGCCCAGTAAGAAGTGAACAGTCTTGTCTCTGTCAGTGTCTACGTTTAGTTCAAGCTGGCTAATAACACCGTGTACAAATTGACTAGAAACAAAGGAGTTGTCAGTTGGTTGTGTAGAAAGTGCAGGTAAATGTCATGAGACACTCCGCTAGACAATTTATCAAGTAAACATAAGGTCTCATGAGACTTCTTTTGGTTTCGTGTGTGTGTGTGTGTTGACATGAATGGTCCTAACCCAAATGTGCTCAAAACAAATGTCACAATGAGAGGAAGAACGTTCGCGAAAACTCGTTTTGTTTTTTTAAAGGTAGAGATGAATGTCTTGTTTTAACACAACTTTGTTATGTCTGTCTGTACATTAATTGTGTCTGTCTGTCTGTACATTAATTGTGTCTGACGGGTGCGGGAGAACTTTTTAGTCTAGTCTACGTTGTTTTGCTGTAAGGTCATAAATAATTATGTTGTTCCCAGATGAATTCAATCTATGGTCATCCTGATGTTCTCAGATGAATTCAATCTATGGTCATCCTGATGTTCTCAAATGAATTTAATATATGGTCATCCTGATGTTCTCAAATGAATTCAAACTATGGTCATCCTGATGTTCTCAGATGAATTCAAACTATGGTCATTCTTATGTTCCCAGATGAATTCAGTCTATGGTCATCCTGATGTTGTCAGATGAATTCAAACAGCGGTTATTCTTATGTTCTCAGATGAATTCAAACTATGGTCATCCTGATGTTCTCAGATGAATTCAAACTATGGTCATTCTGAAGTTTTCAGATGAATTCAAACCACGGTTATTCTTATGTTCCCAGATGAATTAAAACTATGGTCATCCTGATGTTGTCAGATGAATTCAATCTATGGTCATCCTGATGTTCTCAAATGAATTCAAATTATGGTCATCCTGATGTTCTCAGATGAATTCAAACTATGGTCATCCTGATGTTCTCAGATGAATTCAAACTATGGTCATGCTTATGTTCCCAGATGAATTCAGTCTATGGTCATTCTGATTTTCTCAGATGATTTCAATCTATGGTCATCCTGATGTTGTCAGATGAATTCAAACTACGGTTATTCTTATGTTCCCAGATGAATTCAAACTATGGTCATTCAGATATTCTCAGAAGAATTCAAACTATGGTCATCCAGTTGTTCTTAGATAAATTCAAACGATGGTCATTCAGATATTCTCAGAATAATTCAAACGGTCATTCAGATATTCTCAGATGAATTTAAACTATGGTCATTCAGATATTCTCAGAATAATTCAAACGGTCATTCAGATATTCTCAGATGAATTTAAACTATGGTCATCCTGATGTTAGCTCAATGTTCTTTAAATTCACCTTTAAAACAAGCAAGTAGATCTATCCAACAAAGTGTACATTTAAAGTGTATCTTTGTACCCAGTTATAATAACTGATAGCAATATACATCTTTTTTTAATTTGTGATTACTAACTTTAGACATTTAGATCTATTAGAAACATTGTGTTTTATTATTTTACAATGCTTATATCAACTCTGTCTGTCTGTTAAAAAATTGTTTACACCCAATTTCTCCGACACCCAATCTCGGATCAAACTGAAATTTTGCACAATTATTTCTTTTACTTGATAACACAAGTACCAATTTAAAACAAATCTCCAATTAGTTAATTAATTATTTTGTTTGGTATCTCGAACAAGCTTCTATTTTCATATTCACCTCACTAGCAGAGTGGTTAGTATTTGGGCTTGAATTGAGTTCGAATTTAGATGAAACAGAGTGATTTGATATAAGCTTTGTAAAAATACAATAAATAGAAAACTGTATACAGTTCCCATTTTGATTTCGTACATCAAAAAGAAGGCGCTATACATTGTTTACCATCATTCTATTTTTGTTTAGGATTTCCGAGTAATTCAAGGACGTATGTCCAACGACTCAACATCTCATCTAATTGTTAGATGTAGATTTGAGTTGAAATATTTAAGTAAATGGTCACAGTGTCCTGTCACGTTCATTTTAGAATCGCGTGAATCAATCCCAAGACAGAAAGATCAAAGGATGACATATTTAAGGGGATTCACTTGAGCCAAGGGACTAGAAGAAGTTCTGGGAAGACAAGGCCAAGAAATAGAACAGCTTGGACACACTGATCCTGGCTAAAGACAGAGGGGAATGGAGAGAGACGGTTTATAGATCATGAGTAGTGCCCCTATGCTTCAACAGACTATTGGGACAGGCGAATGTTAAGAAATTGAAGGTAAAAAAAAGTGATTGATTTAGATCTAAACATTTATTTAGGAGAAACTTGATGTTTATGTAGGCTATACGTTTCAATACAACAGAAACATTGTTCCACTTCTTTGCAAATCGCCTGAACTAGATGATTGGTATGTTCCATATATCTGCACATTTTTAAATACACTTTTCGTATGAGTCAAACAAATAAGAACAGGGAACGAGAAACTCATCAGAACTGAGACTCTTTTAAAGAGAGATAACCCTTTAAATAAGATCAAAGACCAATAAGAAAATAACCAACAGCAAATGGCCGATATAAAAACCTCTTGAATAGTAAATAATACATATTCAACGCAATAAAAATCTAAATTCACAACGAAAAGTCAAAGGTCAACACCTTATAATTGTCGTCGGGGGTGGACCACGCCGTCTCCTCCCCCTCTCTGCACTATGACGCTGGCAGTTCTCACAGACTTGCAACCTCTAGGGGTATCAGAGCGAGCGGATCATTTTATAATGACCCCATGATGGTCATAAATCAGAGCATGAGTGTGTGAGCATTCTAAGTATGTGGGACTTGTTCCCATGTCGTCTGCTAACAATGCATGACGCCGTGCATACCTCCCACTCATCCCTGGTCGTGGTATTGTTCCCTGGGGTAGTGTTCATTCACGTACAGTCTCTCACACGTACAGAGAGATGTCTGGGAGTCGATGACATTAATTGGTGCGCACTGCACTGGGAATCACGTGACCTGTGCCGTTAGGACGGTGACGTGTGTAGGTGGTCACGTTCAGTCATGGCGTGGATAGGATGGAGCCACAGGACAAAACTATTAGGCATTGAGAATACATCTGATTTACGTTGACTGAGTTGTTAGCATCAGACATCTCTTCGAGAAATAAATTACTAACTACCTGCCTTCATGACAACTGGGTATGTCGGCAGGAAGTAATATAACTTAGAGCATCAGGATAGCAGGGAAGAATAGGAAGAATTTTAACTTTGGACCATCAGGACAATATGAAGAGTTACTGCATAGGACCATCAGGACATTTTGAAGAGTTATGGCTAAGGACCTTCAGGACAGTATGAAGAGTTACTGCTTAGGACCATCATGCCATTATGACGCTATAAGTCATTTTTTATGATTTCCATCATCTTCTGGGAACGCACGTCCACCAGAGCAATCACAAAAAGGCACAAAGCAATGTGTGGGCATAATAATGATACTTATTACAAAGTGAGCTTACAAAGATATTCTATGCCTGTATAAAAGCTTATAATTGTATATTCTATCTAGACCTATTGTTTTACATCATCCTCTATAGAGTGGAATAGATAAACCATATAAATCAAATAAGAACATAAAACTAAAATGTTATTTAACCTTGGTTAGGCCAATAATAGAATATGCATCCACCGTGTGGGACCCCTCAACTCAAGAAAACATTAAGAAACTGGAACAAACACAAAATAGAGCAGTGAGATTCATAACAAACGAATATTCACATTTGACTAGGGTAACACCATTAGTAAAATCACTAAATTTAGAAAGCCTTCAGGACAGAAGACTCAAAAGTAAAGTAGCAATTATACATAAAACACTGAACCATAATCTTCAAATACAAAAACAAAATTTAATAAAATACTCTGAAAGACACAAAAATAAAGGCACATTCCTCGTCCCATATGCTAGGACAAATTTGTACAAATACTCCTTCTTCCTTAGTGCTATTAGAGCATGGAATGGGTTGCCTGAGCTAGCCAGGAAAACCAGTGACTTGGCAGAATTTAAGTCATTGGTTAATATGCATGACTAAATGCATGACGCGTAGGACGTAATCATCTTCTTTTTTGAAGTAACGTCTGTATTATATAAGATAAGAAGATAAGATAAGCATGATGTCATTTCCTGTAGATGTAGAAATGAACTCGACGTTGTTGTAGATGAAGTCCAATAATTATAGTTGCTTTGACCAATTGATCTCAAACGTTTGACATTGTTTGAATGTATCTTCTTTAAATGCACTATTTGTATTTGGTCCATTAAGTGTTAGATAATGTGATTCTTATAAAGTTTTTTTTAACTATTTTTTTAAGTTTCTACTTTTGACAAATTGTAGCTCGAACTAAGAGACACGACCACATGACAGAACGTACTACACTCGAGGCTGGAGTCTAGTCAGGCTGACACAAGGGAGGTCACCTGGTACCTGCTGTAGTCCGCTGAATTGTACTGTTTACCTGTCCCTCCTTGCAATGTCTTAGTGTGAAGTGTAAAGCTATACACCGGTCTCTAGCAGTGTCTTAGTGTGAATTGTAAATCTATACACCGGCCTCAATGGGTGTCTTAGTGTGAATTTTAAAGCTATACACCGGCCTCTAGCAGTGCTTTATTGTGAATTTTAAAGATATAAACCAGTCTCTAGCAGTGTCTTTTTGGGAATTGTAATGATATACACCGGCCTCTAGCAGTGTCATTTTGTGAATTGTAAGCTATACACCGGCCTTTAGCAGTGTCTTATTGTGAATTGTAAAGCTATACACCGGCCTCTAGCAGTGTCTTATTGTGAATTGTAAAGCTATACACCGGCCTCTAGCAGGGTCTTTGTGTGAATTGTATATCTATACACCGGTCTCTAGCAGTGTCTTATTGTGAATTGTAACGCTATACACCGGTCTCTAGCAGTGTCTTTTTTGTGAATTGTAAAGCTATTCACCGGCCTCTAGCAGTGTCTTATTGTGAATTGTAAAGCTATACACCGGTCTCTAGCAGTGTCTTTTTGTGAATTGTAAAGCTATACACCGGCCTTTAGCAGTGTCTTAGTGTGAATTGTAAATCTATACACCTGCCTCTAGGGGTGTCTTAGTGTGAATTTTAAAGCTATACACCTGCCTCTAGAGGTGTCTTAATGTGAATTTTAAAGCTATACACCGGTCTCTTGCATTGTCTTTTTGTGAATTGTAAATCTATACACCGTCCTCTAGCAGTGTCTTATTGTGAATTGTAAAGCTATTCACCGGCCTCTAGCAGTGTCTTATTGTGAATTGTAAAGCTATACACCGGTCTCTAGCAGTGTCTTTTTGTGAATTGTAAAGCTATACACCGGTCTCTAGCAGTGTCTTTTTGTGAATTGTAAAGCTATACACCGGCCTCTAGCAGTGTCTTTGTGTGAATTGTATATCTATACATCGGTTCGCCATCCTGTGCAAAGCATTTTATCCTACTAGATGTTAGTTTGTTCTCCATGCCTGATAACGGTCCTCACCTCCCGTACAGTTTATCTTAATGTGAGTTTGTGAACATTAAACACAAGACAAGAAGACATAGAAGATGCAGGTGTAAGATAGTTACAGCTTTTGTTGAACAGTGCTGAGGCAGAGCGCGTTTTGAGGGGCAGAACAGATGTGTACGACCACTGTCTCCTTTTTATAAACATACATTCTTTATTAAAGAGGTCTAATGTTACGCTAATAGCCTTATAGTCTAATTGTCTATAGGCAAACAGTTAAGGATATTAGCATTATAGTCTAATTGTCTATAGGCAAACAGTTAAGGATATTAGCATTATAGTCTAATTGTCTATAGGCAAACAGTTAAGGAAATTAGCATTATAGTCTAATTGTCTATAGGCAAACAGTTAAGGATATTAGCCTTATAGTCTAGTTATTTATAGGCAAACCGTTACAGCTATTGGCGTTGTGGGTCTCTAGGCAATCATTTGTTTTAAAATGATGACTTTCCAGAAACAATTTAAAATGAATAAGTTGTACAAGGGATTGTTTGTTTGTTTGTTGTTAAGCGCTCGTGATTTCATGAAATGAAAATGAAATTATAAAAAATAGAAGCAAAGCGAAAGTTACCTTTCAATTTAGATTTATAGATTCAGGATGTGGAATTCTTAAAGTTACATTGGTTAGGTACTTGATATTGTACGCAAAAGAACTTAATGAATCATTTAGTTTGTTGCTGCTGTTGAATCTATCAAGACACATCGTCTTAGTTAATACATTTCAAAGCAAACCTTTGCTCACCCACCCATTGTACAGTAATAAGCTCTGGAACTAGTTAACCGTAAAGAGAAGGCATCGCATATAATGAAATAAAAATAAAACACACAAGAAAAGACAGTCTAACAAAAGTGTCGTACTAGAACTAAGACAAAATCTAAGAAATTAATACTAGAAACAAATCTTCGTACTACTCGAGACAACGTACTATGCTACTCACCTACTCAATGTGTCTCTGACCACTAAAATTGGTAACACTGATCAACAGTTGACTCTTATCACTTGGCCTTGACTACCACGTGGAAATCACAGCAGACTTGAGAATCAGCTATCTCTTGTGCTTATATACTTTCTGGCAGTTGATAACTTTGCATAAATTAGCATAAATTTATCCATAGAACTCCAAGCACGTGCCTGTGTTGTACTAAATTCAAAAGAAAACAATTCGAATAAACAAAATAAAATTGATTAAAAAAAACTAACAATGTTCCAGAGACAATGTTTGGTCTGGAACTAGTTCGGACCGTGGTCGAGATATTTTGTCAAGTTCCCGATCTATTTATGGATAGCACCCGATCTATTTAAAGATACCCACTAATGGATGACTCCGTAAACAGTTAATTATCCACAACTACTCGCCCGCTCTTCAGACCACGCTGTGAGAGAGGCGAGCCGGCCGTGAGATGCAGACGCTATGCTGCTATTGGCACGACTTTCAACAAAAAAAAAAAGCTTACTCTTTCGCTTCCCCCCCCCCTCTCGTTTCCTTTTCGATCATCTCCCTTTCCTATTTCTTCCTTTTTATTTTTTGACTCAAACATACAGAGACTGAGGAAATCTTTCATACCCCGGGGGAAGAAGGGAGGTAAAACCTATTTAAGTTAGAAATAAATGTTAGTTAAACGGTTTCAATTGAAATGGAGGTAAAGGTTGAAGGTTCGTAGCTCGTAATGTAGCCTCTGAGGAACGACGTCACAGTGGTGGGCCGACGGTAACCACGGTATCGTGTGACCAGTACAACAATGTATTGTTGCAAGTTCCATTATGGAGTAGATGTTAAGCTCATCTGTTTCTGTTGTCCATACTTAAGATGCTTTGTGAGTAAACCAAGGACAGGAAATAAAGTGACTAATTATAAAGTCTAGCCTCCAACAATTCGAAAGTGTATTTCACGTTTTAGGACTAGATGCTTTACACTCAGCCCATCATTTAGTTATTTGTTTTGAAAACCGTTTATAGGTAACTTTAGTTCTTCTGTTCCCCTGTTTAAATTGATTACCTAAGTAGAGCTATCTCGCTGGGATCATAAAAAAACATGCTAGTAGACTGGATATAAATAAAGACTTGCTAACTGACGTATAGTACATTCAAAGAACGGATCTGTAGAGTGTCAAATGGTGGCTCTGTGGCCATCAGGCTCTGATAGGGACCTGGCTAAACTTTAGGAGAGAATAAGAAAATGGTCGTTAATGACCACACGACAACTTCGATAACAGATGTTTCAATGAGAATCTTTACTTAGATAGGCTGCTTTTAAAAGAAAAACGGACATGTCATGGAATATGTCGACTGGCCGATCCAGTGCCGGAGGGGGCGACCCCTGGCGAAATTTAAAACAAAAATCACACACATTTTGAACACAAAATTAATTTTTCTTACGAATGTATACTTATTATTTACATTTTTAGCAATTTTTGTAAATATGCCACCCCCTAGCTGTTCAAGAGGAGGGACACCAGCGTATTTTCCCCCTAAAGGTTCAGAATCACTGCTCTAAATGTATCCGTTTATTACAATACCTCTATGCAAATCACTTCTCCATTGAGAACCTGGGGTGGGTAGGTGGGCGCTGATGTCAAAAACGGCTCCAGCGATTTTCCTACAATTTAACAATTAATGCATTGGGGGGGGGGGGAGCACCCCGAAAAGATATACCCTACCCCCTGTGGGGGAGGGGAGTGGAACTTTGTGACTGATTTTAGCGGTCCATGAAAGGGGAAAAGACGCTATTAGTTTTGTGTGGAATGTCTGTCCGTCCATCCGTCCCGTTTAGATCTTGTAAACTAGAAAAGATAGTGAAAATCCGACATTATGATATTTCAGACCTCTCAAAGTTCTGATGCAACGGCTACTTTATTCTTTTCTGAAATGTGTAAATTAAATTTGTATAATCAACTATGCAAGCAGTTATTCATAAAAAAACACCATTTTTACAACTATTCAAAAATAGTATCAAACACAGGAGTGTATTTAGTAAATGGAGCAGCATTACCGGAAACATGCAACACATTTATGCAAACGGTTTTAGATTTTTTGTCAAAGATTTTTTTTTTCTACGAATGTATTGCTAAGTTATGTAAGTTCTGTTATATTTACTACTACATTTACACACACAAATGGTTACTATTTACTATATCGAACATAATTTAAAACAACATTATTATCGCATGAACTGCAGAGCAATTACTGCATCAGCAAGACATCTGACTAAGAATTTTAAAAAAAAAAAAAATTGTTTACGAAATGTTTTTTTTTATGAGGCTTTGACTAAGAGATTGACCCTTTACAAAACAATGAGATCAACAAGATAATCATTCTAAGACATCAGTTAGGCCAGGTTCACATCTAACTTCACTTTCACCTATCCCTTGGTCTGCTGGACCTTGTGAGGCACCACACCAAATCTGTCAACCTTCTTTCTTCATTCTTCTCTGTCATTTGCCTTTGAAAGAAATTTCATTCTGATGTTCTTTCTGAAAATATTGAAACCTGCCTGGGAGGACCACTTCGGGACCAATTTTGAGTTTGTAAACTGTCTTTGTAACCTAGTTATTATGTATATTTATTTCTTTATTTTTGCTTGCTTGTTACTAAAAAATGTTTTTTTAAAAAGTCCCCCCCCCCAATCTTTTTTTTTATTTTGCAAAAAACAACTACAAAAAAACTAATTACTTTGAAATTGAGAAGTTAGAACGTGGGTACTGAAGAATTTACATTTTATGCCTGAAAATATTCGCCTCGGGTCATTAAAGAACATTAGTATTGAAACTCTTCATATTGAAGTTTAAGCTAACAACTAAACTCCAGAATTTCCTTTCGCATTATTCAAGTCTTTAGTGTGAAGCACATAGTCATAGTGATGTTTGAGCCAAACTTGGGCCTGCTAAATATGGTGCATTGTAAGACAGAAATAAATGAATGAACAAATACGTTTTTAAAATAAACTATTTCAGTCTCTACATCAAACTGGGCCTACAGGCTTGTGCCCACACAGAATTCAATAATTGATTTTAACTGTACATTACTTAAGCTATTTCGTTCACAGCTCCAGTAATCATTTTCATTAGCCAGTAAAAACAAAAGTTGTATGACCATCGCTTTAGCTTCACAATTACTTCTGATAAAACATGTTCAGGTCATGCTATAGAGTGTATCAAAGTGACGTCATGAACATTGTCTTAGATGAACATTTCGCTCCTAGCAATTTTCTTTTTCCTTCCGAAACCCAATCACACGTTAAAATGAATCTAACAAACACAAGCATACATTCATATAAATCTAACAAACACAAGCATACATTCATATAAATCTAACAAACACAAGCATACATTCATATAAATCTAACAAACACGAGCATACATTCATATAAATCTAACAAACACAAGCATACATTCATATAAATCTAACAAACACAAGCATACATTCATATAAATCTAACAAACACGAGCATACATTCATATAAATCTAACAAACACAAGCATACATTCATATAAATCTAACAAACACAACCAAACATTCAGATATACCTAACAAACACAAACATTCATTCAGATACACCTAACAAACACAACCAAACATTCAGATACATCTAACAAACACAAACATACATCCATATAAATCTACCAAACACAACCAAATGTTCGGATAAATCTACCAAACAGACAAATCTCCAAACCTCGTCTCGTCCACGTGTTTACTTACCAGAAAGCAGTGAAAATCAATTTCTCTGAAATAATTTTTTTTTCTATTAAAAAACCTATTTCCTGATTCATCTTCTGTTCAAAACGTCACTCCTAGACCGTCTAAATAAAAAAACTGCTGTGAGAAAATGTTCTGTTTTCTGTACATTAATAAAGCTAATTTTAGTTTTTTAGAAGAAAAAAGATGAAGACTTGGAATAAAATCAATGATTTTTTTTCCCATCTGAAATAGTTCTACATTCTACAAGGAAGAAGAGATAATTAAGCCCAATGGTTGAACTATGTCAGTGACTTGTTCTTCGCCGACAAACTCCTAAATATTTAGATTATCTGGCCAAACGTTCTTGTAGCAGACGAGAAAGAGAATGTTGCCTGTTTGAGCGTTAAATTGTATTGTAAACATTTAAAAATATGGCGGTGTTATTGTATTGACCTAATTCTAAAGTGTTACAAATATAATATGACCTCTGAACTTTGAAACACGATGTACAAACAAAATAAAAAGTTTTGATTTTAAAGAGGAGTGGAGATAATGAGATGGAACATACCCAATGAGATGGAACATACCCAATGAGATGGAACATACCCAATAAGATGGAACATGAGATGGAACATACCCAATGAGATGGAACATACCCAATGAGATGGAACATACCCAATGAGATGGAACATACCCAATGAGATGGAACATACCCAATAAGATGGAACATGAGATGGAACATACCCAATGAGATGGAACATACCCAATGAGATGGAACATACCCAATGAGATGGAACATACCCAATGAGATGGAACATACCCAATGATATGGAAAATGAGATGGAACATACCCAATGAGATGGAACATACCCAATGAGATGGAACATACCCAATGAGATGGAACATACCCAATGAGATGGAACATACCCAATGAGATGGAACATACCCAAGGGCTGAGATACGATTTAGCAGGTCAGGGGGGAAAAAGCATAAGCTATAAGGTACTGTAAGCACTTGTGGATCCGGGGAGTTATCCACTGAAAAAATTACATATTTTGTATCAATAATTATAATGTAAATAATATAGAGAACTTATTGATGTTTACACTGGTACTTGAGTGTGTGCTTCCACTCGACCACCTCTAGTGTGAATAAAATAATATCGTTTACTACCAGAAGTCAAGCTTTGTGTACTAGAGTTTAGAATATCAGAAGTCAAGCTATGTGTACTAGAGTTTAGAATATCAGAAGTCAAGCTATGTGTTCTAGAGTTTAGAATATCAGGAGTCAAGCTATGTGTACTATAGTTTAGAATATCAGAAGTCAAGCTATGTGTACTAGATACATATATTAAACATAAATGAATAACAGCACCAGGTACCAAGTTTTTAAGAGAGAAAGTAGTGAATTAAAATGCTACGAAAATAAGGTCATGCGCCGACCGAGGCTCGAACCTGTGACTCCGGATTCGACACCACTGCCTAGCGATAACGCACCAAGCGAAACTAACCTCTAGACCATCGGAATGTCCAAATAAACATTCTTCTGATCCAGAGTCATCTCGCCCGTATGCAAATTACCACCCCAGTGGTCAAAGGTCACAAGCCCCAGCTAGCCCCTCCCCCACCCTCGCAGCATCCGTTCACTAACAATTTCGATAGAGCCGACACAGACAGCCGTTAGGCATGAATTAGACAAACGATGGCTCTATCTAATTGTATATCTCTCACAAAGACAAGTGGACAACATAAACACTTTATATATAGTAGCTTCAGTGGGTACGAGCAATAATGCTGTAAATGTAAACTCTATGTTTCAACTCTATGTTTATGTGTACTAGAGTTTAGAATATCAGAACTCAAGCTATGTGTTCTAGAGTTTAGAATATCAGAAGTCAAGCTATGTGTTCTACAGTTTATAATATCAGAACTCAAGCTATGTGTACTCGAGTTTAGAATATCATAACTCAAGCTATGTGTTCTAGAGTTTAGAATATCAGAACTCAAGCTATGTGTTCTAGAGTTTAGAATATCAGAACTCAAGCTATGTGTTCTAGAGTTTAGAATATCAGAACTCAAGCTATGTGTACTAGAGTTTAGAATATCAGAAGTCAAGCTATGTGTACTAGAGTTTAGAATATCAGAAGTCAAGCCATATATATTAGAGTTTAGAATATCAGAAGTCTAGCTATGTGTACTAGAGTTTTGAATACCAGAAGTCAAGCTATGTGTACTAGAGTTTAGAATATCAGAAGTCAAGCTATATAATATATTATTATGACTTTGCCTTGCGCACCGCCATCCAAGAGAGTGCAGAAAGAAGGGAAATCCGAAGCTTGACAACTGCATCCAGAGGTTTAGCAAGAACTGTTCGTGCGGCGCATCACACATAGAAGTTAGATGCCAAGAAAACCACCAACAGGGCATGTGTACTTCTACCATCATCATCGACATTGGCATAGATGAATGTCAATCAAACCACTCTAAATCTGAGCTGTCAAGAGGAAGAGATTTTCCACTTGAACCTGAAGAAACCTATCTTCTGGACGTGAGACTGTTATCTGAGGATGACTGCGGTGCATTGGACTTTGTTTGCAACGTGGCTGCATGTGAACCTGCAGCTCCCTTGAGAGGCGTCTGTCGGGAAGGTCTGCTGAGACAGCGTGTCCTATCAACGGCTGTGCTGAAGAAAACAGTGCTCGACACTATCTCTTTGTGTGTCAAACGGCCACGTCATCGTCGCAACAACAGCCTGGTCAACTGGAGAAAGAGAAAGCGGCACTGGAAGAAAACAATGCGGATGGCTTCGTGGGGAACACGCTCCCTGCCGCCTGTGGCTCCCACTGATCGACCTCCACCTGAACTGTCAAACCTCAGCTGCAGTGTTTCTTTTCGGGACGAAAAGTGCTAAGACGGGGGCAATGTTATGACTTTGCCATGCGCACCGCCATCCAAGATAGTGCAGAAAGAAGATGCGCACTATCAGTGACCAGACAAGTCGGATGTTTACATAAGAGACAAACGATTTCCGCCCAAGTAGAGAGCCAATATGGAGACGCGATGCTCAAGGTAGATGCCTCTTTGTGTTTGTCATGTCTCCGTGTAAATAAACGTCTATGTCTCGTTGAGTTGCCTCACTTAAGTTATTACAATATATTAAAGTTTTGAATACCAGAAGTCAAGCTATGTGTACTAGAGTTTAGAATATCAGAAATCAAGCTATGTGTACTAGAGTTTAGAATACCAGAAGTCAAATGTACATGGACTGTAGTTGAGTGTTCGGATTTAAACTAGCCATTATCGCACGTTAGAGACCAGGTGTATCATCTCAAGAAGTAGCTCTCACATCTTCTGTCAGGGCGACAAATTGACAACGTCATGTCGACGACAGACATCTGATTATGAGGCTGAATGAAATTAGTAGTGTATACTGAGAGAAAGCTGCTTAACAGAGAGGTAGGGGGTGAGACACCTACGGTTGTTGAGACTGATGTGTAAGAGAGAGGTAGGGGGGAGACACCTGGGATCGTTGAGACCTTTGAAACTGTAGCAGTGTGTGTGTGTTCGTAATATTAAGCATAATAATAAAGTTTGTAGTGTATTCTTGAAAAATATATAAATAAATTTATATGTCCTTTTTTTTTGCCTTCAATACAAAAATCTCCATCTTAAGAAAGTTTATGAAATGTCATTGAAAAAATTGGTTAGCTGATCAGGTAGATTTCGAGTCTACCATTCGCAATAGAAAGAACAAGATAAAAGAAAAACAAACGTGTATTTCACACAAACGTTTTGGCATATTTGGTGTCCTCTAATCTCTCTACAATATAATTTGCTGAATTTCCTCTGGCTTGAATGCTACTTAAACATTGTGAATGAGCTCTTAGAAGCGCTGAATTCTTTCTTGCACATCTTGGCGCTATAGATCTGCGTTACTATGCCTATGTCTTAGAGCGTCCCAGAAAAGGGGAATAGCCTCTATTAAATGTGTGTATTCGTCCGTTCGCCCATCTCAGTTAGATCGCAAAATCTAGGGAAAAAAACAAAGAAAAATCAGATATCATCATATTTTTGAAATGGTTAATTTTGTTTTCTGAAAGGGAAACCTTTGAATCTTTAAATATGTAAGCAGTTGTTTTTTTTCATAGAAATTCCTTTTTTTTTACAACTATTTAATAGAAAAAGCAGGGGAGACTATTTTAACAAAAAGGGAGATGATTTTTAATGTATAATCTTTAAACATTATGCAAATTTTTTTTTTTAAATAATGAAATATAAATATTTGTATAACTAAGTTAGATATATATAATTCAAGACAGTAACACAAAAAAAAGGTTAACTTATCTTTCAAAGGAGTACAAATGCATGTAATATGTATATAAGTCAGATATATTTTAAAACAATATATTATAAGCAGTATCAGGGCCATACATACCAGTGATTTGGAGGGTATACAATGTGATCCCCGATGGTCTACGGTGACTTACAAGGGTCTACGAAAGTTAAAAAATAAATTGGGGGTATATGAAAATGGATTTTATTTAAGCAAGTCGTGACTTTAATTTTTACATCCCATTAAGTTAATTATTTCCTACACTAATATATGATTTGTTCCTTGGTTAATCCTTTAATTACCGGTATTCATCCTGTTAATCAAATGAAAAATTGTGTAGTCAATTTGAAGACTTATTTAAATAGCTTAATTGTGTCTACATGTAATTAATGTTTAACAAAAAAGAAATGTAGACTGTACAGCGTTGATTATTTAAAATTGGGATTCCTTCTTTCCTAGTCAAACAAGCGGTTGCCTAAGTGACATTTTATTATTTCATACGATGCCACCGAGATAAAAAGATAAAGGTTTGAAAACATTTGGGACACTCAAAGAAAAAGTTCAGAATAGACCCACAAAATTTCTCTTCAACATCATATAGAGAAGATGGTGGTTTGTGAACATCTTACAAGATCTCTTTACTAAAAGCCAAATAGGGAAAACACTGTAGATTGATTTTACCAGCCGTTGAAGTAATTTTAAAAACTGTTTTACACAAACCTACATCTGATATTATTAAAGGAATTTCTTTAAGCCACAATACAGTTCAAAGGCCCATCGGTGGTATGAGTTATAACATTAAAAGCTTTTTATGTAATTCTTTGCTAACGACATATATAGTTTGTAATAAGCGACGTTGCAGGCTCTGACAGAGTGTAGCGCGATTGTTGCAAATTGCCTAAGGATCGGCGGCTCCTTATTTTTACTCAGGGTTGACTCACACAAATTTTCATATGTTTGGGTATAGCTGCAAGGTAGATAAGGTTTTAATTCAATTTTCCTTCTGCTAGGTGGGTAGCCAGCCAAGGCTAATGAGTCCCTCCTGCCCAAAGCTTACTGTTTTAGGCGCCAGTTACTCGCTTTCGCCCTTTCTGTTAGTGAAAACATTTCTGTGGACCCAATATTTGAGCCACACGTGAAAGAACAAGAAATAAACGAGAAACTTTTTGCGAAAACATTGACAATGATAACACAAGGCAACACAATTTTTGTGTCTCTGAAATAACTATGATTTCCTTTTAGCTTATACATCCAAATGATCAAAAATAGTATTTGTTTTCCCAAAAGTTTGGGTTTGTGGTCAGAACATTGATAGTTCAGATCACGTATTGGATAGCATTATACAACGTTTAAAATACATTTAAGACTTATAATACACTTATGATGTTTGACAAAGTCTTCACAAACATGGTCCATACAGATGAATAAAAGTCAAAAATTGCATGTTCTTTTAGACGATTATAGACTAAATCACTATCACGGACTAGGCCCCAGATATAGTCCCCCATCATATTCTCGGTATACTGTCCTTGGTATCGACGTTCAAATTCCTTCAGGTCTTGATGGAACCTTTCTCCTTGTTCCTCTGAGTATGCTCCCATATTCTCCTTGAAATTACGCAGATGAGCATCTAGGATGTGAACCTTTAGCGACATTCTGCATCCCATAGAATGATAGTTTCTCACAAGTGTCTCCACCAGCTCCACATAATTCTCGGCCTTATGATTTCCAAGGAATCCCTGAACAACTGCGATGAAGCTGCCCCAAGCTGCCTTCTGGACGTCTGTGAGACTGTTAAGAAATTGCTGAGACTCCATTATTTTCTTTATTTGTGGTCCCACAAAGATCCCAGCTTTCACTTTGGCCTCTGACAACTTGGGGAAGAATTCTTCTAGGTATTTCACAGCTGCCGACTCTTTACCCAGAGCTGTAACAAACTGCTTCATGAGCCCCAGCTTGATGTGCAAAGGAGGCATTAGAACTTTCTTAGGATCCACTAGAGGCTCCCACTTGACATTGCTACTCCCAATGGTAAAGTTGGTCCGTTCTGGCCAATCCCGACGATGGTAGTGTTGCTTGGTGTCTCTGCTATCCCAATGACAAAGATAGCATGGAAACTTGGTGAAACCACCCTGAAGACCCATTAAGAATGTCGCCATATTAAAATCACCAATTACCTCCCAACCATACTGTTTATAGTTTAGAGCCTGCAGAAGCTGTCTGACGCTATTGTACTCCTCCTTAAGTTGTGCTGAGTGAGTCACTGGGATAGAAGGTAGCTGATTGCCATTGTGGAGAAGAACAGCTTTCAGGCTGCGGGAAGAACTATCGATGAAGAGACGCCAATCCTGTGGGTTGCAGGGTGTCCCTATTGCATCGAACAGACCTTTCACATCATGGCAGTAGCAAAGGTTATCATGAAGGGTGAAAAAGACTGAAAATCTTTGATGACGTTTTCTCTGACATGTAACTTGTACACTCTCATCTAACAGGTTCCACTGTTTCAGTCGGGATGTCAGAAGCTCAGCTTTAGCTTTGGTGAGACCAAGATCTCTCACTAAATCATTGAGGTCATCTTCGTTAGGAAAGTGAGGTATTCCTTCATCATCCGCTTGAAAAACATCAACATCCTCAGCATCACTAGCGATACTGCTGTCTTCCGAGGGCAATGTATTCTGCGGTGGTTTGGGAATGGGAAGATCAGGGGAATGTGGAACTGGGGCGATCGAAGAAGGGATATCAGGATAGAGCACAGCAGCTGCATTTTTGTCAGATCGACGCTTTGATGGATCTACCATACAAAAATAGCAGTTGTTCAGATGATCTGTAGGCTCTCACCAAATTCTTGGTATCGCAAACTTCATGCTTCTCTTCTCCCCCCTGAACCAACCTTCTAAAGTCTTCTTGCAGCAGTCACAACTCACATGTGGAGCCCAAGATGTATCTAGATCTCCAACTGGCATGCCAAAGTAGGATTTATATGCTTCCTTCATTGTTGCTGATGTTGTCAAAGAATGTTTCTTCGCACGTCACTGATTTCAATCAACAATCAATATTCACAATGATTTTATCTGAAAAATCTAAAAAACTTCAGACATATATTTAAAGGTACAAAATCAATTCATACATGTAAATGCATATACACTGCAAAACAGAAAATGTTAGACAGCAGTGGCAAAACCAAAGTTTTGCCTGAATAAATGAATTATATATTATAATAGGTGTTCTGGACCTAAGAAACAAAAAAAGAACAATGTCTTGTAGGGAACAAGAAAAAAAAAATTTTTGTTGCCTCGTGTAATTACGACCAATTAAATAATTAATTCATTCATATTTAATGTTTGCAGGACTACTTCATAGAAAAACAAATTCTTATATAAAACATAATATCCGTAGCAACTGTGACTGGTTTTCGCGTGTGACGTGAGTTTGGCTTGTTTAATGTCTAGGGGATGATTATTTTTAGAAGCTATCTTACACCGACTTATCAGCATATAACTCGGGAGCAGGCACGCAACGAGACAAGCAATGAAAGAGAGATACAAAGTTAAAATTGAAGAATATTTATTTACATAAATATTTACATACATATAAGAATAAAAAGGGGGAGTGTTTGCATCTATCTCTAATCCATACTCTATTTAATCATCTCACTCTTGCACTGAATCAGAGAGTATGTCACTTTGTCTTCCGAACTTAGCTGGTTGTCCTGCTTGGGTCGAGTAGAGCCGATAGCGCCATGCTTGGGTCGAGTAGAGCCGATAGCGCCATGCTTGGGTCGAGTAGAGCCGATAGCGCCATGCTTGGGTCGAGTAGAGCCGATAGCGCCATGCTTGGGTCGAGTAGAGCCGATAGCGCCATGCTTGGGTCGAGTAGAGCCGATAGCGCCATGCTTGGGTCGAGTAGAGCCGATAGCGCCATGCTTGGGTCGAGTAGAGCCGATAGCGCCATGCTTGGGTCGAGTAGAGCCGATAGCGCCATGCTTGGGTCGAGTAGAGCCGATAGCGCCATGCTTGGGTCGAGTAGAGCCGATAGCGCCATGCTTGGGTCGAGTAGAGCCGATAGCGCCATGCTTGGGTCGAGTAGAGCCGATAGCGCCATGCTTGGGTCGAGTAGAGCCGATAGCGCCATGCTTGGGTCGAGTAGAGCCGATAGCGCCATGCTTGGGTCGAGTAGAGCCGATAGCGCCATGCTTGGGTCGAGTAGAGCCGATAGCGCCATGCTTGGGTCGAGTAGAGCCGATAGCGCCATGCTTGGTCGAGTAGAGCCGATAGCGCCATGCTTGGGTCGAGTAGAGCCGATAGCGCCATGCTTGGGTCGAGTAGAGCCGATAGCGCCATGCTTGGGTCGAGTAGAGCCGATAGCGCCATGCTTGGGTCGAGTAGAGCCGATAGCGCCATGCTTGGGTGAGAGCGATAGCGCCATGCTTGGGTCGAGTAGAGCCGATAGCGCCATGCTTGGGTCGAGTAGAGCCGATAGCGCCATGCTTGGGTCGAGTAGAGCCGATAGCGCCATGCTTGGGTCGAGTAGAGCCGATAGCGCCATGCTTGGGTCGAGTAGAGCCGATAGCGCCATGCTTGGGTCGAGTAGAGCCGATAGCGCCATGCTTGGGTCGAGTAGAGCCGATAGCGCCATGCTTGGGTCGAGTAGAGCCGATAGCGCCATGCTTGGGTCGAGTAGAGCCGATAGCGCATGCTTGGGTCGAGTAGAGCCGATAGCGCCATGCTTGGGTCGAGTAGAGCCGATAGCGCCATGCTTGGGTCGAGTAGAGCCGATAGCGCCATGCTTGGGTCGAGTAGAGCCGATAGCGCCATGCTTGGTCGAGTAGAGCCGATAGCGCCATGCTTGGGTCGAGTAGAGCCGATAGCGCCATGCTTGGGTCGAGTAGAGCCGATAGCGCCATGCTTGGGTCGAGTAGAGCCGATAGCGCCATGCTTGGGTCGAGTAGAGCCGATAGCGCCATGCTTGGGTCGAGTAGAGCCGATAGCGCCATGCTTGGGTCGAGTAGAGCTGATAGCGCCATGCTTGGGTCGAGTAGAGCCGATAGCGCCATGCTTGGGTCGAGTAGAGCCGATAGCGCCATGCTTGGGTCGAGTAGAGCCGATAGCCCATGCTTGGGTCGAGAGAGCCGATAGCGCCATGCTTGGGTCGAGTAGAGCCGATAGCGCCATGCTTGGGTCGAGTAGAGCCGATAGCGCCATGCTTGGGTCGAGTAGAGCCGATAGCGCCATGCTTGGGTCGAGTAGAGCCGATAGCGCCATGCTTGGGTCGAGTAGAGCCGATAGCGCCATGCTTGGGTCGAGTAGAGCCGATAGCGCCATGCTTGGGTCGAGTAGAGCCGATAGCGCCATGCTTGGGTCGAGTAGAGCCGATAGCGCCATGCTTGGGTCGAGTAGAGCCGATAGCGCCATGCTTGGGTCAGTAGAGCCGATAGCGCCATGCTTGGGTCGAGTAGAGCCGATAGCGCCATGCTTGGGTCGAGTAGAGCCGATAGCGCCATGCTTGGGTCGAGTAGAGCCGATAGCGCCATGCTTGGGTCGAGTAGAGCCGATAGCGCCATGCTTGGGTCGAGTAGAGCCGATAGCGCCATGCTTGGGTCGAGTAGAGCCGATAGCGCCATGCTTGGGTCGAGTAGAGCCGATAGCGCCATGCTTGGGTCGAGTAGAGCCGATAGCGCCATGCTTGGGTCGAGTAGAGCCGATAGCGCCAAGTAGTAGATCGCAGGGCTGACTAGCACCAAATAAAGTAGTTGATTGATGTGGAATAAGTAGGCAGAAGTGCAGTGCTGACTAGCACTAAGTACATAGGCGATTGAGTAGGTTGACTAGTGACTGTCAAACAATGGCGAATGAGTAGGCAGGTGATCCAAACAAATAGGTGAGTAGATCCCAGTAGGCAGGAGATGATAATAGCAAATAGGCAGTCCTGAGGGAGGCACCAGCTATTGCTCTAAGAGTAAGAATAAATGAAATAGTCCAGACTCGATTGCTAGCGAGAGAGAAATGAGAGTGTCTATCCCGCCTTATTCTACATATAAAGGTCTGGAAGAGGTGGGCGGAAACAGGAAATGTCCTAGGCTAAGGATTATCTCTCA
Source organism: Biomphalaria sudanica (assembly GCA_036873155.1). NCBI lineage: Eukaryota > Metazoa > Mollusca > Gastropoda > Planorbidae > Biomphalaria > Biomphalaria sudanica. The sequence goes on from JAZGLO010006688.1 coordinate 392,854, forward strand.
CGTGGGTAAAGTCGGACGAAAGTTGCACATTGTAAGGATCACGAGGCGCGGTGACACAAATAATCTCCTTGATCAAAGAGAGACGTGGCTGGGGTAGAAGACATAATGAAGCGTGTTTCATCCAAGGTGGTTTCGACGTGAAAGTCGGACATCTGGCGCCTAAGACCAAAGTACGAGACTAGTGTTTCGTTTCCCCCGGTCAGGGGGAGAAAAGTGACAAGTCTCAGCCTAGCTATTGCTAAGGTGGTGGACTAAGAGGAAAAAGGTAGGGGTAGGGGTTGGTAGTGAAATCGGGACTAAAAAGGGAAATAATTAAAATAAATAAATAATAATAAAATTGAGTGACTCTGACTACAAGCTTTTGACTTGTCACAGCAACGGATGATGTAACTTAAAAAACAAAATCAGTGTGTTTGGTTATTCCAGTTATAAATATTAATTGCTACGTTAATTGGTTTAAATTTGAATTTTATCATAAAAGAAAGATAGATATCTATAACTTGGGATGTAACTTCAAATTACTTTTTCACTCTTCGACTCACTACAGTTAAAAATTAGCTTAAAAATTGAGTTGATGAATTTGCAAAAATGCAATATAAGTTAAGCAGGGTGTCTACCGAAAACTAGAAAACATGGCAAGGGGTCTACGAGACAAAAAAAATTGGGAACCACTGATCTATACTATTCATCAAAGTAAAGGTCTCTTCCTTCCTTGAGGCCTGGAATAGATGGTTATGTCCTAGACATATTCAAAATGAACACGTCATTTCCTTGTCATTTGGTGGTGTATCTGATATAGTGAAGGCTTGAACTTCGTCTTTTCATTGCAGATTTCTTCGAACACTTATTGATATTACTCTTTTAAGACTTAAGCGTTATGTTTGCAATTTTTACCACATTGTTTTTTTCTCCTATGGTATAAATAACTTAGAAATCTCTTTCTGGCCGGAAACAAAGTTGTAGCCATCCTTGGGCATTGCCGTTGATTATTAACTGAAACTGAAAATAGTTGTTTTAGATAAATTGTTTTAGATATGTTTTAGATATATTGTTTTAGATATTATGAAACAATTCTAGTAAAATCAGAATATCACAGATTGGAAACTATCAAAATCCATTGAACGGTGCCCCAGCGCTTCGTATTTTTTTTTTTTAAAAGCAGTTTTACTGGGGCAGAAGTTTTGACGGGCAGGATAGACCTGCGTCGCGGACCGGATGTGGCCCGTGGATCATAATTTGGGCATCCCTGGCTAGTGCTTAGGACGATGGGCATCTTCAGATGATGTTCTGCACTTTTAATGGTGGTTAGCAGACGTAACAATATTTTGTCTAAACATATGCAAGCACTTTAATGTATCCCAAGATATTTGTGCACTATTACTATGCTAATGTACATTTCTCTTTCATTAACATTTAATTGAATATTTTTTTATGCTTGGCTAAAATTTAAAAAAAAATCAACTCAACTTTCAACGAATTACAAATCCCCCCCCACACACACACACACATCAAGGTGTCCCTACATTTGTTGGAGCAGACGTGAGTCGTGCAGAATTATGGGAAGAGAAAACAAGGGGAAAGAAGAAGATTACAGAACACAAAAATATTCACCTCGTTTGTAAATGAAATGATAATTACATCGTTCAAGATAATGATCTGAATTTTGTTCTACAGTCAGTCAAGGCAAGAAAATAGATTCTTTAACAACGAAATGCAACAATAAGCAATGCTGAGTGATCCATTAGCCGAATAAAGATGCTATTTCACAATACCTGAGCACAATTGAAGGTTATTGTAATAGAAGACTATCGTGATATTTCTTCTCCAATTGCATATGTACACTCAACCTTGAAATCATTTAGTGAACACATGAAGATGTTTCGCACATTTTATTTAAAGGAATGAGGGAATTATATTTATTCAGAACAAATATAAACATCTTTTTTTTCTTATTATAACAAAAATAGAATATTAATGACTATGATAGCGATCGCAAAGGCGGGTCAACTTGCTCCTATTAAAGGTCACTTGGACTTGACGACAGACAAAAAGTGTGCCTTTTTAATAAAAAAAAAAGAGTGAGAGAGAGATGTAAGGTAGAATGTATATTTAGTTACATGTAAAGGGAGACATTAGTATGATTCTTTTTTAATAATCATTTTGAATGTAACTGAACTGGACTAGGGTAAACTAGACGTAGTAGACAATATAGACATCTATATAAATCTAAAATCTTTGGGTAAAGATAATAAAACAAGAAAACGCATATTTTTAAAATGAGATTTTCAATGCTTTGAGAAACTGGTGATTAAATTCATCCGCTTTGTTAAATATAACTCGACAGGGTCGCATCTTCAGGTGGCTAATATAAAAACAACACTAACAATAGAATGTAATTAGGCTAATTGAAGCAGTAGGCAAAACTAGCTATAGCTTAGGGCCCCCAAGAAATAGCACTGACACATAACAGCTGGAATCCTAAAGAGCATTTTCCTCTTATTTGAAGTTAGAAACCTTTCAAGTTTAAATACAGCATTGAGTAAAGGAGCATGTCCACATGCATAGTGGTACTGTAGACTGGCATATTGATGTAGGAGTACATATTGGTACAGTAGGAGTACATATTGGTGCAGTAGGAGTACATATTGGTGCAGTAGGAGTACATATTGGTACAGTAGGAGTACATATTGGTGCAGTAAGAGTACATATTGGTACAGTAGGCGGGCATATTGATGTAGTAGGAGTACATATTAGTACAGTAGGCGGGCATATTGGTACGGCAGGCAAGCATATTGGTGCAGTATATGCGCATATTGGCACAGCAAGCGGGCGAATTGGTGCATTATGTGGACATATTGGTAAAGCAGGCAAATTGGTGCATTAGGCACTATAAGGGCCCCATACCCTGATCTATCGGGGTACCTCAATACCGACTCATCGGTATAGCAAAAAATGGCACCTGATGGTTAGGACTTAATGTTGCTGATGCCAAATTTTGGAGAATGGCAGGTGTTAATCGCCTCTTGGTGGTTCCCTCTTGCCCTATTAGGGACATGTTTATTTGTGGGGCTGGCATCTCCTCCACGAAGGGCAAGTACTAATCCTTCTAATTGGGATTCTGTCAGTGGAGAGCCCAACTGTTTTAGAAAAATTGGCCGCAATATGGAGGAATGATCGCATTTTGATGCGGTTCCTCTCTCTCAACTGTCGCACTAATATTGAGATGGGTAGTCAAGAGGTGCCCCTTTTGTAGCGCTCGTAGGCCGTAAGTACCGCCCTCTCACTCCTAAGATTTAAGGGGGCCACGTTTGTTAAGATTTCAGCAGCGTTTGTTGGGCTGCCTGTGCTTGCACTCGGTCGAGTGATTCGAGGGCAGTTTTACTAGCATATACTTGGACTGTATAGCTGTACTCAATTTGTGACCTGACTGCCCCTAAGTACAATGTGCGTAGCATGTCAGCTTTGGCACCCACCTTCTTGCTGGCTAGCTTTCTTAGTAACGCTAACTTCTCCGAGGCTTTTCTTTCAACATCCTGGACGTTCTGGAGCATTGTAAGTTTTCTATCAAGGGTCATCCCTAGATATTTTGGCGTGTTTTCACGTTGGAGTCCGCGGAACAAACCTCTTGGCTGCTTCCAACCTTGCCGCTGTTATTTCGCCGTAGGTAGTGTCGACGTCTTTTTCCACCGCTAAATTCATAAGGGCAGCGGCGACTGCTACCTCGTATGCTCAACCACCCCGCGCGGGGGGGGGGATTTAGCGACTGATTTTTGCTTTGATTTTGTTTATTAAACCATCACCTGCGCCAGCGCAGCCAAAGAGGGGGGGGGGGGTTAGGAGTAAAAATCCCCTTCCGGGGGGTTTGCGGTTGAAGCCCATCTTTTATAAAACAAAAAAAAATGCAAACGACAATCTCCAAATTCCAAAGGATAGCTAAGGAGGATTAGATTTTAAACCTTCTCCGAACTTTTTTACGATAAAACCCCCTCTTCAATAAAAGACTAAAGTCATCAGATTCTATGAGCGTAGCCAAGAGAGCGTTTTGTGTTTAAAACCCCGCTCCAGCCTTGTTTCAAGATAAAAACCACTTCTTCAATAAAAAAGAGAAGCAAATTAGAAACTCAAAATTCTTTGAGCATAGTTGGGGGGCTCGTGAGTAGGGGAATGCCCTCCAGATATGGTGGGTACCGGGGAAATAAAATACCTGGGGTGGACCAAAATCAAACCTGCTGCCTTGCAGGAAGTGGAGGGATCCACAAAGGCTAGGGCACCTTACCTGAAAATAAAGGCAGCTATCCAGAGAGCTGAAAGGGGCAGCCCCCCAGATGGTTATGCACAGGGCTAACAACTCTGTCACATAAAAAATACTGTTACGAAAGCTAATACACACAAGAAAACCCGGACAGATCTCAACGGAAAACGACCTGGAAAAGGACATGATTTTTGTTTTGCGACATGGAACGTGCTAAGCCATTATAGAGCAGGTGCGCTAGCCCAACTTACTGAAGTGTTAAAGAAATATAGGATACCCCTTGTAGCCCTACAGGAAATCAGGTGGAAAGACTCGGACATTCTCAGAACCAAGGAGTATACTATATTTTATAGTGGTGGAAGCACTAACAACTTAGGTACAGGTTTTGCTGTTAAAAAGGAAATGGTAGGTAATGTCATTGGATTTAAACCTGTAAGTGATAGACTCTGCTCACTGCGTTTGAAAGGAAAATTCTTCAACATATCATTTATCACTGTTCATGCCCCTACTGAAGATGCAGATGATAACACAAAAGAAGACTTCTATGATGGACTGGAAAGAATTCATGATGAAGCACCAAAGCATGACATCAAAATAGTCCTAGGAGATTTCAATGCAAAAATTGGAAAGGAACCAGCATTCAGACCAACAATTGGCAAAGAAAGCTTACACGAAGAGACAAACAATAATGGCATAAGATTAGTGGATTTTGCATCAGGAAAAGGAATGTCTATCAGCAGCACAAAATTCCAACATAAGAATATTCACAAGGTTACCTGGATCTCACCTGATGGCAACACCCAGAATCAAATAGATCATATACTCATAGATAAGAGACATGGATCAGACATACTAAATGTAAGAAGTTTCAGAGGAGCTAATGCTGACTCAGACCACCTACTAGTAAAAGCTAAACTTAGACAAAGAATAAGTACCATACACAATTACCAAAGAAAGAGAGCACAGCAATATGATAGTCAAAAACTCACAAAGGATCCACTTGTTGCAGAAACTTATAGAATGGCACTCCAAACGCAACTGACAACATTAGAAAAGGACAGCGAAAATAACATAAATGAGCATTGGGAAATAATAAAGCATGCTATCAAAAGAACAGCAGAAGAGGTAGTTGGATTTAAACAAAACAACGTGAAAATAGGGTGGTATGATGATGAATGCAGACAAACTATAGAAGAGAAGAACAATGCCCGAATGATAATGCTACAGAGAGAAACCAGGAACACTAGACAGCAATACAATGAAGCAAGAAGAAGGGCCACAAAAGTTGTAAGAAAGAAAAAACAGGAATGGGAAAAGTCCAAGATTACTCAAATTGAGGAACTAGCAAAGGAGGGAGACATAAGAGGAATGTATATGAAAATTAAAGAGGAAAAGAACGGATTTCAAGCTAGATCACACATGTGAGAACAAAGATGGTCAGCTCATTACAGAAAACAGCAGGGTCATTGAGAGATGGGCTAAATACTTTGAGGAGATCCTAAATACCACTGAAGATGGAGACAATGGAGAATATAAACTGCCACATGGGGGACCAGATCCCTTAGTGAACCCTCCAACACTCATTGAAACATCAGAAATAATTAGGACCATGAAGAATCACAAAGCACCAGGAGAGGACCAAATCACAGCAGAACTGATTAAATATGGAGGGAAAGACTTACATTCCCAAATACACAGACTAATATCAAGAATTTGGGAAGAAGAAGTAATACCAACAGAATGGGAAACGGCTCTTATAACCCCAATACACAAAAAAGGATCCAAGTTAAAGTGCTGTAATTACAGAAGAATCTCTCTACTAAATGGGAATTATAAGATACTGTCTAGGCTTATAACTAAGAGACTTGAAAATATTCAGAAGAAATCTTAGGTGACTACCAATGTGGTTTCAGACCCAACAAATCCACAACCGACCACATCTTCACACTAAGATGTATACTAGAAAAATACCATGAATGCAACATACCAATCCACCAACTCTTTATAGACTATAAAATGGCTTATGACAGTATCAGAAGGAAATACCTATATGACACTCTACAGGATTTTGGAATACCCAACAAGCTGACAAGACTTATACATATGACATTAAACAACTCAAAAAGCAAAGTCATAATACAAGGAGAACACTCACGGGAATTTAGGATTAAACGAGGATTAAGACAAGGAGACGCACTTTCCTGCATGCTTTTCAATTTAACACTGGAGAGAGTTATAAGAAATATACACATAAACACAAGGGGAACTATTACTAACTACTTCAGGAGAGAAAACACGGGTCCACAACCAACAGGGACGATATACAGCCAACCTCTACAATACCTTGCTTATGCCGATGACATTGCCTCATTGGGTAAAGAAACCTCTGACATCGCTAGAGCCTTCATACAACTAGAAGAAGCATCTCGACCAGCAGGACTTGAAGTCAATGACAGTAAAACCAAGTACATCACAATGACAAGAGACAATCAAACAGAGGGACAAAATATCAAAATCAAAGACCACGAATTTGAAAACGTCCAAATTTTCAAATATCTAGGAAGTACTATTAATTTAAAAAATGACCTACTAACAGAAATAAAGGAAAGAATAGCAGGAGGCAACAGGGCATTTTATAGCACCCACCATTTACTTAAGAGCAAAACAATTTCAAGGAAAACCAAGAAAATAATAATAAAACTATAATAAGACCAGCAGCAAAGACAAAGACATCTAAAAATTTACTTAACACTTAGGAAAGAAAAATTCTTAGGAAAATCTATGGTGCCATACAGGATAAAACAGGGTGGAGGACACGCACTAACCATGAGATATATCAATTGTATGAAGAACCACCAATAGTGAACGAAATAAAAAAGAACAGACTACGTTGGGCAGGTCACCTTGAAAGAATGTCAGACAACAGAGGGGCGAAAATCGTATACATGAAAAACCAAAAGACAGGCGACCCAAAGGCAGACCCCGAATGCGATGGATAGATGACGTGGAAGCAGATCTGAAGCAGCTTGGGGTTAGGGCGTGGAAACGAAAGGCCCAGGAGAGATCTGAAAGGAAGGATGTGTTAAAGCAGGCCAGAGCCCTCCATGGGCTGTAGCGCTACTGGGATGGATGGATGGATATAGTTGGGGGGGTTGATTTTAAACCCTCTCCAGCTGGGTTTGAGCTAAAAAAAAATCCTCTTCAATATAAGACGCTAACAGGGACATCCAAGTACAACTTGGCGCCACACTTTCATGAACACCAGATGGGAAGAAGCCTCAGAAATTGCAGGTGACAGATCTTTGTGAAGACAGCTTGCCGTCCGATGCGCCGAACGGCGCGAGAGAGTCCAAGTCTTCTAAGTCCTAAGTACATAAGAATAGTAGATTAGGTTACTGAACTAAAAATTTACCTCAGAATATGCATTTTTTGTGTTTTAAATAACGAAAATATTATCAAGCGCTCCCCCAGACCCCCTTGCTGGCAAGGACTGGGTGTCTACAGTTTTACCACTAACTACAGGAAGAACCTATTCTATAGTACAAAAAAAACGTCTTCCGAAAGAATGAAGGGTCAAAATGTAATAAAGATTTATTATGTATATATATATATATATATATATATATATATCTGTATATACACACACATATCATATATATATATATATTTAATCCCCCACCCCCCGAAAAAAATCCGGTTACGCCTATGGTCCTATGTCAAGCTCAGTCAAGTCAGAATAGTTCAAATGTCAAACTCAGTCAAATCAGAATAGTTTCTCTCCTTTTGCTCATAAGTCTTTTATGTAATTTGAAAAGGTTTGAAAGACCAATATTACAATTTTGATCTTTATTTCTACTATCGCTGTGCAGTGTGCAGATATGCATCCATGTTTCCTACCTACTTAAACTTTTAGTATATTATTTTTTTAGGGTTTTATAATGGTATGAAGTAATCAGAATACACCCGCAATAAATTGACATGGAATAGGTCGCTCTATGAAGAGAAAGGGCGGAAGACCAGAGCGAACATGGAGTAGATTGGTAAATCAAGAGGCACAGAAGGTAGGAGAGCCATGGAAAAAGCTGAATGGAATTGCCCAGAAGAGAGTACAATGGCGAATTAAAAGGACTCTGGAATTAAAAGGACTAAATCAAGTGAAATCCCATGCTTACAGCTTAAGGTATAGTGCAAATCATAAAGGTTTTCCTTACCTCATTAAATTCTCAAACTCTTTGTACAGATACTATTAGTGCGTAGTACTGTAGAGATGGGGCATAATGTTCCCGACGTAGTGGATATTTATACAACTTAAAACAGATTCGCACTCAACAGATTTTCGGTTGAAAGAAGTGGTTGACTTGTCAGTATATCATTAGAAACATACAGTTCTAAAAAACATATATGATACAATGCACACAAAGTTCTAGGCTTGACCAAATTCCCTAGCTCTGTATTAGGTAAGATAAGGTCACCCAGTTTGACACACACATCGTGTCTAGACGTCAACAATCATAGGAGTGCAATGGAAAGAATGAGATAAATGAGAACGAATTTAAATGTAGTGTGTATGTGTGTATAAAAGCGCCATATTAATTGGGTGTGTGGTCATATTAGCATGCTAATAATTCTCCTAGAATGTGATAGTGTGTGTGTGTGTGTGTGTACACAGAGAAAACCGTGCTGTGGGGAAGAGAGGGGGGAAAAAGAGAAAAGGGGTGGTGGGTCGAGAATTCAAGCTCAGGACTTGATTATGTCTGGTTTCATCACCTGCGAATTTCAAGATCTTCTCATACCCAGAGTGCTGACAATATCTTGCTAATTAGTGCAACCTTTAATGTAGGCGGAGACCGCACAAAAAAAAACCAACGTAGTTTTAAATGTTTCCTTCGTTTACTTTTTCTTTGAAATTTTACGAATTCTCGTCAGCATATTCCTCTCTAGCATGTTGTTGTCCTGACGTGTACAATCCTGATCCTATCTGTACAAGCAGTCAGCATTCAAATTAGTACAAAGGGAAGGTCTCATACAATGGCAACTAAAAAAGTTGGTTGGTACTAGACACATTCTGAACTAGTTGAAGAATAAATACCCGAAATGTGTCTCCCAAAAGACGAGCTAAAATGTCCTCTAACTAGAGATGTTCATAGGTTTGGTTGTCTCTGATTTCATGGGAAAGATCTGCTAATTACATCTGGTTTGTGTTGACCACCCACCCCCCGCCACACCCCCACCATTCCCTAAAAAGGTTATTTCAATTAAATTATAAATGATACATTTTCTTTTACTTATGATAATGCACAAATAAAATTTAAGGATGTGTAATCTTTCCACCTCCAAGAATCATTTGAGTCTTGGCGTTTGGCTGCCAAGTCAGAAACATAATTTATATATATATCGATATAGAGGGACTTCCTATGGTCCGACTACTACGTGGGCCTGCTGCCTGCACTTGTGGGCCTGCTGCCTTTACTTGTGGGCCTGCTGCCTTCACTTGTGGGCCTGCTGTCTTCACTTGTTGGCCTGCTTCCTTCACTTGTTTAGCCTGCTGCCTTCACTTGTTGGCCTGCTGCCTTCACTTGTTGGCCTGCTGCCTTCACTTGTTGGCCTGCTGCCTTCACTTGTGGGCCTGCTGCCTTCACTTGTTGGCCTGCTGCCTGCACTTGTTGGCCTGCTGTCGGCACTTGTTGGCTGCCTGAGTTATTCTGAGAAGGTGCATACAACTCATTAGCCAGAGTATTTTTAAGTCTTAAAGCAAGGAGGTTAGGCTTCTCTGGTTTTTCTACTTTGGTGTAATGGGAAATAACTTATTCTATTGAATCATTCTTTAGAACTTCGTAAGTTGTTCCCCTTTCATTGTTACAGTATAAAAAAGCTTATTTATGCTTATAACTTAAGTTTTCTACAGACAATTTCGTAACCATGGCGAATAATTTCGTATTTTGCCTAAAAATGTAAGGCATTATACAGCAGTAGAAATAAATGCTTGGATTTTGCACATAGCCGGCAACAAAAAATATTCAAAAAAAGAAACAACAACGGAAACATACATGTTTAAACGAACCAAACAAACTTGGCACTCCACTTTGGAGTTCTTGGGAAGTATCCTATCAAAGGGGTTTAGAGGAACTATCCTATCAAGAAGTTCTGGGGAAGTATCCTATCAAGAAGTTCAAGGGAAGTATCCTATCAAGGAGTTCAAGGGAAGTATCCTATCAAGGAGTTCTGGTGAAGTATCCTATCAAGAAGTTCTGGGAAAGTGTCCTATCAAGGAGTTCTGGGGAAGTATCCTATCAAGGAGTTATGGGGAAGTATCGTATCAAGGAGTTCTTGGAAAGTGTCCTATCAAGGAGTTCTGGGGAAGTATCCTATAAAGGAGTTCTGGGGAAGTATCCTATCAAGGAGTTCTGTGAAAGTATCCTATCAATGAGTTCTTGGAAAGTATCCTATCATGGAGTTCTGAAAAGTATCCTATCAATGAGTTCTGTGGAAGTAACCTATAAATTAGTTCTGGGGTAGTATCCTATAAAGGAGTTCTGGGGAAGTGTCCTATCATGGAGTTCTGGGGAAGTGTCCTATCAATGAGATATCCGGAGATATCCTTTCAATGAGTTCTGGGGAAGTATCCTATCAATAAGTTATGGGGAAGTATCCTATCAAGGAGTTCTTGGGAAGTATCCTATCATGGAGTTCTAAGGAAGTATCTTATCAATGAGTGCTAGGGAAGTGTCCTATCAATGAGATATCCGGAGATATCCTTTCAATGAGTTATGGGGAAGTATCCTATCAAGAAGTTCTGGGGAAGTATCCTATCATGGAGTTCTCAGGAAGTATCTTATCAATGAGTTCTGCGGAAGTATCCTATCAAGGAGTTCAGGGGAAGTATCCTATCAATAAGTTTTGGGGAAGTGTCCTATCAATGAGTTATCCGGATATATTCTTTCAATGAGTTTGGGGAAGTATCCTATTAAAGAGTTCGAGGGAAATATGCTTCAAGGAGTTCTGGGGAAGTATCCTATCATGGAGTTCTGGGGAAGTATTCTTTTAAGGAGTTCTGGGGAAGTGTCCTATCAAGGAGTTCTGGGGAAGTATCCTATCAAAGAGTTCTTGGGAAGTATCTTATTAAGGTGTTCCGTGGAAGTATCCTATCAATGATTTCTGGGAAAGTATCCTTTTAAGGAGTTCTGGGGAAGTGTCCTATCAATGAGATATCCGGAGATATCCTTTCAATGAGTTCTGGGGAAGTATCCTACCAAGAAGTTCTGGGAAAGTATCCTATCATGGAGTTCTGAGGAAGTATCCTATCAATGATTTCTGGGGAAGTATCCTTTTAAGGAGTTTTGGGGAAGTGTCCTATCAATGAGATATCCGGAGATATCCTTTCAATGAGTTCTAGGGAAGTATCCTACCAATGAGTTCTGGGGAAGTATCCTATCATGGAGTTATCAGGAAGTATCTTATCAATGAGTTCTGCGGAAGTATCCTATCAAGGAGTTCAGGGGAAGTATCCTATCAAGGAGTTTTGGGGAAGTGTCCTATCAATGAGTTATCCGGATATATTCTTTCAATGAGTTCTGGGGAAGTATCCTATTAAAGAGTTTGAGGGAAATATGCTTCAAGGAGTTATGGGGAAGTATCCTATCAAGGAGTGCTGGGAAAGTATCCTATCAATGAGTTCTGGGGAAGTATTCTTTTAAGGAGTTTTGGGGAAGTGTCCTATCAAGGAGTTCTGGGGAAGTATCCTATCAAGGTGTTCCATGGAAGTATCTTATCAAGGTGTTCCGTAGAAGTATCATATAAATGCGTTCTGGGGAAGTATCCTATCAATAAGTTATGGGGAAGTATCCTATCAAGGAGTTCTGGGGAAGTAACCTATCATGGAGTTCTGAGGAAGTATCCTATCAATGATTTCTGGGAAAGTATGCTATCAATGAGTTCTGGGGAAGTATCCTATCAATGAGTTCTGGGGAAGTGTAATATCAATTAGTTATCCGGAGATATCCTTTCAATGAGTTATGTGGAAGTATCCTACCAAGGAGTTCTGGGGAAGTATCCTATCAAGGAATTCTGGGGAAGTATCCTACCAAGGAGTTCTGGGGAAGTATCCTATCAAGGAGTTCTGGGGAAGTATCCTATCAAGGAGTTCTGGGGAAGTATACTATCAAGGAGTTCTGGGGAAGTATCCTACCAAGGAGTTCTGGGGAAGTATCCTATCAAGAAGTGGTGGGGAAGTAATTTATTAATGATTTCTGGGGAAGTATTCTTTTAAGGAGTTTTGGGGAAGTGTCCTATCAATGAGATATCCGGAGATATCATTTCGATGAGTTCTGGGGAAGTATCCTACCAAGACGTTCTGGGGAAGTATCCTATCATGGAGTTCTCAGGAAGTATCTTATCAATGATTTTTGCGGAAGTATCCTATCAAAGAGTTCAGGGGAAGTTTCCTATCAAGGAGTTTTGGGGAAGTGTCCTATCAATGAGTTATCCGGATATATTCTTTCAATGAGTTCTAGGGAAGTATCCTATTAAAGAGTTCTAGGGAAATATGCTATCAAGGAGTTTTGGGGAAGTATCCTATCAATGAGTTCTGGGGAAGTATTCTTTTATGGAGTTCTGGGGAAGTGTCCTATCAAGGAGTTCTGGGGAAGTATCCTATCAAGGAGTTCCGTGGAAGTATCCTATCAATGCGTTCTGGGGAAGTATCCTATCAATAAGTTATGGAGAAGTATCCTATCAAGGAGTTCTGGGGAAGTATCCTATCATGGAGTTCTGAGGAAGTATCCTATCAATGAGTTCTGGGAAAGTATGCTATCAATGAGTTCTGGGAAAGTATGCTATTAGGAGTGCTGGGAAAGTATCCTTTAAAAGAGTTCTAGGAAGTGTCCTATCAATGAGTTATCCGGAGATATATTTTTAATGAGTTCTGGGGAAGTATCCTATCAAGGACTTCAGGTTAAGTATCCTATCAAAGAGTTCTGGGGAAGTATCCTATCAACGAGTTCTGGGGAAGTATCCTATCAAGGAGTTTTGGGAAGTATCCTTTTAATGAGTTAAAGCGAAGTATCCTATCAATGAGTTCTGGGGAAGCATCCTATCAAGGAGTTCTGGGGAAGTATCCTATCAATGAGTTCTGGGGAGTGTCCTATCAAGGATCTCTATGAAAGTATCCTATCAATGAGTTTTGGGGAAGTATTCTATCTAGGAGTTCTGAGGAAGTATCCTATCAATGTGTTCTGGGGAAGTATTCTATCTATGAGTTCTGAGGAAGTATCCTATCAATGAGTTCTGGGGAAGTGTCCTATCAATGAGTTATGCGAAAATATTCTTTCAATGAGTTCTGGGGAAGTATCCTATCAAGGAGTTCTCGGGAAGTGTCCTATCAAGGAGTTTTGGGGAAGTATCCTATTAATGATTTATGGGGAAGTATCCTCTTACTGAGTTCTGGGGAAGTGTCCTATTTATGAGTTATCCGGAGATATCTTTTCAATGAGTTCTGGGGAAGTGGCCTATAAAGAGTTCTGGTTAAGTATCCTATCAATTTGTTTTTGGGAAGTATCCTATCAATGAGATCTGGGGAAGTATCCTATCAAGGAGTTCTGGGGAAGTTTTCTATCAAGGAGTTCTGGGGAAGTGTTCTTCCAATGAGTTATGGGGAAGTATCCTGTCATGGAGTTCTGGGGAAGTATCCTATCAATGAGTTCCGAGGAAGTATCCTATCAATGTGTTTTGGGGAAGTATCCTCTCAAGGAGTTCTCTTGGTTTGTACAGTGATGCTGGTAAGAAAAAAAGGCGTGGTTCTAATTAAGGCAAATAAATAACAGGGGGAGGGGGATCATAACTAAATGGTCAGGGACAATCGTGACTTGTTTAGCCTAAGCACGTGTGCATTTGATAACTTTCGTGTAAAGCGAGACCTTGAAGAGTGATGGAACAGACCCCATTTTCCCCCATAATTCGACTCCGCCAATGACCAAGTGCATTATTTGTTAATATTTGTATCTTGTTCAATGTGACTTCAGTTTAGTTTTTTTCATAAAAATTAAGTTAGTGGTCTTTCTATCTAAAGTAGTTCAATGTGACTTCAGTTCAGTTTTCTTCAGAAACAATAAGGTTAGAGGTCTTCCTATCTAAAGTAGTTATTATCTTGTCAAGTTTACAGGAGGCGAAAAAAAAGGTGTCATAGTCCGCTTATTGTCTTATTAAAAGGACTTTGATTCGCAACTCAGCTGCATTTAAACTTCATACCATTTCATCGTACACGCAGGTTCAATTCGAGAGTCTACAGTTGCAAATGGAAATTCAAAACAATACTTCAGACGAATATTCACCTTTTTCATTTGAAGACATGGGTATACCTCGAGTTACAAAACAAACTAGTCAAACTGCTCTGGGCACGGTAAGAATGATTTTCATAATCTTTACTTTTTTTATAACTTATTATTTAAAAACTATTTCACATAACTTAATGCTTCATCCCATTGATATAACTAGATATATTATATTATGTCACTTGAAATAATTAACGGACATCTAGATTATTAGATGAATGGATTTTAGGAGTCAGTTATAGAGATCGGATCTCATACAAGGGTATCGTATGCCGAACTGGGAATCGACCACTTAGTGAGGTTGTGACAGAGCATCGCATGAGGTGTCATGTTTCCGACAAAATAAATTACGCATACAAAGAGTTGCGATGATATGGAGGTCATTAAGAGGAAAGCGCAAGCAGGGAAGTCCTTGTATAACTTGGCGCCACACTTTCATGGAGGACCTCAGAGCAGTGGATAACAGGTGGGAAGAGGCTTCAGACATTGCCAGTGACAGATTTTTGTGGAGACATCTTGCCGCTTAATGCACCGAACGGAGCGGGCGGATCTAAGTCAGTCAGATTATTATCCATCATAAAAGTCTGTTGAAGGGAACAGGAGCTTGAAATGTTTGAAGAAATGTAACACTGGTAGCAAGCCCAGTCTGTGACTGAGCAATCAGGTAATAATAATATCGCTTGTTTTCGAGTCAGAAATTCAAAAAGAAATGCACCATTTCGTGCACCAATTTGCATACAAAGCAGCTAGAGGAACTGAGGATGCCATTCTATTGCTTTTGGACCAGCTTTATAAGCATCTCTATATACCCAAAACATACGCACGAGTCCTCTTCGTAGATTTCTCCTCGGCTTTCAATGCCATACAGCCACATCTAATGATAAACAAACTGAGTAACTTAAATGTAAGCCCTTACTTACAAGCATGGGTTCTAAACTTTTTAACCCAACGGCCCCAGTATGTTAAAAGTCAACAACACCAAATCGTCAACTCGAGTACTATGTACGGGTGCTCCACAAGGTTGTGTACTTTCTCCAGTACTATACACTCTTTACACTAATGACATAAGAAGCATCTATGACTCAGTTAAACTCATTAAATTCGCAGTATCATCAGCCATAGTCGGTCTTATTTCAGGAGACGAAACTCAGTATCAAAGCTCGATAGAAGAGTTTACAAACTGGTGCACCGACAACTTTCTAGAACTGAATGTAACAAAAACTAAAGAACTTATAATAGATTTTAGAAAAAAAAAACATACTATACGTGAACTGCAAATAAACACTAAATCTATAGAACATATAAATATCTAGGTGTTATCATCCACAACAAGCTTTCATGGGAAGACCACCTTGGAACTCTGACAAAGAAGGCAGCCCAGCGACTCTTTTTTCTATACAAACTCAATAGCTTTAAACTAAGCAAGAAGATCCTTGAGACATTTTACCGCGCGACTATGCAGAGTCTGCTAACATACGGAATAACTTGTTGGCAAGGCAACGCTTCACCTAAACTGTTGCACCGTCTAGAAAACATCATTAAAAAAGCATCAAAAATTACACTTACAACATTGCCACATTTAAAGGAGCTTTTAGAACAAAAGTGCCTAAGAAAAATCGAAAAAATCTTGGAAGACAACGGCCACCCGCTCCATCAGAACTACGACAGGTCGTCGCGAAGTGGGCGACTGCTGTCAATCAAAACAATAACAGAGCGGTACAAAAACTCGTTCGTACCTCACTCGGTCAGACTCTATCACCGCCACTCATTGATTAGGGAACATGAAATGCACCAAGATACCTGTGTGTAGTCGCTGAATGAACTCTTTATGTTGTCTGTTGTATTTGTGTGTATTTTTCTGTTGTGTTGTCTTTATATGAGAAAAGAGTCCTTGTAATCACATCAAATTTCCGTAAGGATCAATAAAGCAGTCTTAGTCTTAGTCTATTAAAAGGCTGATTGACAATGGAGGCCCAAGTTGCGTAATTATATCTTTATTAGGCATATATATCGTAATAGTATCTTCATGTTAAGCAAGACATCTTATAGTAGGCCTGTCTTGGTCAGAATAACACGCCAACAAAACAATGGTTAAACGCTCATTTGATATTCAACCGTTTTGAAGAGCTTAAATTGTCTAATTTTTAAGAACCTTTTGAATAATGTTTTTAATTTTTAAAATTCTAATATTAATTTTATAGGCCTTAACTACATTGCTAATACGGCCGATTTTTTCATTGGAAAGAAAGGATACAGGTTGATACAATTGATATAGATTAAGGCTTTTAAAGCGATCGCCCCTACTGCCCCCCCCCTCGATCCGTCAGTGATTTCATATGGCTACGCAGTACTTACTGTCAGAGTCGGCCCTAGCAGTGCGCGAGGCCCTGGTAGAATGTCATATGCGGGGCCCTCTGAACCCTAAGGGTAGACAATATATATATCGTACCACGTCACGCTAACCGGATCGTCCGCCTCTAACGCTGTTGGACTTACTTTTGTTGCAAAACATACTACCGTACTTAAGTACTGGCCTTATAACTACACAAGCTCTACACCTTAACTTCTGGATCTGATACGTCCCCGAAACGCTACATAAAAAACATCTGATCGGGGTTCTTAATTAGTCAAAGACGTTCTTGGATGGTTGGGTCCAATTCGTCAAGCATCTCTAACAACTCTAAAAACTGAACGTTGTTCGGTGTATAAGCTTTCTCTGTTCTCCCACGAAATGCGCTGGAAAGCTACTAAACAATCGCTATAGAACTCTCGCTAAGACTGCGCGCGCGAATGCAGTTTTTCTTTTGTAATTTGTTCTAGCATCAAGTTATCTGTTGCAATATCATTTGGTGCAGTGGCTAAGTGGTTAAGCACTGGTCTTCCAAACCTGGAGTCCTGGGTTCAAATCTCGGTGAAGACTGAGATTTTGAACTTCGAGGTCTGAAAGTGGAGCGTTACCATGGGCATTGGAGTTTAATCCAATCACGCTGACTCATAATTATTAGTAGCCTATGGATGACTGCCTGGCAATGCGGTATGCGCGCCGGACTGTTGTTCGATCGTCTCAATGGTCCCGGGTTCATATCCTACCCGATGCTATCCCGTTGTCCTGCAAGAGGTTTGGACTAGGAAGTAGATTATCTTCAACTCTTAAGGAACATCAGAAACATTGAAAACATTTGACAAACATTTTAACGCGATTTTCAGAAACCTCGTGCTGCTGAATTTTATTATCAAGAAGTTTCCAGTCGCAGCAGCTTTCGTTTGCTAATTGGCCTCCAGTAGCTCTCGTGCCAAACAACTTAATAGGAAAAGAAAATACTGTCTTTAGTCTCTGGTGTTAGAGCACCGTTTTCAATAAGAGCTACGATGATCCATTGACTTTCGCAGGTCCCACTTTTTAATGAACAAAAAAATATATTCGCGTTTTCATTTGTTGTTGTTGTTTGCTGTGTTTTTGTACACTGAAACACGGTGTAGGACTAAATGCACAGTAGCCTACTCGGGAAAAAATGAATACGTCATCGTCAAACTTTTTTGTCTATGGCGGACTCAAGTAACAGTATATTTACTGTATACGTACCAACTATTTTCAACTGCAGTGCGACAGAACTGTGTGACTCTTTATTTACAAAATAAACTATTTTGATTGGTTGCTTTCGGTTACGTGTTTTATCTTATACCAAGGTGAACTGTTCAACAGTGAAAGCCGCATAGAATGTTCAGATCATAAGAAGTTATCTTTACCGAAACTGAACGGTATTTCGAAACCAAAAATGTCATTCTAAGAGCTTACAAGGTAATTGGTATCACATAGATGCAGGAAAAGGCTTCCAAAATATTGAGCACCAAGTCCTAGTTTATGAAAACTGGTCTGATTTTCGAACCTTATAGTGACAAGAGAATCTCCTATCGCGGGGCTCCCCTGGGGCGCGGGGCCTGAGGCGGTTGCCCCACTTGCCACCCCCTAAGGCCGCTACTGCTTACTGTGATCTACACATTTTGCTATGGCATAGGGCATAGAGCATCAAAAACAAATAAACTACACTAGTCGACCGGCGGCGTATCACACGCCGCTATTTTGCAGGGACGGCCATAGGCCACAGCAACCTATCCGACCGCAGTGGGCCCCACACTTTCATAGGACCCGCACTCATTCTATGAGTAAATTATTAAATTAAACCCTTTTATAACTTATAACAGATTTCTCGCGGCCGCCTGATTTTCCAGGAGCTCCTGGAAATCTCCTGAAATAGCAAAATATATGAACAAGTCATGGAATCTTTTGAAAAATCATACAAATCTCATGAAATATATAAACAAAAATTTTCATTTTCGGGTGTCATTCAATATGGAAAACGCCTATCCTACGGGCGATAAATAAAAACGGCATTATGCATTAGCCGTAATTGTGTAATCTGGTGAAAGAAGCTTCTCGCGCCTCAAACTAATGAAGAATTACTTTAGTTCAAAAATTCTCGTACATAGATTAAAACATTCATTAATTGTTGCTATTGAGCGTTATCTATGTAGGAAATAAAATTTTTATGATACACTGTAAGACTTCGCTACACGCAAGGATCGTAAAGTTTGTGGGATAGCTCTATCCGCAGAAATAAAAGAGTGATCTTTCTTTTACTTCTTCTTCTCGTCCAAACTCTTGAGCGAAGAAGATAATTATATATATAGATACATTCATAGGACTCGCTCTTTCATAGGACCCGCTCTAATTCAAGGTGTATACATTATTAAATTAAACCATTGTATAACTTAAAAGAGATTTCCAGCGCCCTCCTGTCGATTTACCAGGAGCGCTCCTGGAAATCTCACAAAATGGCAAAATATACGAAACAGTTCTTAAAATATACGGAAATATATACACGAAAATTGTCATTTTGGGTGTCATTCAATATGGAAAACGTCAATCTTACGCACGGCATTATGCACCAGCCGTAATTGTGTAATCTGGTGAAAGAAGCTTTTTGTGGCCTCCTCTTTTTTATCCATATATATATTCTTGTTAGTTCGGCACCTGTGCTCCCCACCTGCCATCGAGTCCAACAAGGGGACGGGTAATCCAGAATGACCCCGCCAGGGTTACACATGTGCTATACTCAGTCAGCTGCTGCATCGGGCACGTGTCCGATACAGCAGCTCTCTGATTGACCAACCAGCCACCGCTCGGCATGACCAGCCGGTTGACCCAGAGCGAGCCATCTGGGCCTCAGGCCTAGGGGAACTTGGAGCCAAAGTATTGTGTTGTGGTGGTTTATCCTCAGATAGCCACCACTCAAACACCAGAATCTCTTTATCCCCCTTTACCCGTCGCAGTCCACGGCAAACGGACTGGTCTAGGACGTAGTGAGATTTTAAAGATAAGGAGACAGAGTGATGATCAATGAAGGCAGACTGAGGAAAAGAGGAGGCAGACACAATGATAGAAAAGAAGTAGGGCACTTTTGAGCTTCAAAAGTGCTAAGGAAAGAGGAGCGCAGTTTAACGTCATGTCTCGGGACGGTTTAGAGTAGATGTGTTAGGTGTTTAGAGTGTGCGGATGTCACTTTATGTAGTTTGTTTATAGCCTATATGGAATGTTTTCAATCATTTATCTGGCATTCTCTTGTAACAACGTTTGTTCAAAATAACTGACAAAAGATCAAAAGATTTATATCTACAGTTCGTCCACTTTTGTCAAGTGGCTGAGGGCTTTGTACTGGGGTTTCATGCCTCCTCATGTGGCTGGTGAGACCTACGTGAGCTCGGAATGTTCGGCTGCACACTGGGCAGTTTATTCCAGCTGGAGCTAGTGTCATTGGCCTTGCTTTTCTTTTCTGGTGTTTTTCTTTTGCCAGCATTGTTCTCTTTTTCTCAGCAACCTGTGTGCCAGTTTTCACAGCGCGATGCCATGATGCTCTGTCATGTGCCTCTGTCTCTCAGGTGGTTCAGAGTTTCTTACCAGGGCACTACGGGAGATCTAGGTCTCCCTGCCTTGTCACCAATTGGAGTTCATCTCAGGTCTCCCAAGTGGCTGAGTCTATGCTGAACGCCTTCAGAGAAGCTTTGAGGGTGTCCCTGTAGCGTTTTCTTTGACCACCTTGCGAGCGCTTTCCTTCCCTTAATTGGCCATATAGGAGTCGTTTAGGGATGCGGCGGTCTTTCATTCTGCAAACGTGTCCTGCCCATCGCAGATGGGACTTCATCAGGATTGCGTGGATGCTTTGCAGACCCGCTTTTCGAAGGACTTTAGTATCTGGTATTTTTTCTTGCCATTTGACAATCAGTATTTTTCTTAGACATGTCATGTGGGAGTGGTTCAGTTTCTTATCATGTTTTCTGTATTATTTAGTTGGTAACGGTGTAAAGGATGTGTGTATTAGCTACATCACTAGTCGTAGACCTTATTCGTAAGCGTCAAGTCCATGGTTCCTGCCTTGCTCAAGAATGTGCACTGTGTTTCACTATATTTTATTCACCATTTTATCGTGTTTTTTTTTAATGCGTAACTAGCACCAGTGGCGTAGCAACTATGGCGCGAAGGGGCCCAATGAACCCGGGTTCACGACCAGTAAGGGCCCACGTTCTGTGGCCTAGCAGCAATGGCGGTCTTAAGATTTCATTAATAAATATTAAGTAGTCTAGGTATTAAAAGTAATATTAATAAATATTAAATTGTCTAGGTATTAAAAGTAATATTAATAAATATTAAATTGTCTAGGTATTAAAAGTAATATTAATAAATATTAAATTGTCTAGGTATAAAAAGTACTCAAAAATGGAAATGTGTTTGTGTGTTATAATTAGTTAGTATTTTATTATTACTTTCAGTCCCAAAGCTCAGCCCAACAGACACACTATACACACCCAGTTATACATAAACTAATCAACGGTGTGTATGATGATTTAAATTAAACTTTCAATTTAATATAATGAGATTTATACAAAGAAAATGACATATGACTATTAATAATGATAAATGAATACAAGTATATATAGTATGATGTGAACATTCACTAATTGTAGTATGATTCCAATAAATACTTAATTAGTACTTAAAAACAAGAATAATCACCTTAAATTATAAGGTTCAGTAATATTGTCCACAACACTATTTCAAGACAACGACTCCATGAAAGATTCAGTGTATTTCATTTTCAACTGTTCATGAAACCTTATAGGCCTACGAAAACACTATAGAAAGACCAATAACAGATTCTTCTAATCCTCTAATCTTCTAATATAATTACAAAATACGAATAAAAAATACGAATACAACCGAATACATATTAAAAATAACTTTACAATGTGAAATAAAACTCACTCTAAACAGGGGTCAAATAATCCTTAAAGAATATATACCAAGGCCACGATAAGGCTTTCCAGTACCGAAGACACAAGGAGAATTCAAGAACTTAATAGATACAACCTGCTTCAGTCGAGCAATATGGCGTCAATGCACCAAACGACCAAGAAGAAATGTTTGACGTCATATGAAAAAAAATTTAATGACGCGACAAGGGGAAAACACTAACACGACACAAGAAAAATAAAATAGCACAATGACGTCATCACCTATTGATGAAAGCGGCGCTATTAGATAGAGAACATATTTACAACTAAGTAATTAGTTGCGACAGGCCCACATTAGAAATTGAGGTCTCATGACCAGTTGGGGCCCACATTAGAATTTGAGTACTCATGACCAGTTGGGGCCCACATTAGAACTTGAGTACTCGTGACCAGTTGGCGCCCACATAAGAACTTGATGGATGATGATACCTAAGTAAAAAAAAAAAAACAACAGTTAACCGTTTAAAAAATAGAAACTAAAAAGCATTCTCAAAATGTCCAAAACCAAAACTTTATATTCGCTTTAAAACATTAATCCGTGTTTTTAACTATGGAGACAGTACCAGTGTCATGGACTACATTAATGTAAGAAATTGTTTGTCATCAGGCTTATTGTACTAGTGGCTAGCCCAAATCATGCGTTTGAGGTGACAACTGTTACCGGATCTTTCAGTGCTAATATGTTCCTTATATTCAAAAAACCATTTATAGTATTAGAGGAATGGGGGGTTTTGGTTTGGTTAAGAAAATATGTATATGTTGTATAGACAAAAAAAATGACAATGAAAAAGTCAGAGAATTTATTTTAAAAAAATATATAACGCAAGGATTGGTAAAGGGTATGATCAAGAAAACAAAGGTTTAGAGAGTACTTTAAAAGTTAGTCAATACTGCAGATAGGATTAGGAACAGTATCGAAACCTCGCCTAATAGGAAGGAAGAATAGTTGAGAACATTTGACACCCTTAGCCCTGAAGTAGAGTTTTAAACGAGTCTAGCAAAACCCTGAACACTTGTGATAGAGAGAAATAGACGTGAAAGGCTTTACCTCAAAACTACTCTAGCAGACTCAAGTGCAACCTTCATGATGTTAGAGTAGTCCTCGTACATCTCAAGGAGGCCCTTAGAAATTGTCGTAAGGGGAATAACTTGTACAATTTTTAGGAGGTTTTAAGAGTAGCTATTAACTAGACTAATCCATTTAATATAAAATAGATCATTTCAAGTGGTTATTAGGTCCTGCGGGAGTTTTGGACTAGGAAGTTAATTATCTTCAACTCTGAAGGAAAATTTTACAAACAAACATTTTAAATTAATATTTCTTTTCGAAACTAATCTAAATAATTTAGTCTTTTTTCTTTAAAGTGTGAAGTTTGCTTAATGACGACTGTCTACGTGTGCATGTGCCTTCCCCAGCAGCATTATACTAACAAGTTGATCAGAAATATGTTTCACATTGTGTTTTATAGAAGGTGAAAGAAGATATGTCTAGCAATGGCGTCACTAGGGTGGGTGTCACCCAGTGCGGTCAGCTCAGGGTGTCACCCCTACCTCCCCCCCTTTTAAAAAATCCTTTTTGTTTGTTTGTTTGTTTGTTTGTTGCACTGTAATACATATAGTTATAATTACCTACGTTATTTGATTGTTCAACAATTATAAAATAAGTGTCTATTAAATTTTAAAATTCAGTTTATAACAATTTATTTACAGCTCACTGGATTTGTGTAGTCATGTGAAACTCTGCACTCATCCTTTATCTTTGGAATCATTGCCATTAATTTATAGCTTAATTTTTCAATAATGCAACCATAAGTCAACTACACTGTTGTTGTTTTCTGGATTTCAAACTTGAAAACTTATCCTCAACTTCACTAAAGTGAATGTCTTTAACGATCTCATTTTTAATAAAATTCCCCTTTGCGAAAGTGTCATTAGTTCCTTTGTCTCAAATAGTTTGTAATTTTCTAATCCTTTTTCACATGACACCATAGATAAGCAGATAGTAAACAAAGGTTGAAGGCTTCTTTAAATGATTTAGAAATATTTCTTTTATGTCTTTTTATAGTGGCATAGGAATCATACACTGTCTACTTTTAGTTTCTTCAATTATAACTTTTCTTTTTAGATCCCTTATCAGTCATTATATTTCTGTTGTAATATCGCCTTTTGAAAAATCATCTTATACGCCAATATTTTGAAACTGACATCTACAATATTTCGTTGGTTGCTGAACTAAAGAATTTTTCGGTTGGATTGCTGCAAAAGTATCTGCTACATCAATGATTGCTTCAAGGAGGAGTTTAAAAAAAATCAATGCACACAAGAATAAACCTCTATTTCTCTTCTTAAATAGTGTGTCCGGCATCTTGTGATTGCTCTTTTTTTTAATTTTTATTTCCTCTGAATCACAGAAATATTTTTTAGAAATGCCCTTTTCTAAAAGACTTTACTTAATAATGTTATGCTTTTTTTTAAAGAAAGGGTTTAATTGGTAACCATTTCGTCAATAGTTTCAAGATATGCCTACTCTTGCGTATCTTTGGCCTTCTAGTAGACCTGCCGCCTCCCAGTACACATCCATGGTTCCAGACATCAGGGCCAGCCTTAGGCCACTGCAACCTATGCGGTCGCAGTGGGCCCAGCACTTTCATAGGCCACGCGCTAATTCTAAATCTCCTGAAAACTCATAAAAATCTACAGAAAAAAAAAACGTTTTATCGATCACTTAAAAATAAATCCAAATGAGATATTTTTTTTAATCTGTTCATGATTTTGTAAGCAGTAAAGAAAATCTGGGTCAGTGTTGAAGTCTATGATGGCAGTCTTGATTCTGTTGATGAACAGTCTGGGTCAGTGAAGGAGTCTATGATGGCAGTCTTGATTCTGTTGATGAACAGTCTGGGTCAGTGAAGGAGTCTATAATGGCAGTCGGATTCTGTAGAGGGACAGTTTGGGTCAGTGATGGAGTCTATGATGGCAGTCTTGAATCTGTAGAGGGACAGTCATGGTCAGTGAAGGAGTCTATGATGGCAGTCTTGATTCCGTAGAGGGACAGTCTGGGTCAGTGATGGAGTCTATGATAGCAGTCTTGATTCCGTAGAGGGACAGTCTGGTTCAGTGATGGAGTCTATGATGACAGTCTGGATTCTGTAGAGCGACAGTCTGGTTCAGTGATGGAGTCTATGATGGCAGTCTTGATTCTGTAAAGCGACAGTCTGGGTCAGTGATAGAGTCTATGATGGGAATCAGTTAGGAGACCTGGTACTTTGTTACAATTACAGTTTTATGAGTTCACTTGTATTCCTTATATAGCAATGGGTATTGTTACATAGTTGTCATTAGTTTAATTTATAGACATTCAAAGCTCTGTAATAATTATGCAAGCAAAGTAATTACCTGCACCAAACATATTCTGCTTTGCCGGTTATTGTTTTTTTTTTACTGTTTGAATAGTAGACAGTCTTTTGAATTTTTCAAGAATACTCTTAATTTACTTTATAACATTGCTATATGTTCGAGAAGCTGACTTGGTTTTATTACCTCATTTGAAAATTTTGTCATTCAAATTAGAATATTGAAATACTTTTTATTTGCATGAAATTCAAAAAAGTTTACGATGAATTGAGATATCTTCACTGGCGTGGTTTTCCTCACGACAGACTTTGTCAATATTTTCATTGTTAAAACAAAGTTAAATTATTCTATTAGATTGTTAGCTTTGGCGTTTTTTTAATTAACATTTACGCATTAATATATTCACTTATGTAAACAGAATAAAAAGTAATCTAAAAAGCTTATTACCTACTTTTTTAAAATTAAATAATAAACGTTTACACGCGCAAAAATTTAAGACAAGAGATACCCTCCGATTACAGCAACAAAGTAAGAAATTAAACATAGTAAAAGTTTTTTCTCAAACTAAATTTCTAATGTTGTTACTGTTCTTCAATTAGAAACAAATTAACTACAATTTGTCTATATCTAGTTAGCCAGCGTTAATGTTTAGAGAAATGTTTTGTTTGGTTTGTTTCTCTAGTCCCCCTTTTATGCCCAGCGACACCCTGCCGCCCATCATTGTGCCCAGCGCCTCCCTACTGCCCCTTCGTTTCACAGCGCCCCCCCCCAATTTTACGAAATCGCCCCCGCTAGCGCCCCCGTTGTAGACACTGATGTAGATGAAGATTTTGTAAAATCATATAATTATGCAGGTCAATATTCATTGCTATAGAGTTCGCCGCTGTACCTAAATTAATTTTTTTTAAAGTATATTTAAACATAACCGTCAAACGTGAATCTGAAACACAACGGATCATCAGTGTCCCTTTTTAGCACGAAAAACAGTCAAGTATTTTGTAGAAACCAAGCAAAGTGATTATTACTAATGAATATTTATTGTAGATATTTTAGTTAGGGGATATATTCTATTGTTATTTGTAATATATTCCGATGACTAAATCCATTCTGTAAATAAGCCTAAATTACTATGGAATGTCTCTGTATTACTAAATCCAGTCTGTAAATAAGCCTATATTACTATGAAATGTCTCTGTATTACTAAATCCATTCTGTAAATAAGCCTATATTACTATGGAATGTCTCTGTATTACTAAATCATTTCTGTAAATAAGCCTATATTACTATGGAATGTCTCTGTATTACTAAATCCAGTCTGTAAATAAGCCTACATTACTATGGAATGTCTCTGTATTACTAAATCCATTCTGTAAATAAGCCTATTTTACTATGGAATGTCTCTGTATTACTAAATCCATTCTGTAAATAAGCCTATATTACTATGGAATGTCTCTGTATTACTAAATCCAGTCTGTAAATAAGCCTACATTACTATGGAATGTCTCTGTATTACTAAATCCAGTCTGTAAATAAGCCTATATTACTATAGAATGTCTCTGTATTACTAAATCCATTCTGTAAAAAGGCCTATATTACTATGGAATGTCTCTGTATTACTAAATCCATTCTGTAAAAAGGCCTATGTTACTATGGAATGTCTCTGTATTACTAAATCCATTCTGTAAATAAGCCTATATTACTATGGAATGTCTCTGTATTACTAAATCCATTCTGTAAATAAGCCTATATTACTATGGAATGTCTCTGTATTACTAAATCCATTCTGTAAATAAGCCTATATTACTATGGAATGTCTCTGTATTACTAAATCCAGTCTGTAAATAAGCCTATATTACTATGGAATGTCTCTGTATTACTAAATCCATTCTGTAAAAAAGCCTATATTACTATGGAATGTCTCTGTATTACTAAATCCAGTCTGTAAAAAAGCCTATATTACTATGGAATGTCTCTGTATTACTAAATCCAGTCTGTAAATAAGCCTATATTACTATGGAATGTCTCTGTATTACTAAATCCATTCTGTAAATAAGCCTATATTTCTAAGGAATGTCTCTGTATTACTAAATCCATTCTGTAAATAAGCCTATATTACTACGGAATGTCTCTGTATTACTAAATCCATTCTGTAAATAAGCCTATATTACTATGGAACGTCTCTGTATTACTAAATCCATTCTGTAAATAAGCCTATATTAGTAAATAAGCCTATATTACTATGGAATGTCTCTGTATTACTAAATCCATTCTGTAAATAAGCCGATATTACTATGGAATGTCTCTGTATTACTAAACCCATTCTGTAAATAAGCCTATATTACTAAACTAATGAGTGTGGGCAGGAAGAGAGAACTAATGGGTGTGGACAGGAAGAGAGAACTAATGTGTGTGGGCATTAGGAAAGAACTAATGGGTGTGGGCAGGAAGAGAGAACTAATGGGTGTGTGCATAAAGAGAGAACTAATGGGTGTGGGCAGGAAGAGAGAACTAATGGGTGTGTGCATGAAGAGAGAACTAATGGGTGTGGGCAGGAAGAAAGAACTAATGGGTGTGATCAGGAAGAGAGAACTAATGGGTGTGGGCAGGAAGAGAGAACTAATGTGTGTGGGTATGATGAGAGAACTAATGGGTGTGGGTAGTAAGAGGAAACTAAGGGGTGTTGGCAGGAAGAGAGAACTAATGGGTGTTGGGCATAAAGAGAGAACTAATAGGTGTGAGCAGGAAGTGAGAACTAATGGGTGTGGTCAGGATAAGAGATTTAATGGGTGTAATTAGGAAGAGAGAGCTAATAGGTGTGGGCAGGAAGAGAGAACTAATGGGTGTGGGCAGAAAGAGAAAACTAATGGGTGTGGTCAGGATAAGAGAACTAATGGGTGTAATTAGGAAGAGAGAGCTAATGGGTGTGTGCAGGAAGAGAGAGCTAATGGGTGTGGGCAGGAAGAGAGAACTAATGGGTGTGGGCAGAAAGAGAGAACTAATTGGTGTGGGTAGGAAGTAAAAACTAATGGGTGTGGTCAGGATGAGAGAACTAATCTGTATAATTAGGAAGAGAGAGCTAATGGGTGTGGACAGGAAGAGAGAACTAATGGGTGTGGTCAGGATGAGAGAACTAAACTAATGGGTGTACTTAGGAAGAGAGAGCTAATGGGTGTGTGCAGGAAGAAAGAACTAATGGGGGTGTGCAGGAAGAGAGAACTAATGGGGGTGTGCAGGAAGAGAGAACTAATGGGGGTGTGCAGGAATAGAGAACTAATGAGTGTGGGCAGGAAGAGAGAACTAATGGGGGTGTGCAGGAAGAGAGAATTAATGGGTGTGTGCAGGAAGAGATAACTAATGGGTGTGTGTAGGAAGAGAGAACTAATGGGGGTGTGCAGGAAGAGAGAACTAATGGGTGTGTGCAGGAAGAGATAACTAATGGGTGTGTGTAGGAAGAGAGAACTAATGGGGGTGTGCAGCAAGAGAGAACTAATGGGTGTGTGCAGGAAGAGATAACTAATGGGTGTGTGTAGGAAGAGAGAACTAATGGGGTGTGTGCAGGAAGAGAGAACTAATGGTGGTGTGCAGGAAGAGAGAACTAATGGGTGTGTGCAGGAAGAGATAACTAATGGGTGTGTGTAGGAAGAGAGAACTAATGGGGGTGTGCAGGAAGAGAAAACTAATGGTGGTGTGCAGGAAGAGAGAACTAATGGCTGTGTGCAGGAAGAGAGAACTAATGGCTGTGTGTAGGAAGAGAGAACTAATGGCTGTGTGCAGGAAGAGAGAACTAATGGCTGTGTGTATGAAGAGAGAACTAATGGGTGTGTGCAGGAAGAGAGAACTAATGGCTGTGTGCAGGAAGAGAGAACTAATGGCTGTGTGTAGGAAGAGAGAACTAATGGGTGTGTGCAGGAAGAGAGAACTAATGGGTGTGTGCAGGAAGAGAGAACTAATGGCTGTGTGCAGGAAGAGAGAACTAATGGCTGTGTGCAGGAAGAGAGAACTAATGGCTGTGTGTAGGAAGAGAGAACTAATGGAAGTGTGCAGGAAGAGAGAACTAATGGGGGTGTGCAGGAAGAGAGAACTAATGGGTGTGGTCAGGATATAAGGAGACAACTAATGGGTGTGGGGAGGGCGAGTTACTGGAGCTCAATAGTTAACTATTCCTCCGAATTTCTCTCGCCACCCGGAAGTATAATATAACCATAATATGAATATATCCTTCCTCATCATCTCATGTAGACATACAGACTGACAGGTAAACAGATAGATAGATAGATAGATAGACAGATAGATAGATAGATAGATAGATAGATAGATAGATAGATAGATAGCTGGATAGATAGATAGATAGATAGATAGATAGATAGATACATACATACATACATACATACATATATACATACGTACATACATACATACATACATACTTACATACATACATACATATATCCATACTTATATAAATGGTAAAGTCGCCAACCCCCACTAGTGCCAGTGGTAACCATATTGGTTATAACTGGTATACTGACACACTTTGTTTTCTACACACTACACATATCAGAAAATCCTTTCCTTTCCAATAGCCACCCCACACAAAGTGTTCAACAATGAATTGAGTTGAATTGACTGAAAAAAATCAACTCTCTAAGATTACAATTTTAAATTCTTGTGGCTAGACACTTACAAACTGATTATCTATACCTCCACTCGACCTTCAGATAACAGCGGAATGATCTAGACTATAAAAGTAAGTTGTATGAAATACTTTTTCTTTATCTATTATTATGCATGTACTCTTCTTTCATATCATTGTTTGGTTAGAAAGGCTAAATACACATTTTGAACAGTTTTTGCAAATTCTTCTATCATCTGTCTGCTAAGCAACTATTATTAATCAGCTTTCAAATCATTAGACATTTTAAAGTAAATGATATGCTTTTACTCTCAGTGTATACAATGTATAAACTTAAAGATTTAGATCTCAAACTATATTCGGCGAAGGAGAGCACATTCTCATTTCTTTATGAACACGAAGATGACTTTATGAACACGAAGCTGACGCTATGAACACGAAGATGATTTTATGAACACGAAGATGACTTTATGAATACGAAGATGACTTTATGAACACGAAGATGACTTTATGAACACGAAGATGACGCTATGAACACAAAGAGGACTTTATGAACACGAAGATGACGCTATGAACACGAAGATGACGTTATGAACACGAAGATGACGTTATGAACACGAAGATAACGCTATGAACACGAAGATGACGCTATGAACACGAAGATGACGTTATGAACACGAAGATGACGCTATGAACACGAAGATGACGTTATGAACACGAAGAAGACGCTATGAACACGAAGATGACGTTATGAACACGAAGATGACGCTATGAACACGAAGATGACGCTATGAACACGAAGATGACGTTATGAACACGAAGATGACGTTGTGAACACGAAGATGACGCTGTGAACACGAAGATGACGTTATGAACACGAAGATGACGTTATGAACACGAAGAAGACGCTATGAACACGAAGATGACGTTATGAACACGAAGATGACCGTGAAGTCTGATCTTTGCTTTGAAATGCAAACTACACTCAGTGGAAGCTGTAAGCATTGAAAAGCTATGAAGCTATCATCTTAGAAAACGTGATAGCTATTTGTTGTGACAGATCTTACTGCCCAATTGAAGCAGACGCTTCGTTTTGTTTTAAAACTTCCGTCTGAGTCTTGTGTTTTATGGGTAAATTTTAATCCCAAAAACTCGCCAATTGGCCACTCATGGTGCAACTAATAGTAAGATTAAAATAGTAGTTACTAAAAGCTGACTGAAAATAGAGTCGCACTAAAGAAAATGGGGGCTTGAACTGATTGAAACTGTTGAAACCAATCAAATGACTCAATCTGTTATTACAATGTTAACTTGGGATTTAAACGATGAACTCAGCAATGTCGTGGATATTAAATTGAACGTCGATGTTTCCATTTACATTTTTTTTAAATGTTGTTACAAATTGAAGAGTTTATAAAATTTTATTCTGAAATGCTAACTGTGCAAAATGTTGAAATGACCTTTTAAAAAACAAACCTTACCAACACAGTCTGGTGGTGCGGAATACGCGCTGGATTGTCAATCATTAAGGCCATTCTTAAATATATGCCGTTTTCACATATTGGTGATATTATTTTAAAAAATCAAACAAAGTAGTAGGGCAGTGCAGTGGCGTAAATAGGGAGGTGCGAGGGCTGCGGGCCGAACCGGTTGACACCCACCGGGGGTGACACCCAAGTCGGAAAAATGCGCTTTTCCAAAATGCAACTTTTAAAAATAAAAATGACTCATAGTTTAGCACGAACATGTTCCAACTCTTCTTAATTTAATTCTATTTGACTTGTAATCTTCCTATAAGGGGAAAAATAATTCGATGTAGACGCCAGGAGAAAGAGTTTCTGAAGGTGAGAAACGCTTGGCGCCTGTGGCCTCGCCCCGGACAACTCTGAATGAGCTTAAGGCGCTCCCTCAAACATCTGATCAGTTGAGTGGCAAACGGAACATTGTTTGTTGTAAAATGTTGAGAAACTCAGAGACTTGAGCTCCCTCTCGCCCGCCATTCGACGCATAGGATTCATGCTCTCTCCACAGAAATCAGTCTTAGGCGACTTTCACAGCCACTTTCCTTCTATAAAAAGGTGTGACGCCATGATTAAACGTAGAAGGGTCATGTTTTGTGCTTGCTCTTTTCGGCTTTTATGTTAAGTCAAGACTTTTCGTGTTTCGTCTTGTCTAATGATATGTCTCACAAATGTCTATCAACGTTCAGTCGCTACTACCCTTAGACGGTGAATGTCTGTGTGGGAAAGATTTCTCTATTGATAAAGTCATCTCGGTATGTTATTCTAATGATCCTTCTCAGCCATCACTGCTCAGCCTCTTTTCAACCTTCCACGCCTCG
Organism: Biomphalaria sudanica; assembly: GCA_036873155.1. NCBI lineage: Eukaryota > Metazoa > Mollusca > Gastropoda > Planorbidae > Biomphalaria > Biomphalaria sudanica. Next base: position 425,106 of record JAZGLO010006688.1, read on the forward strand.
AAGTTTTGAGTAAGTGGATTTTAATCTCCAGGCTAATTGATGTGTTTGTTCAGATAGACCGTACTTTTTGAAAGACGGCTCCTGCTTTCCAATCTGACATGCAACATCATGATATGCATCTCCATTGCTTGTGATAATAATGCCTAAATAGGTTAACATTTCTATTTGTCCACGACCTGTATGACCAATGTTGATGGTGGTACTGGGTTGCCTGCACTCAATATGCATAACTTCGAGGGCTTCTTTATCCGTCAACTCGTGCATACATTTAATTGTATTTCAAAGTAATGCTATGTCGCCTGCAAAACCCCACTCGGTTTGGTTTACGCCATGGTAACCCGAATGCAGCTTGTTTAATGTATTTCTAGGACATCGCCGATGGCTGCAAGCAAGAGAACTAAGGAGGTTAAAGAAGTCCACCATCTGTTGTGACACAACAACTTGATTTGCTTTAGACATCTCGCTCAATCTGGACACATTGTGGCAAGATGCCTTATTCCCTTGCTATTTTCCAGAGTGATTCCAATCGATGCTATCAAACTTTTTTTTAAATCTACAAAGCTGATCAACATTCTTTGTTGTTTCGCAGGACGTAAACCTGTATTGTGCTTGATTTGATTTTTCAGAAGCAGCTAAAAAAACACGAGTATAATTTAAAACCAATCAATTAACCAACTATTTTGCTTACAGTTTTATTGTTTAACATAAAGGAACAAAAAAAAAAAAAAAGTTGTTTTTTTTTTGGGGGGAAGGGGGTGACATCCAGACCCTAGTAACGCCACTGGGGCAGTGTTTCCCAAACTGTGTTCTGCGGAACCCTATTGTTCCTTGAAGCCTGACTAGGTCTTCCACTAATTACAGGAGTAATTAACTAGTAGGCCGCCACGTGAATTAATCTCTCTAAAAAATAAACCAAGTGTTCCGCTAAATACCCAGAATGTGCGCAAGTGTTCAGTGTAAAGAACTTGCGTTAGTTCTTTGAGGGGCGTAATTTAATGTAGATCATTCAAAGCGTACAAGTATTATAAAGTACACTCAACAAAGAAGAAGAAAAGTAGTATTTATTTACAGCATTACAATGGGTTACACATCTATCTATCTATCTATCTATCTATCTATCTATCTATATCTATCTATCTATCTATCTATCTATCTCTATATATATATATATTATCTTCTCCGCTCAAGAGTCTGGACGAGAACAAGAAGTAAAGGAAAGATCACTCTTATTTCTGCAAGTCGGACGAACTAGAGTTACGCCACGGATAATAAGTGAAATTTAAGAGTTTGTATTACAAAATAAATTCGTCTTTGCATTTTATTCATTCCTTACTACCTACTTTACGAGCATTGCGTGTAGCGAAGTCATATAGTATACCAGTATTCTTTTTAGAAAGAAAAAACAAACTATACATGAACTGCAAATAAACACTACATCTATAGAACAAGTAAAGGCATATAAATATCTAGGCGTTATCATCAACATCAAGCTTTCATGGGAACACCTAGGAACTGTGACAAAGAAAACAGCCCAGCGACTCTTTTTCCTATACAAACTCAATAGCTTTAAACTAAGCAAGAAGATCCTTGAGACATTTTACGGCGCGACTATACAAAATCTGCTAACATACGGAATAAATTGTTGGCAAGGCAACGCCTCATCTAAACTGTTGCGACGTCTAGAAAACATCATTAAAAAAGCATCAAAAATTACACTTACAAAATTACCACATTTAGAGGAACTTTTTGACCAAAGTGCCTAAGAAAAATCGAAAAAATCTTGGAAGACAACGGCCACCCGCTCCATCAGAACTACGCCAAGTCGTCGCGAAGTGGGCGACTGCTGTCAATCACAACAAGAACGGAGCGGTACAAAAACTCGTTCGTACCTCACTCGGTCAGACTCTATCACCGCCACTCATTGATCAGGGAACATGAAATGCACCAAGATACCTGTGTGTAGTCGCTGAATGAACTCTTTATGTTGTCTGTTGTATTTGTGTGTATTTTTCTGTTGTGTTGTCTTTATATGAGAAAAGAGTCCTTGTAATCACAACAAATTTCCTTAAGGATCAATAAAGCAGTCTTAGTCTTAGTCTTAGTCTTAAAAATTATTTTTCCTACATTACCAAATGTTTCAATCTATCTTCGAGAATAGTTGACCTCAAGTAATTTTTCATTAGTTTGAGGCGCGAGCACCTTCTTTCACCATATTCTACAATTACGGGTATTACATAATGCCGTATTTTTTTCATCGCGCGTAAGATTGGCGTGTTTTTATTTTGAATGACACCCTAAAATGACATATATTTCAGGAAGTTTTTCTTTTTTTTTTTAGTTTTTAAACGATTTCCATGACTTTTTGATATATTTTGCAATTTCAGGAGATTGCCAGAAGCTCCTGGTATATCAGGAGGCTGAGGGCATTCTGAAATAAGTTATGAAATGGTTTAATTAAATAATTTACACCTAGTAATATCGCGGGTCCTTTGAAAGTGCAGGACCTACTGCGGTCGCATAGGTTGCATTGGCCTAAGGTCGGACCTGCAAAATAAGGACTTGTTTACTACAAAATACATAATCATCAATACTAAAAGTCTTGAGGTCATCTGATTTTTTGGCCTACGGTTAAAGAGGGTGTCATGTGGCCAGCACAACGACCAACCGCCTTTACTTTTCCCCAACTAATGTCAGGTACCCATTAGAGCTGGGTAGACTCGGAGGCGCCCGTAGATCCCGAAATTTAAAATTCCAGTCTTCACCGCGCCTCCAAAAGTCTTGAAGTCTTAAATATTTCCAGGGCGCCTAGACTAGATTCAATAATAGATTACATAAGGGTATCATGACACAACATAGCATTACCCCAAATATTCAGTACTCTAGACATTATAACCGAAAACAATCACCAACACCATCAGGTCAGTTCTCCATCGGACTAGACTGACCACAGGGAAACATTATTAACCCCCTTGAAAACCCCGTGATAAAACAGCTCACAACTCACAACTAATAAAATAAACAAACACGCACACAATTTCACATCTTACACATCTCTGCTCTTGACATTTAGTTAGAACAAAAAAAGTTTGGGAAACGCAGCATTTACCTTACCTTTATGTCAGGGTTCTATTTCGTGCTTAAATACAATTCATTAATACTTGCTTGTTCTTGCTTTGACTGGGCTCGTTAGATGGGTACTTTCAATTATTACTATTAAGAACAATGACTAATAAACTCACTTCAACTCCAACGGAAATATAGATAATCCTTTAATATCCGATAGAGCACAAAAATGACAGCCACTCTCAAGAAATATATGTACATCAACATCAGTCCAGACTACCAATTTCACTCTCTCATACAAAGAAACACTCACATTCAAAACCATCACGTGTATACTGATCACATTCATGCCTGGGTGGGAAATAAACAAAGGGATATAACTCTTTCATACTTAAATAGTAACAAAGAAATAACACATTCACTCTCACCATACCTGCCCCTGACACTTTACCTATTCCTTAGTCTGTAGGACCGTTGGGGCACCATGCAAGATTTGTCAACCGTCTTTCTCCATTCCTCTCGGTCTTTTACATTATGGTTTATTTAAAGAAATCTTTACATATCAAATAAGAACATAAACTAAAATGTTATTTAACCTAGGTTAGTCCAATAATAGAAAATGCATCCTCTGTTTCGGAGCTCTCAACTTAAGAAAACTTATAGAAACTGGAACAGACACAAAATTGAGCAGAAAGATTCATTACAAACGAATATTCACATTTGATTAGAGTAACACCGTTAGTGAAATCATTAAATTTAGACACACTTCACAATAGAAGACTTAAAAGTAAACTATCAATTATACATAAAACACTGAACCCTAATCTTCAAATTCAAAAACAAAATCTAATATAATACCCAGAAAGACACAAAATAAAGGCACATTCCATGTTTCATATGCTAGGACAAATCTGTACAAATGCTCCTTCTTTCGCAGTGCTATTAGACCATGGAATGGGTTGCCTGAGTCAGCCAAAAAAAAAAATCTTAGCATTGATAAACATGCAAGATTAGAATGACCTAGGTAACGCGTAGGATGTAATCATCTGTTTTGAAGTAACGTTTCTATTTTATAAGATAAGATAAGAAGCGTCTGCAAACAATATTGACTTAACACTTTTTGATGAGGACATTTTAAAACGTCTCCGCTAACGTGATTCTTCTCGACTTTCGTGTGACAACATGGTCGAAATTTTCTCAGATGTTGTACGTCGATATATCAACGACTTTTGTGTGACAACATGGTCGAAATGTTCTCGAATGTTGTACGTCGATATATCAACGACTTTTGTGTGACAACATGGTCGAAATATTCTCGAATGTTGTACGTCGATATATCAACGACTTTTGTGTGACAACATGGTCGAAATATTCTCGAATGTTGTACGTCGATATATCAACGACTTTTGTGTGACAACATGGTCGAAATTTTCTCGAATGTTGTACGTCGATATATCAACGACTTTTGTGTGACAAACAAACAAAAAACTCCGAGGCAAGACGACTTATTTTACACTAAGATTATATCTTACGACTATCACGCCCATTACAGACGAACGTGCGCTACAGACACCTCCAATAGCCCGCGTGTAATATACTGGCCAGTGCGCCCTCTTTCCATATTCAACTTTATTGTACCAGTTACTTTTTTAAAAAAACTAGGATGTTCTTATCTTACTGCTCGAAAAAGTTGTTCTAGAGTCATTCTAGAGTCATTCTAGAGTCATTCTAGAGTTGAGTCATTCTAGAGTCATTCTAGAGTTATTTTAGACTAGTGGAAAAAGAATTCTGAAGCTTAGAACGCAAGGAAGGTCTTGGTGCAAGAGTTCCTTGTTGCTGGATGAAAAGAGAATCTGCTGCATCTCCAAAACTATCTCAAGAAATGTTTTCTAGTATACAAAACGCTAAATGATTATCTGTGAACCACTTTTAAAAGAAAAGACGATTCATTAAATAAATTCATTCATTCATTAGATTATAATTAGATAGATTCATTCATTCATTAGATAGATTCATTCCTAGATTCATTAGTAAAATTTCTAAACAGTTGCAAGTATTAATGCAAAGTAAAACTGGAAAATCGTATTTTATATGATTATATGTAGGCTATTTAATGTTCTTTTCTTTTTCATTACATACATAACTTGGGCTCCCCACCCCTACCACAGTTGTGGGGCCTTTAGTGCTCTATCGGGGGCGAGGGGGGGGGGGCTCCACCGATAAAAGTTTGAGAAACACTGTATTAAGTGTTTGTATTGTCCAATAAAATGTGCGGGAATTTCCGATAAGACATTCATAAAATGAAGACTCTTAGTCTAGATTTAGGGTTGTAAAAAGTGTACACTCCATGTGATCTCTGCAACACATAATTAGATCTATTTGTCATGGTGAGTAATGTGTAGACGATTTCATTCAATTCATGATCCCACAATATAGATCTAGATCTAATTATTTGAAACTTTAACAATTGATACCCGGTATTAGAGCATGGAATGGGTTGCCTGAGCTAGCCAGAAAAACCAGTGACTTGGCAGAATTTAAGTCATTGGTTAATATGCATGACTAAATGCATGACGCGTAGGACGTAATCATCTTCTTTTTTGAAGTAACGTCTGTATTATATAAGAAGAAGAAGATAAACCCTATTAAAAATTAATAGAAATAAATTAGGCTATATTTTATTACGATAATTTTCAAATTTTTTGCAAGTACTCTTATTCAGCTTGCAATGCAATATCTTGGGCTCAAAATCCTGGATGGATGGATGGACGGGACTCTATAAAACGGCGCTGTTTTCCTGGAAATTTGCCAGTTGATGTAAAGCTTTGAGAAAAGAATACTAGATCTAGGAACTGACCACACCGGAAAAACCCTGTTTTAACCGTTATACTTTTTTTTTTATTAAAAAAAATAAATTCAAATTTTGTTCGAGGACTAGAAAATCTTAATCTTGGACAGACTTCGGTATTTCGGTTTAATACATCAATTGACGGTCTAAAAAACATTTTGCACACCGTCTTCTAAGTCTAGATTCTAGGCCTATCATAAGAATTTTATAGACTCTGTAGGGCCGGACTTAGGCATAGGCAAACTAGGCAGCCTCCTAGGGCCTCCTATTGATGGGGGCTTTGCGCAGGACTCAAAACAATGTTTTAGAGAAGAAATAGCAAAGCTTGTGTCCAATGCTAAAGTTCACTTGGTTTTAAATAAATTGCGTAATTTTATTTTTTTCGCTTTGTATTTTTCTATTTCATTTTGGGCCACCGAATTCACTTCGCCTAGGGCTTTCAATTACTAAGGCCGGCCCTGTACTCTGAGTAATATATACATAACGCTTAACAAGTGTTTTTTTCGAGGGAGGGGAATTGGGGCCTGGTAGAAAATGTAGGCCTACAATTTTTTTTTTTAATCAATCATTCATTAGTTATTAAGAATAGAATATTCGCTCTTAAGAAACAGTTAGCTTCATAAAATGTTTTACATGTTTCGGATGTTCCTTCAGAGTTGAAGATAGTCTACTTCCTTGTCCAAACCTCCCGCAGGACGAGGATGGGCCGGCACCTTCGAAGGTCACGGATGGGCGCGGGCAGGGTTTGAACCTAGGGGACCATCGAAAAATCCAAACGACAGTCCAGCGCGCAACCGCACGACCACCTATTTTTAGATTACTACGCCCCCCCGTCTGTTATGTTGGCCGATTTGGTGGGGTCGGGAGAGGGTGATGGCATCAATCCCGCCCCCCTTCCCATAAGCTTTCGAATGGGGGGGGGCGGTCCAATTTATTTGTAGAAATCACAGCTTGCTAACAGAATCAATTAAATATATATATAGGTGTGTGTGTGTGTGTGTGTGATTAAAACTTGTTATAGATATTTTAAGCGATCTTTACATTATGTATTTCCCCTGTTCGCCGATTGGGGGGGGGGCGAATACCTCTACTGCCCTTCCCACCTAAACACTATGAGTGGGGGGGGCGGTCCTATTTTTATGGAGAAATCATAGTTTGTCAACAAAATTAGTTGAATATATATATAATATAAGCTACGTATTGATATGTGAACCCATTTGTATATTATGTTCAATTATACTTTTATCGCAAAATTTATGATAATGATAAGTAAGTATAAAATGAAAAAGGGTTATACCAGGTGGGAGGGGCGATACATGCGATCGCCTTCCCCCCATGGGACAAACCAATACTTTTTCTTTCTTGTAATATAGTTTCAAAATTTTTAAAAATCTGTCACTAATATGCTTTAAATTAAATTCTTATATCAAGTCGCCCCACCCATATTCTTTAATGCCCAATACAATCATTAGCAGAAATTATAATAAGGAGCGAGGATTAATCGTTTTCACTCTACCGCCCTCTCCCCTTTCCAGAAGAAAACATGATGTTTTAAACATTTCACATGAATTTATCATAATTATTTTAAGAAAGACTTTGCTTTGGAAAAGATAGAATTCAAATGAAATTTTTCAGTATAAGAGTAACGATTTAGATGAGTTCTAAACCCAGATAATCTTTTCGTAGTCGCCTTTTTCCAACCTTTACTCAATCCGATATTTTTCTAGTTAAATAAATGTGGGACTATAACTCACAATTTATGCTTGAATCCTAAAAATGCAAAAAAAAAATAATTAGAGTAGAATCTCATTGGCCCATTTAATTTCTATTCGAATTTTTTGTTTAGAGTCTTGGAACAAAATGTACCAATTACAAATGAGCATTTTGTTGTTAAATATTATTTATCGAATACATTTTTTTTTCCTCCTAGCCTTAATCTAAATATGTAAAAGGTACACATCGGTTTTATTTGCAATGTATTAAGGACTTATAAATTCATATAAGAATATTTTTCAAGTAAAACATTATTCAAAGGTCCTTTTTTAATAGGATGAATAATGATCTTTAGGTCAGGAGAATGCGTTTCTACAGTGAAGAATGCAAGAAAACGCTTTTAGCGTATTTGCCGTCAAGCTGTTTCCACAAAAATCTGTCACTGGTTATGTCTGAAGCCTCTTCCCACCTGCTCTGAGGACCTCCATGAATGTGTGGCGCCAAGTTGTACTAGGATGTCACCCCAACTCTTATTATGCGTAATTCATTTTGTTGGAGAACATGTCCCGCAAACCTCATGCGACGCTCTGTCACAATCTTACTAAGGGGTCGACTCGCAGTTCGGCATAGGATTTCCTTGATTTAGACCCGATTTCTATAACTGACTCCTAAAATCTGTCTTAGCCATCTTTGTAGAGCCACATTTAGTGTTTTTCAATTTCGGCAGATGACTATTCACTGCACTTTATTAATAGATCCCCGCCACTGGTAGAAATGTGTAAGCACTCTTGAATACGCTTTTGGAATTAAGTGACTGTATTTTGCTTTAGATTTTATATCGAAAGGGGAAGTTTTTTCGTCAAAATCATCTGTTGGGGGTTTTAAACTAGAAAATCTGTGGATAGTGGTTTGCATTTTTTTTGTTTTGTTTATAGAAGATGGGGATTTAACTGCAAAAACCCCTGGTATGGGGTTTTAAACTCAAAACCCCCTTGGCGGTGCTGGGGCAAGTGATGGTTTAGTTTTAAAATCTCACATAAAACAAAATCAAAGCCAAAAATCAGTCACTGAAGTCCGTCTCCCCTCCCCCACCCCCGTGGGGGGATTTCATTTCGGTTGAGGGGGGTTGAACCCCAACCCCCCCCCCCACCTGGCTACGCCCATGATCTAGATCCATAGTATTTTCTTTTCTATCCAATATCTAGTTGAACTGTATATTTGAGTATTGAATATTTTGCTATATTATTATAGGCCTAAACACTACTTCTCTCTTATTTTTAGAATCAGATTATTGTGATACGTAAGTAAATAAACACCCATTAAAAATAAACTTAAATATTTCAGAGGTAACGAATAAGTTTCATCTGGAAATCAAAGAACAAATATAGACCTAAAACTAGATTTAGTTTAGATCAAATTCTATTAGGTCTAAAGCTACCATGGATGATACCAACAGAAGTCCAGAGCAGGGCACTGGTCTTACATTTGCAGACATGAACATTGATATTCCACGCGTGACAAATCAACCAATTGAAACTGCTATTGGAAAGGTAGGACTTCTATTGACTGAGTTGTGAAATCTGTTTTTTTTAAATTGTCTTTAATATAAATTACCGACTAGAGTATATATTATACAGGACGTAATCATCTTCTTTTTTGAAGTAACGCCTGTATTATATAAGATAAGATCATAGTCTATGGACAAGACACAGTACATTTGCTAATTAAATTCTAGATGTAAGTTTCTATCTTAATAAAAACGTAGCCTATTGTTTTAGTTATTGATATATCTAGGCTCTCCTTAGGCAGGCATCGAAGTTTGAAAATATCTGGCTTTCATTCTGTTGTTTATTGCAGTGGCACATTTTTTCCATCAATCGAATTCAATCTTCATATCTTTTGGCAGAGGTGCCCTTAACAGTACGCATGGCACGGGACGCGTGTCATACGCGGACCCGTGAGTCGTCTATAAGTACCGTCCCATTATATGCCTACTACCGTCTCAACCGTGTCTTATGTTGTAGGCTTTATTATTTGTATAAAACATAGTATATTACACTACTGTAATATTGGCCGTTTGACTACGTTACGTCAGTGGCAAGGGATTTGGGGCCCGGTGGGCTTGCTCTTTAGGGCCCCTGCATTTTGACATTCGGCATCATGGTGAGATAATGTAGCCTTTTTGATGAATATATACGTTTAATGTGTGGATTGCATGCAACATGATCACTAATTTACAGTACGTGACGTTTTGGCGCAGGCCGTTTTGGCGCATGGGGACTTTTTGGCGCGAGATTTAATTTGATGATAATTTAATAAGCACGTAGCTTTTATAACAATGTTTATTTCACTCTACCATAATATTGTATGTATAGTATGAATTCTAACACCGTCCAGCCTGGTCTTGTGTAATATCAGTGATTTAACAATATATAAATAACAAACTTAATTACCACAAATTACGGACCAAAGTATCTATTGTTCTGTACATGAAAAATACGTTCGACAAAAACACACTTACAAAACAAAGATATGTTGATTATTTTTATAGAAATAATACAATGAACTTAAATTATGTGACCAAAACATTTCGCGCCAAAACGGCGGCACCAAAACAGCCTGCTTCGACTAATTTACATAGCAACATGAATAGCAAGATACTATGGCATTGGCTTGGTATTTAATGTAAAAAAAAAGTGGACACTCATTTGGGGGACTCTCAAGTGGGGTCCCGAGGTGGGGATTTTCAAATTTGGACCCCCCCTCCCCACCCTAGCTACTCCACTGCCTTACGTACTGTATTGTCTTTATTTTGCATGTAAGATTGTATTTATATTTTTATCACCCCATTCCTCTAATATTGATTTATTGACTTTAATTCAACGTAACTAATGGTTCAGAAACACTTTGCGTGAGAAATCAACAAACTAGGTAATAATTTCTGCTATTGCGGCGTCCCCTTAGGCGTGGGGCCTGGGGCGGTTACTCCACTCGCCTCACCCTAAAGTCGCCTCTGCTTTTGGTTTCAACATACACATTTCTGAAAGGTGATACTCTTTTTAACAATCTGCTTGATGAAAAGGAATTCGTATATTCCAAGCTATTCAAAAGAAACCTGTTCCTGGGAGTTCCTCGTTTATTTTCTCTTCTAAATTTCCGAGCATAACGTTAACCTTCAACGATCATTGTCACTGATCAACGGAGTCATACAGACATAGGCCTATATTCTTCAATAAACGCAGTCATACAGACATAGGCCTATATTCTTCAATAAACGCAGTCATACAGACATAGGCCTATATTCTTCACTCAGAGTCATTTGTCTTAAAAGTAAATTCTGATTTGTCAGATAAAGGAAATAATTGAGCCAAAATTTCAGCTTGATGCGAGTTTGGGTGTGGGAGAAAGAACGTGTTCAAACTTTTTATCAGACAGACAGACGGACAGACAGACAGAGTGAGTTGATAAAGGCTTTATATAAAAAAACATCTTGTTTTCAATTTTTGGCAACTTTGACATGTACGCTAATACAGCCTAGTAGTGTTATGGCTTTTGACTTACAATGATTAATAACTTGTTTGTTGAAATGTATTGGCTAAACTGCCTAAACAATGATTAATTAACTTGTATGTTGAAATGTATTGGCTAAACTGCCTAAACAATGATTAATTAACTTGTATGTTGAAATGTATTGGCTAAACTGCCTAAACAATGATTAATTAACTTGTAAGTTGAAATGTATTGGCTAAACTGCCTAAACAATGATTAATTAACTTGTAAGTTGAAATGTATTGGCTAAACTACCTAAACTATCTCTTTATCTTCCAGTGCCAAAGGTTTCAAGACTTGACTATACTGGAGAAAGTGTTTTTCATTCTAATGCTTGCATCCATTGTCACAGCAGCATGTTTTACTATTTATAGAATGTCTACGCTGGAGCGTACTAAACCAGATTTTACATTTTGTATTTTTCTCCTAGTGAATTCTGGTATGTCAATCTTTGGTTTTAATTGTTAACCAAAATAAAATGAACACAAACTAAGCAGGAATTGTTCCCAAGTGGATGAAATGATGCACATGACAAAATGAATATACATTTAGACTTAATTAATTAACTTTGTATCTTTCATGACTAGACTGCTACACTTATCAAATCATAATTTCCAACAGGTTTTTTTAGAAATGTTGAAGATATCCTAATTTTATACTGCCTACATGATTTGAAATCTATTTTCTCACCACATATAGACAAAATTATTTATGATTATAAAAGACAAAGACATTATTTCTGATTATCAGTTCATATAATCATTGGAAAACTCCAAGTAGATGTAAATGCTCTATATTTTGTTCAACAGTTTTATTGATGGGGACATTTTTGTTTTGACCAGTTCTCGGTCACACCATAACATCAAATGTTGAGTCATTTAAGTGAATGTTTTACCTAAAACATTTTTTTAGTTTTAAGATAGAATAAGTATAAGTATTCAAGTATTGTTTTTAAAATAATAAATTCGTGTGAAAGAAAAGTTTTGCATACATTATTTTTAATATAAAATTGTTTGCTTTCAGAAGACCAAAAGTAGACCCTGCACCTGCAAAATTGGATTTTCAATAGCATTTTTATTTTGAAACTCAATCATGACAGACAGCTCTTTGAGAGCTGCTTAAAAAATATTAAGTTGTTAATCTTATATGTACCAAGCTATAGACCAAATATAGAAATATTTATTTACAATTTTCTTTTAAAATAAATTTTTCTTCTGATTCAAAAATAAAGCAGAAAAAAAAACAATGAAATAAGCTTTTCTTTAGTTTTATTGCAGAACTGTTTTTCTGTGAACATGGTTACTGAAAATATGCAATTTCTTTATATTTGATTTTTTGTTTCTTTCAGCTTTTTGCATATATTTTACGGTAGATTCAATACTAAGAGAAAGACCATCAGAACTTATTGTTTTAATGATCACACAATTTGTTATACTTCTCTACCTTATTATAAACTATGCAGCAGGAAAGAAAAATGATGTCAAACTGGTAAGGTTTTAGATTGTGTACTTCTTCCTCAAGTGAACACCATAGATACTGGTATTTTAACATTTCATTTTTACTTCACTAGATTGGGCTTGGGTTATATGCTGTTGTTCTCTGACTGTCTTTTATTGGTGGATCTTTTCAAGCATGAGAACCTTAATAGCAATATAAGTTATATTTTATGCAAAGATCTTTAGAACATTACAATCACCAACCTTCTTTATTAGCCTCAATTAAACCTACTCATCCATTTAAAATTGGTGGCTGTGCTTCAATTAATTTCTAGACCAAACAAAAAGTTTAATATTTTGCACTTTTCTCTTTATTAAAGTCTGGTGTATCATTTCTGTATTTGAGTACCTACATGAAGCCACACATTTTATTGTCACGCTAGCATAAATTAGCTTTATACACAATTAATTGCATTTAGCATGAACTCTATATACACTCTGGTGCTTCATTTGCTCAATAACATTTTATACCTTGGAGTGGAGTGAAGTCAGTTACTTTAATTTTGGGCATTTAGTTAGCAACTCAACAACTTTAACATAGACACGTCATGCTACGTAAGTTTGTTTATAACATTGAATTATTATATAAGAAAAATCGAGTATTCCTGTTTTTTCAGAGCATCAACTTAATAACTATTATTAATTATTACTATTACCAAAATATTTTTTAAATGGCGAGTATTGCTTTCATAAGCCTTTAAATAAACTCAAATATTTATCAAAAGTTCCACAGTAAAAATAAAGTAGCATTTATTTTAAAAGATATAGTTCAAATATCCCAATCATCCAAAGTATAACTGCATTTGGTGGAGTCAACACTTTGCAACTTATCATCAAACTGTCTTCCACTGGTTCTATATCCAAGTGGTACATGAAGTATAATTTGTAATTCAATTGGGAAATTTAAAAAAATATCTTTTATTGCTCACTATAATGAACAAAATAGGTAGATGTGTCTGTTGTAACGTATAACAAAGAAACTTCTATGACACTGGTATCTCAGAAGTCTTTTCTAAAGGGGCGGGCTAAAGAAAAACGCTGCTTCATTTGAAAAACTTTTAGAAGATAAATATTTACAATAGTTTCAAAATTGGTCAGAAGACAATTCTGGGTCAGTCAGTTGTAAATGAGTAATTTATTTCAGTAACTCAGTGTGAATTAATTGATTCATTTTTACAATATTTAGTCATCATAATCAAAGAATGTATTGTGCCACCTGATTTTTCATATCAAGTTTACTTAATTAAATTATTCAAGTTTCAATATGAAACTGTATTATGGGGCCTATTCTTATGTAATCATATCATGCAAGTGTATGTAGGTCACTAGATCTAGAACACTTTTCGCACAAGGACTATTAAATCTTTTTCCTTTCCAGTTGTTTACAATAGTGTTATGTGATCGTTGTAGATTTTCATTCATTATAAAATAACTTAAATTCTAATTTTACAATTGCATTTTCTATCTACTGCACTACTTTCAAGTGTTTTATCTTTCTTCAAAAGTTTAGATTCTATTTTATTTTAAAGATAATTTTTCATTTGATTGTTAACTTGTCTACACATTTCTTTTAAAGTCTAGGCTTGTAATAGCCTGTTTATTTTGTCCTGTGCTGCTAGTTATGGGAGGGATCATAACCAAACAATACATTGTGTCTGGTCACCTCATATTTCGAACAGTCGGAGCATCAGAAAACTTGCAGAAACTGTACAGAAATGTTCTTTACTTCCAGGATGGTTTGAAATTTGATCTACAGCTTGGGGTAATTAGAATTAGATGATAATAATAATAATTTATATTATCCTTGAGGAAATTTGTTTTATAAGTGTGTATTATACCCAAAAAAAACATGATTAGAGCAAAAATTTAGTACGCACAAAATATACGTTCATATCCTTGTTTCTCTTCAATATTACATGACAAAACTAATTTTTCTTTGTGTCTGATAACTTATAGATAGGTCTTTATTTTGATATTGTGGGGTAATTAGATATTTTTAAATATACTTTTATGATAACTATATCTAGATAGGAATATATTTTGATATACAGTTTGGGGTAAATAGGAAAATTATTTTTTAGAAACAATCAACAATAATAAGATGTCCTACTTAAGGCATTCTGAATTTAGACAATACGAAAAAATATGCATATATGTAACCCTGCTGGACCAAGTTAAATAAAGGACGTTTAGGCCACGAGGCCTTCATCAGCTACAAAACAAACAAAAAAAGACAAAACAATTAACACAAAATAGTCAAGTTAACTTATCTGCCCGATGGTGTTCTCTATCAAGGCAGAAAGGAATGATCTACGCTGGTGTAAAGTGGTTATTTCACATAAAACACTCAAACATAACTAACAAGTATAAAACTTAAATAAACAAAAATATTTTTAAAATCTTTAAGGATAAAAATACATTTCTTGTTTCTTATGTTAGTACAAATTCTTAAGAATTTTCTGTTTCCAATTACCATTTACACATGATCTATATAACTTTAATCAGCTATTGCTTTCTATGTCTTTCTCTTCTTCTTCCTGCTACTGTTCCCTGTAGGAAGGTCTTTGCGTGCCCTGAGGACCTTGTGATGTGGCCATAGAGTTTGAGTTTACGTTATTTTACAGTGGTTAACAGTTCATCTTGAAAGTGACGCCTAGGATCTTTTAGCAGCATCTTAGTTCCATTGCTAGGATCATCTCTTCGAGATCTAAGATTGGCATGCACATAAGAATGTGGCTGTGACCACGAGTACCACTATAAATTAAAATCTAAGCTAAATAAGAAATATTTTCATCTTTTGTTAGTTGTTTTAACCATTGAATAAAGGAATAAGGAATATATCAACATTAGCTATGGTGGACGTTAGTGTATGTTAAGTTTATATATATATTTTACTTTCAGGTGTCTCTAGTCATACTTGTTTTAGATGGTGATGATGGAGTGGAGACTCATGAAATAATCATTTTATCAATTGGTCTCGTAGCAAATATTGTTTATTTTTTACTTGGATGGTTTGCAGTAAGAATCTTATTAATCTTTAAAATCATTTATTTCTTTTTATTATTTCATTTCAGATTTAAATTATTGCTTTTGTATTACATTACCTTGGTCTTTTGAAAACGAAAGTAATTAGCAATGCATTTTTTAAAACTCATTTAATTAAAAAAATGTTTAATGACTTTCTTTAAGACTCTGTGTAAAAAAAAAAAGAAAATACTCGTGACCATTCTTGAGTTAATATATAAAAAACTAGGTATTCATACCTTCATGGCTGCTTAGTTATACAATGTACTGCAGATTGTTGAGTTGATGATGCTATAGGCTGGCTTCTACCCATACCCATCCAGGGCTAGGATAGGACTTAATCATCTGAACCAATATATGTCTGAAACATATGTCAATACATAGTTGTATATGCACAGTACAGAGGGTCTACTTATAGTTTGACAGCTAGGATGGATAGGGGGAGTAATCCCATATGGGGGATGACTATTTGCTTTTTTTTTTTTTTGATGAGATTAAAGGTGGTTGGCAAAACAGAAGTGCCCAATGGAAAAGATAAGATAAGATAAACGCTTTAAAACACTACTTAGGCGCCATCTTGCTTTAACTGACATCAAAGAGAGCACTTAGCAATATGCAGCTTCTGATTGAAACAGATGGAGGTTTCTTACACGGGCCACAGGTTACACATTTGAGGCCAAAAGAAAATCTACTGCCGATAACAGATATATAGACTGTCAAAAGAAAATCTACTGCCGATAACAGGTATAGACTGTCAAAAGAAAATCTACTGCCGATAACAGATATAGACTGTCAAAAGAGAAAAAAAATCTACCACCGCAGGACAACAATTGTATCTGTGCTGGCGATTGCAAAATATATAGTTGCAGCTGGGACTGCGTAGCCTCATAAAATACTGTACTGCTTAATAATCTTCGGACTCAAAAAGAAAAGCTTTATTATAATTACTATGCACACATGCAAAAAACATATCATTCTATTACCACTATGTTTCAAACAATAGTAATGTCTATTTCAGTTTGAAAGAGAAATTAAATATCTTGCAATTATCTTCTGGATAATTGGTTTACTGGAATTTGGCTATGTCTTCTGGAAAATTTATGATGTAAGTTTTTTTTTAAACCAGTATTATTTAATTTAAAGAATAAAGTTATTTTTATAGAAATCAACATTGAATGTAATTTTTTTTAGAACAAATGCTATTTGAAACAGTTGACTTATATAGCCATATAAATCAAAGGCTCGTCCATTCTTTTTATGTTGTCCTCCCACAGCTTTCTCTGTCTGCCTCTTTTTCCTGGTACTGTTCCCTGAAGGAAGGTCTTTGGGAGCCCCGAAGACCTTGTAATATGGCCATAGATTTTTCGCTTGCGTTTTTTTATGATAGTTAGCAGGTCATCATGGGGTTCATTCGCTGCAGTAATCTCTAATCTCTTGGTTTGTGATGCGGTGTTTATTTAGATTTATTTCTTTTTATTTCTCAAGGTTTCTTTCTATGTCACCAAGTTTGCTGGTCTTGCTGGTGCCACCCTTACCTGTATAGTTGCTGATATCTTGATGCGAACCCTTCTACTGATTGGCTCATATTTTGTGTATAGAAACTTTGGTCAAGGATTGAAAGACAAAAGTAAGTGACATATTTGTATTTGAATTGATATAATGCAACCCCGATTGACCATTAAGTTCTGTTTTGAGTGTCCAAAAAAAGTCGACAAAGCTGTTTTTACTCTTGACTATAGAACATTCCTTCAAGTGGCCAAGAACTGAAGAGTGGTAAAAGTTTTTTAAGCATAACCTTTTCATTTTGTCTTTTCATATTTATGTATCCTTTCTATATTGAGATCAAAAGGCAACTCCCCAAAGAAGTCTTTATGATGTCAAGTTTTACCAGAACACTGTCTATCCCTAATGTCATTAGGTCACACAGTTACTAGCGGTAGTATAGTTTAGTGTAATAGTTCAAACACAAAGAGAGAAAACGCAAGAATGTACACTTTAGTAGAGCATGCATGCAAAGGTGAGAGGTCACATCAGCATCTGTGTGAATAGACGGCTACCAACTTATTTCTCTTGTTTGTTCTTACAACTGAGTCCAAGAGGAGTTAGTTAACACAGTTTGGTGGTTATTACATATGATGATGAAAACAAAACTAGACTATAGAATTCCCATAATCATGTGAAGAAGTTATATCACTATTAATTATGTATTAGTTGTGAAAGAAATATCAAGTGTTGCTTTTATGTGATTTCTTCTCCAGAAGCTGGATCATCCACTTTTCAGATCAACAGTGCCATAGAAACTATTTCTTAAAAGATTACAAGGTGTTTATAAAGAAATCTCAACTTGCTGTGGACCTAAAGACGTTTCAGTTTAGATTTATCCTCAACTATTTCTCTATAAGTTCAGTTGTCAGTACAACAGAACTTACCACCAATATATATATAAAGTGAGAGAGATACATGGAACATTGGTGTTAAAGTAATTTTTAAGTTTAGTTTTTTTTTAATTAATCATTTTAATTCTTAAAAAATGTGTAAGTCCAAAAGAATATTTTTAAAAAATTCAATGCTGCTGATAAAATATAAAAAAATATATAATAAATATTTAATTCTAAGTCACTTTTATAGCTTATAATTATGTTCTCTGTAAAGGTTTATTGTAAATCTGTTAAAGTGTTGAAACTAAGATCTATAGGGCTGGTGATGTTAAGGTTATCTGTTTCTCTGGCCAACGGTTATTGAGCAGGGTGTCATGTGTCCAGCACAACGACTGACCGCCTTTACTTCCCCCAACTTAGGTCAGGTACCCATTAGAGTTAGGTGCACTCAAGGGCGCACTCAAAATCCTGAAATTCAAAATCCGTCTTCACCGAAATTCAAACCCAGGACCCCAGTTCCGGAAGAAAAGTGCTTAACCACTCAGCCACCATGCCCCTGAAACTAGGATAAGCAATATATTGTAATAACTGAAGGAGGCAACTCAATGAGGCAAGGATATTTATTTACATAAGGACGTCACACATACATAATAACAACATCTGCTTAGAACACAAGCATCTTCATGAGCTCTAGACTGAACTGACTGACTGGGCTGAACTTGTTTTCTGCTTCTAATGTCAACCACCTTCTTAGTCTAGTCTCTACTAGTGCGCACCTTCTGCACTATCTTGGATGGCGGTGTGCATTGCAAGGTTATAACAATATATTATTTGTTGAATAGCAATATTATTTATATATATATATTATTTATATTTCGTATTGCTTCTCTTAGTTTCAACACTTTCAACATATTCCAGATTTGTTATATATATTTATATATATCTATTTTCACATTGTTTTGTATTTCTACATAGCCTAATCACAGACTGTACATGCTGGGTTATAGATCACAGATTTAATTATTGTCTGATTTATTTTCTCAAATTAATGTAAGACACAAATCCTGATCTGAGACATGGAGTAAATGTCATGTCTTTAGAGTGAAGGCATGGAGTCAATGTCATGTCTTTAGAGTTAAGACATGAAGTCAATGTCATGTCTTTAGAGTGAAGACATGAAGTCAATGTCATGTCTTTAGAGTGAAGGCTCCGGATCTAAAATACAAATCTTAATGTTCTTTATTTCAATATTTTGATTTGGTTAAAATATAAAGTCTCAAATTTGTTTAACCTATATCACAGTTATGCTCAATTTACCAAAGATGGTCAATTAAACACAGTTTAATATAGATGGACAGTTGGACTCAATTTACCAAAGAGTATTGGATTTTCTAGAATTACTTTCTTAATAAAAAGGAGTTTCTGAGAGCTTTATATTTATCATAACTCTAAAGTATAAGAATGTTTTATACGGGTTACTGGTTTACCAAAAATTAGAAAACTATCCCAATTTATAATTGGCGCTGTTTTTTTTAAAGAAATACTCATCAAAGTCAAATTCTTTTTTACATCTCTATTCAAGTCACTCATTTAAAATGGGTGGGCCAAACCTGGGTAGACATGATTCTCAAAAATGTCTCTTAACAGTTTTCCTAGGAATGTGACAGTTATGTATATTGTTGGGAAAAAAAATAGCTCATTGGTCACACATTGGTCACACATTGGTCACACATTGGTCACACATTGGTCACACATTGGGTCCTATTGCGTTTCAGTTGCATCCTATGCACGTCGTATACTAAATATTGGTATAATGATCTAATTAATAATAAAAGTTGCTATTGTAAAAAAAATTGGAAGAGGGGCCTTGCAAGCATCCATTAAATTAGGCTAGCTATTTGTAAAGCCGGCTCTGTTTCCAAATGTAGCCCTTATTCATTAAAGAGTTAAATAAATTACTGTTTAGGAACATTTTGCGCACCATCTTCTACATCTAGCTCTAAAGGCTTATCATTAGGATATCATAAAGTTGAATAGATGTTTAAATTTGCTTAACCAGGAGATCTTATCTTCAAGGAGGAGAGGGATGAGGCGGGAGGAAAATGTCCTTTTTTTCATCTCACATTTATTAGTTTGAAAGAGCCAAATAGTTTCTGTAAAGGTTGTATAAAGGAGATATGTCTTTAGAAAACAAATATTGTTGTTATATTTTTATTGTTTTCATTTTTTTTTTTATTTGAACTATGATGTAATGAGGCACATTCCTCGCCCCATATGCTAGGACAAATTTGTACAAATACTCCTTCTTCCCTAGTGCTATTAGAGCATGGAATGGGTAGCCTGAGCTAGCCAGGAAAACCAGTGACTTGGCAGAATTTAAGTCATTGGTTAATATGCATGACTAAATGCATGACGCATAAGACGTAATCATCTTCTTTTTTGAAGTAACGTCAGTATTACATAAGATAAGAAAAACGATTTTTGTTATTACATTATCATTTAATTTTCTTATACCGAGTAATTTATGATTAAAATAGTTGTAGCATCTAGCCATCTTGTGCAAATCATTTCAAGCTCTTCAAATTGAGTTCATTGTCAAGATTTTTTTGTATGACCAAAGTGCTAAAGTATTTTATATATGGTATGATTTGTTAGTGTTCTTTTGAAACATGCCAATAATATTTTAAGATAGACTTTTTGTTTCTTCCTATATTACGAAATAACTATTTTTCAACTTGTATATGTGTTTATACAATAACTAGAGCAAAGCTATAACAGTCTTTTAGATTTTTTAACATGCGTGTAACTTTTGGCTTAAACAGAATGACATTCACATTCAGAAATATGACCAGAAACATAACCTTTTCAACATGACTGATTTTAACACCATTGTATTTTAATGATATTATAATGTGACTATTTATCAGTCTCTCACCGGGAGACCAATTACTTTATTTTATTACTTTATTATTAGCTGTTTTCTGATGATTTAGTGACATTTATTTTTCATTTTTTGTCATTTCATTCCTAATCAGATAACTTTTACTTTTTGAAATATACACCCAACATGGTCAAAGTCAAATGACTTTCAGTTCAAAAACAAGTAAGCCAAAGAAAAAGAATACTTTAAACAAAAAACTAGTCGACCGGCGGCGTAGCATACGCCGCTATTTTGCAGGGCCGGCCTATCCGACCGCAGTGGGCCCCGCGATAATTCTAGGTGTAAATCATTAAATTAAACCATTTAATAACTTATAACAGAATTTCCGCAGCCTCCTGAAATTGCAAAATATTACGAAAAAGTTATGGAAATCTCCGGAAATTATTAAAATCTTGTGAAAACTCAAAAAAAAACAACCCTGAAATATATAGACAAATAATTGTCATTTTCGGGTGTCATTCAAAATGATAAACGCCAATCCTACGCGCGCTGAAAAAAAAACGGCATTATGCAATACCCGTTATTGTGGAATCCGGTGGAAGAAGCATCTATCGCCTCAAACTAATGAAGAATTAGTTGAGGTCAACAATTCTCGAAGGTAGATTGAAACATTTGGTAATTCTTGCTATTGAGCGTGATCTATGTAGGAAACAGAATTTTTATCATATACTGTATGGCTTCGCTACACGCAAGGCTCGTAAAGTAAGGTCCCATAATTGTTAAGTCCGGCCCTTCTATTTAGTGACGGGTGAATATACATAGTAGATTACTTGTTCACAATGTTTAAGTCCTGCGCTGCTATTTAGTGTTTGTAAAATGTTTGTTGTAAAATGTTTTACATGTTTCGGATGTTCCTTCAGAGTTGGAGATAGTTTACTTCCTAGTGTAAACCTCCCTCAGGACGAATTGGGATGGGAGCGGGCAGGGTTTGATAAATCCAAACGACAGTCCAGCGCGCAAACCTCATGACCACAAAATATCGCGATCAAAATATCGCGGACAAAATATCGCCGACAAAATAGCGCGAACTAAATAGCGCCGACAAAATAGCGCAGAAAAAAAATTATTTTAGTCATTTTGAAAGAAATACTTAAGATATCGTAAAATATAATTAGAGCTTTAATGTTATCATAATTTTTCAGTCATTTTGCAGGAAACACTTAAGATATCGTAAAACATAAATAAGCAAAAATCATAAGGTAAAATGAATAATTTCAAAATATAGCATTTATTTACATTATAAAACTGTACTTCTAATTCCATAATGCTATTGGAAATCTTGGAGTTACTCTGCGGTTTCGTCTCAGGCGACCAATATAGTTGTCCTCCTAATAGTCATACAAATCCCCTACAACATCTGTCCGAGCTTCATTGAAAAAGATAAAGAAAATAAACAAATATGATGCCCAGGACATTAAATTACTAATAATCCGGTACTCTTTTACACATCATATATAAGTCCGCGCTTTTTTGTCTTACGCTATTTTGTCCGCGCTGTTTTAACGGGTCACCATGATAAATACAATGCAAAGACTAATTTATTTTCTAATATAAACTCTTAACTTTCACTTATAATCCGTATCCCTACCCAAACTGGGCCCCGTGAATTCCTCACAATGTTTAAGTCTGGCCCTGCTATTTAGTGACGGGTGAATACAGAGTAGATTACTTGTTATATATATATATATATATGTAGTCAACCCACGGCGTAAGATGCACCGCTGTTTTGCAGGGCCGCCATAGGCCACAGTAACCTATCCGATCGCAGTGGGCTCCACACTTTCATAGGACCTGCGCTAATTCTATGTGTAAATTATTAAATTAAACCATTTTATAACTTATAACAGATTTCTCGCGGCTGCCTGATTTACCAGGCGCTCCTGGAAATCTCCTGAATTTGCAAAATATATGAAAAAGTCATGGAAATCTCCGGAAATTATTAAAAATCTTTTGAAAACTCATACAAAGCTCATGAAATGTATAGACAACAATTGTCATTTTGGGGTGTCATTCAATTTGGAAAACGCCAATCCTACGGTCGCTAAATAAAAACGACATTATGCATTAGCGGTAATTGTGTAATCTGGTGAAAGAAGCTTCTCGCGACTCAAACTAATGAAGAATTACTTTAGTTCAACAATTCTCGTAGATAAATTGAAACATTTAATATATTTTGCTATTGAGCGTGATCTATGTAGAAAATAACATTTTCATGATACACTGTAAGACTTCGCTACACGCAAGGCTCGTAAAGTTCGTGGGATAACTCTATCCGCAGAAATAAAAGAGTGTTCTTAGCTTCTTCTCGTCCAAACTCTTGAGCGAAGAAGAAAATTATGTATATAGATAGCCGACCGGAGGCGTAGCATATGCCGCTTTTTTGCATGGCCGGTCTTAGTCCACTTCAACCTTTGCGACCGCAGTGGGCCCCACTTTCAAAGGATCCGCTCTTTCATAGGACCCGCGCTAATGCAACGTGTATAAATTATGTAATTAAACCATTTTATACCTTAAAACAGATTACCCGCGCCCTCCTGTCGATTTACCAGGAACTCCTGGAAATACCCGAAATTGTGTAATAAGGTGAAGAAGCTTCTCGCGCCTCAAACTAATGAAGAATTACTTGAGGTCAACAATTCTCAAAGATAGATTGAAACATTTGGTAATTCGTGCTATTGAGCGGGATCTATGTGGGAAACAGAATTATTATTATATACTGAATGACTTTGCTACACGCAACTCTTAAATTTGACTTATTGTCCACTTCCCTACCCAAACTTGGCCCCGCAAAATCCGTTTCGAATAGGGCCCCACAATGCTTAAGTTTATGTCCGGCCCTGCTATTTAGTGTTAGTAAGGAGGTAGAAATAAAAATAAAAAAAAAAAGAGTGATATTTCTTGGTTGCTACTTTGTGACTACGCGTGTTCTCCACCCCCCCCCCTCCCTCTTTTATTTTCTCGTGGACTATTCGCAGAGTGATCTTCCCATTTACTTCTTGTCTGACCTGATTAGAGAAGAAGATAATTATATACAAAGATATATAGATAGATAATGCTTATGTAAGAGTTAGAATCGCTAATAACTGACATTTATTTTAAGGTGGCAGAGCTGAGCTCCCTTTCTGCTAAATAAAAAAAAAAATTAATTACTACTAATTGATAAATGTTTTAAAAAAGTAAAGTTCCCTTTCAGACCTTGTGGTCTATAGGGCAGATGATGTCATCTGTTTCTGTGGCCTACGTTTACCGAGGGTGTCATGTGGCCAGCACAATGACCAACTGCCTTTACTTTTCCCCAACTAATGTCAGGTACCCATTAGAGCTGGGTGGACTCAGAGGCGCCCGAAGATCCCGTAATTAAAAATGCCAGTCTTCACCAGGATTCGAACCCCGGACCACGGTTCGTAAGCCAAGCGCTTTACCGCTCAGCCACCGCGCCTCCTAATTTGATTAACTAATTGGTTAATTTTTGTATTGATTCGTGTATTGTCAGGTACAATGAATGATTCAAGCATGGCAAGTGGGAGAAAAAACATGCCAAAATGTAATTAGAGAAATAAATCTATTTGAATATACACAATTCTCATTAAGTACTATTTATACCCTTTATTTCAATATTTAAAAAAAATTATTACCAATAATTAATTAACTAATTAGCAAATTTTTTTTATTGATTCATGGTTTGACAGGTGTAATGAATAGTTGTGCAAAGTTTCAATTTGATCCAAGAACAGAAAGTGTTAGAAAAAACATGTTCAAACGTTTGACCAGACAGAGGGAGTTGATAGAAGCTTTGTACCAGACAGACAGAGTGAGTTGATAGAAGCTTTGTACCAGACAGACAGAGTGAGTTGATAGAAGCCTTGTACCAGACAGACAGAGTGAGTTGATAGAAGCTTTGTACCAGACAGACAGAGTGAGTTGATATGTCCCTATTGTGATCTATGTACTGATCTTTAGGGACAGAGTTTCTGTGTCCACATTTCCTTCATGTTATTGTTTGTGTAATGGAAGAAGCATGTAATATAATGTTTCAATATTCATCCACTAATATAATGTGTCTTTTACAAACAGAGGTTTTTACTTTTCTGACAAAACCATTACCATCACATTCTATACTTTAAACATCATCTATGTACTTTTTGATCAGTTTACATTTTGTCAATAAAAAACACAACAATAGTTTACAACTTTTCACTGCATGTAGATCTATTTCTTACTTGGATTTTCATATATTAATTTTTTTTTTATTTATTTTAGTCAAATATGTTCTATCATTTATATTATATATATATACTTATCTTATCTTATCTTATATAATACAGACGTTACTTCAAAAAAGAAGATGATTACGTCCTACGCGTCATGCATTTAGTCATGCATATTAACCAATGACTTAAATTCTGCCAAGTCACTGGTTTTTCTGGCTAGCTCAGGCAACCCATTCCATGCTCTAATAGCACTAGGGAAGAAGGAGTATTTGTACAAATTTGTCCTAGCATATGGGACGAGGAATGTGCCTTTATTTTTGTGTCTTTCAGAGTATTTTATTAAATTTTGTTTTTGTATTTGAAGATTATGGTTCAGTGTTTTATGTATAATTGCTACTTTACTTTTGAGTCTTCTGTCCTGAAGGCTTTCTAAATTTAGTGATTTTAATAATGGTGTTACCCTAGTCAAATGTGAATATTCGTTTGTTATGAATCTCACTGCTCTATTTTGTGTTTGTTCCAGTTTCTTAATGTTTTCTTGAGTTGAGGGGTCCCACACGGTGGATGCATATTCTATTATTGGCCTAACCAAGGTTAAATAACATTTTAGTTTTATGTTCTTATTTGATTTATAGAAATTTCTTTTAATAAACCCTAATGCTTTGTTGGATTTTTTTATAGTTTCATCAATATGTGGATTCCATGACAGTTTTTCATTTATTATAACACCTAGGTATTTTGAGTTTTTAGTCTGTGTTACTGGTTTGCCATGAATAAGATAAGTGGAATTAATTTGTTTAATTTTTTTTGTTACTCTTAACAACTGACATTTTTCTGGGTGGAAAGACATGCTCCAATTTGATTCCCATTTCTGTAATTCATCTAATTCTCTTTGTAAAATATATGTGTCTTGTTTTGTTTTTATTGTTCTATATATACTTTCTTTTATCACCATAGATTTATATGTTTTTAAACTAAGAGGAAGCATAGCATAATCTTTTTTTAATATACACTACAAAACTGCATTTATATACTTAATTTTAACTGAAGACTGTTGAAATTTTATCTTTCAAAGTCAAGCTTCTATATTAATGTTCTATTGGTCAATTAACTAATACTTCTTCATTAAAGTATAAAAACATTTAGACCAGAATTTTTTATTATTATACTTATATTTTGTTTATGTCTGATAACCAATGCTCTACAAGTCTAACCATTTGCCCACAAAATATATACATTTTAGTTTTGTAGCGGAAATTTCACCAGGGAGATTCCATTATTATCATGGCTTTCATATTTTTAAATAAAAACTTTGACTAAATGTAGTTTGCTCTAAGCAGTTAATAATATATTTTTTTGTAATACATATATAAGCACATAAACATTTTTTATTTTGTATTTTATTTAAAATTCAAATTAAGTGAAGCTTGAAATCTTTAGTTGATTACATAATCATTGTCACATTAATTCACTATAAGTTTCCTAGATCTGGTTTGGTTGTCATGTTCAAGAAATCTGGTAATGCCTTCATACGGCTAGATATTCGCTGATGTTTTTATCGTTAAAAGTTTTTAAAAATCTATTTTCATAATTTATTTTACTAGCTCTTTTTATAGAAAATTCTAATTATCTAATAATTTCAAAATGGACACCAATGTATTGTTATACTTCAACAATAAAGCTAATGTAAAAATTTGTTTATAAACAGATTTTCATCCCACGAAACAGTCATTGAGCGAAGCCTGGAATACCAACAAAGCATAACACCCATCGCGAATCACTCTTAAAAAACGCAAGAGAATATGGCATCCCGTAACAATTAGAGACGATTTTGCGAAAGCTCTACCTCAAAACTAACTTGTGTTAAAAATCAGGTGGAATAACAGAGCTATACAACATTGAGATCTGTGTGAGACGATGGTGTATCTGATCTAACAGAGCTATACAACATTGAGATCTGTGTGAGACGATGGTGTATCTGATCTAACAGAGCTATACAACATTGAGATCTGTGTGAGACGATGGTGTATCTGATCTAACAGAGCTATACAACATTAAGATCTGTGTGAGACGATGGTGTATCTGATCTAACAGAGCTATACAACGTTGAGATCTGTGTGAGACGATGGTGTATCTGATCTAACAGAGCTATACAACATTGAGATCTGTGTGAGACGATGGTGTATCTGATCTAACAGAGCTATACAACATTGAGATCTGTGTGAGACGATGGTGTATCTGATCTAACAGAGCTATACAACATTGAGATCTGTGTGAGACGATGGTGTATCTGATCTAACAGAGCTATACAACATTGAGATCTGTGTGAGACGATGGTGTATCTGATCTAACAGAGCTATACAACATTGAGATCTGTGTGAGACGATGGTGTATCTGATCTAACAGAGCTATACAACATTGAGATCTGTGTGAGACGATGGTGTATCTGATCTAACAGAGCTATACAACATTGAGATCTGTGTGAGACGATGGTGTATCTGATCTAACAGAGCTATACAACATTGAGATCTGTGTGAGACGATGGTGTATCTGATCTAACAGAGCTATACAACATTGAGATCTGTGTGAGACGATGGTGTATCTGATCTAACAGAGCTATACAACATTGAGATCTGTGTGAGACGATGGTGTATCTGATCTAACAGAGCTATACAACATTGAGATCTGTGTGAGACGATGGTGTATCTGATCTAACAGAGCTATTCAACATTGAGATCTGTGTGAGACGATGGTGTATCTGATCTAACAGAGCTATACAACATTGAGATCTGTGTGAGACGATGGTGTATCTGATCTAACAGAGCTATACAACATTGAGATCTGTGTGAGACGATGGTGTATCTGATCTAACAGAGCTATACAACATTGAGATCTGTGTGAGACGATGGTGTATCTGATCTAACAGAGCTATACAACATTGAGATCTGTGTGAGACGATGGTGTATCTGATCTAACAGTGCTATACAACATTGAGATCTGTGTGAGACGATGGTGTATCTGATCTAACAGAGCTATACAACATTGAGATCTGTGTGCGACGATGGTGTATCTGATCTAACAGAGCTATACAACATTGAGATCTGTGTGAGACGATGGTGTATCTGATCTAACAGAGCTATACAACATTGAGATCTGTGTGCGACGATGGTGTATCTGATCTAACAGAGCTATACAACATTGAGATCTGTGTGAGACGATGGTGTATCTGATCCCTAGTTCTCTTTTTGTTAACCTTCAACGTGGTCATAACAAACAAAAACTGATTCAGGCTGCATTCGATATCCCATGGCAATAACCAAATGGACTAACACCTGGATTTCGCAGACGATGTAGAATTACTAAGGAATACAAATAAATGTATACAAGAGATAAACAGAGAGCTTCGATAGAGTCGCAATCAAAGTTATGGGTATTTACAGCTGTTCAGCCAGCACCCATCAACATTAGTTAAACAAATCTTAAACAAATAGAAAAGTTTAACTATTTAGGCAGAGCGTTATCACAAGAGATTGAGAGGCATCTCACAATCAGGCTGTTCATGTCAGATAAGGAAAGCAGCAGCCATCTTTCAAAAAGTACGGCCTATCTGAACAAAAACATCAATTAGCCTGGAGACCAAGATCCACCTCCTGAATAAATCATTGTCCCAATGTTTCTGGATGTGGAAGGTTGAAAAGAGACTAAACGTGGCTTAGCTCTAATGGCTGAAAAGGATCCTAGGAATAACATAACGAAATAATGTGACCAATAGGGACATGCTTTCCCACAAAGGCCATTAGCCCCTTTAAAGAAGTGACGATAGAAAGTCGTATGAGGTTCTTTGGTCTCGTGGGACATATCACTTATTAAAAGGAAATACGTTTACCATTGTCAGTCGTATCATGAAAGCCGAAAAGAAGAACGCAAATTAAGGCCGTCCACGTTTAACCTGGCGTCACACCTTTTTAGAAGACCTAAATCCGGGGGCACCAGCTGGAAAGAGTTTTTGAAGTAAGTCATTATAGACCTAGCTCTGTGAAAAGAACTTGAGTCCTATGCGCTGTTTCTCAAACTTTTACAACCAAAATAGTTACGTTCGTCACCCATTTGGACAAGAGGTTTAGGGGATAGCAGCAAATACCTCCATAGTTGTCCAGGACGAAGCTCCGGGCACAGCGTTTTTCTGCATTTCAGCTCCAAAAAGTTTTCTCTTGACGTGTTATTTTTCTCGTGAAAGGAAGATTGCAAGCCAAACATAATTAAATTGAAAATTGATGGAACAGATTGAGACTCAACTCTGTGAGACACTCGAGGCAGTAAGAGAATGTTTGTTTGTAATGAGCTTGATCGTCGTATTCAGCTAGTTGTCTTGTAGCGACCATTTTCAGTTCACTCAAAAGACACCAATAGAAAGGCGATACGTTGGTAAAGTTGCATTGAAATGTCTTCTTCAAAAAAAAACATTGAATCCATGTCGTTGTTAACGTATATCACGACAAAAAATAAAAGTTAAATATTTTACTTACAAGATGGAACGACTTCACTTCATTGATTTTTTTAAACATTGGCAATAATGTTTTAACTTGATTAACAGGCTATTCAAATATGAAGTAATTTCAATGAAAATACAACCAATTGTTTGTCCTTAAAAGCCTTCTCCCCTCCTCTTTTTCTGTGTAATCACATAACGTTTAGTGTCAAAAATAATAATTTGTATTATAGATACCAAACGTACCTATTAAACGTGTTTGGATGTGTAGCTACAGGCACTTAACATTTGTTAAAATTTTCTGCAAAGTGCATTTTTAGTGCATTTTTTCTAGAGACGCCACTGGAACGTGGTGGTATATTTTAGAAACAAGGAGCGTTCCCTGGTGTGCTCGGTCTCCGGGCTTCGCATAAGATAAGGAAAGTATGTCGTCGGCTCAAGGAGCCGTGTCTCATGAAAACGGTTGTGATAAATTATCACTTTGGTGATGGAGGCCTCCGGACAGAAAGTTCAGTGAAGAACAAATCCCTCATCCTGGACACGGGATAAAATTCTTTTCCGGGTCAAATAGTCATAAAAGGGAGAAATCTCGACTCTTAATGACACTTCAGTTAAGTGGACCTCTGTAGTGAAGTGACATGTTGAACAGAGTTCACTGCGATTTGTGGGAAGGAGAGACCCTTTTTCCAATTAGAGAACGCTTTCTCGGCGACTGTGGTAAAGAAAAAAAATATATTGAATTGATCTCTATGGGTTCTCGGCTTTTTTTTACTAGCTCTCTAGTCCAGATTATAAACGGATTAGAAGTCTCGACAAAAGTAAAAACAAGTGCAACAAATTTGCACCCATTTGGAACCAGCTCGGACAGAAAGTTTGCTTTCATCCAGGCCAGTAGAGGGGAGCCTTATTATCTGCCTAGACTCTAATAATAACAATCCATAATCTGGTGCACAGCGGTGAGTCTGAATTAGAAACGTTTGTTCCTAGTGTTTCAGACTGTCCAATCCTCAGGGATATTTTAGTAATTCTATTAATAAAAATACTGAAACTATGAACTGTTGGCAGGCCTGAAAGGAACGATATGTTTACATTTCTTGCGCTTGATTCCGATAGCCCGATATTTTCGAGTAGCAACTCTCAATCGCTGAATCAAACATAAAAATAACTATGTTTGCTTTCAATGTTTTGAGAGTTATGTGAAGTGCCTATGAGATAGTAGCCGATTAAAAAGAGATTTATATGTGTAATTATCATCATTATTTAGCTGTGAGAGTTCACATTTGGAGACAATTAAGCTGTCAATGTAAAATTACAATACACTTTATTTTAATTTAAACATTAAGAGTTACTTTAACGGTTCTTAATATCCAAGCACAATAAAAAAAAGTTACAAATATTTTGCAATTCTAATATTTTTTAGTTGTGTGACTTTTTGTCTAGTCAATACCTTAAGTCTTGATCTCTTAATTGGCACAGATCCTGCTGTCCTCTGCACAGTGGCTCTAGCTTCTTTCAGAGTTAACAGGTTTGCGTTGGGTATGTTTCGCCTTATATGTAGCAAGTGTATGTCTCTTCGCTCTGATGACAGGTGCTAGCATAGTTGATTTAGAGTCGAACGAATCGTTTCGCTTTGTAAGTTTTCTTCCAGGGAAGTCTTTTGTATGGTGGACTTCAGATGTATCCATTTTTCTGTTGTCTTATTTCCAGAAGCATTTTTATACTCGCGTTCAAAAGATTCCGCAAACTGTATCTGGAGATCAGGGTGGCACATCTTGCTTACATCAGATTGAGGTCTTCCAAACTTCTTGTTGTGGTGAATTTTTTTTTAGGGAGAAGATTGATCTTGCAACATACCAAGGATTGAGCGAGAATGCCATGATACTCTGTGCTGTGGTTTAGAATTGAAGTAGGTATTAGTGACACAGAGGAAGTGTCGTGAGAAGATCTCGAGGAGCCTTTGCCCATTTTCATCTACCTTTCCGACACCAAACCCTCCAATACAGCTGTCCCACGCAGAGTTGTCGGATTCAACGCGTGCATTGAGATCGCCGAGGATGATAACCTGTTCAGTATTTGGGATCTCGCTGAGAGCAGACGAAAGGTTGTCATAGAACATGTCTTTGGCCTCTGGTGTAGAACTCAAAGTAGGCACTTATCAAAGTCACGTGTCCAATAGATGTGTTGAGACGTAGTGACAGAGACCAAAGGATGCCTTTGTACATCGCAGTTCAATAACGGACTAAGGCCTTCGATCTAGTCAGCAGAAATGGCCCCTTTAAAATTTTACACCCAAGTCGCTAAATGTAATTGTCTCCAAAATATGATGGGTAATGTGCAGTTCAAAGGTGCCTGCTCCGAAAGTTTCAATATAAACAGCGAAGTTAAACAAGGATGTGTCCTGGCCCCAACTCTCTTTGGAATACTACTTTCACCGCTAATCTACAACGCGTTTGACAAATCCACCGAAGACATCTATCTCCATTCCAGATTTAATGGTAAACTCCTAAATATTGCCAAACTGAGGGCCAAAACTAAAATCAGAACCACCCTCGTAAGAGATATGATATTCGCGGACGATGCATCGACAGTGGCACACTCACAAGAGGAGCTTCACTGCTTCAGTCACTAATATCCCGATTCTCTCAGGCCTGTAAAGAGTATGGCTTACCAATTAGCACAAAGAAAAAAAATGTTATGGGACCACCTGCTAAAGCACCACCCTCCATCCTCATAGACGATAACAAGCTGCATGCCCTAAATTAATTCTGCTATCTTGGATCCACAATTCAAGATGACCTGTCTCTAGAAGAGGAGATTTAAAAAAAACGCTTAGGGATAGCTGCCTCGACTCAGGTCAAGAGTTTGGGAAAACCATAAGCTCACCACAGCGACCAAAATGGAAGTCTATAAGGCATGCGTTCTGAGTACAATACTGTATGGCAGTAAATCGTGGACCACCTACGCAAAGCTAGAGAGAAAACTAAACTCATTCCAGTTGTGATGTCTCCGAATGATCTTGAAAATCACATGGAAAGAAAAAGTGTGCAATACTAAGATCCTTGCGCGAACAGGTGTTCCCAGCATCTTTACAGTCATCGGACAACGCCACCTGCGCTGGCTTGGGCATGTTCGCCGGATGGAGGACAATGGCATCCCAAAAGTCATTCTCTACAAAGTAGATAAATAACACAGTAACATGAAGTTTTTTTGTCTAAATTTTAAAATATTTTATTACAAGCAAATCAATAGGGTTTGTTGCTGAACATAAAAATTATATATGTGTCAGACGCGAATAGCCCAATTTTTATGTAAAAGAAATTACAAAAGTCATTTCTATATAGAAGAAGTTACGAAGGCTATATAATTTACAACCACAGACCTAAATATACTACGATAAATATAGATTGTTGATTTCTAGTTACGATTTATTTAGGTAGGTGCTGATTTACTACTACATACCAAGTATTAGAGTTTAGAAAAACCCAGGTTCATTTCTATTAGCTAATACCACATATCATATCTCCATTAGTATATTTAGATCTATAATCAAATTCTAGTCTAGATCTATATATAAAAATCGAATAGATCTAGTAATAGTATAGATTCTATCTTGAGACTAAATTGCCGAGTCTAGCTTATAGTCAGTTTTTATTAGAATAAAGTCTAGATATTACTAAAGACTAAAGTTTATTAATTAATAGATTATTAGATATAGACATATGACATAGATCTAATAATACTTATCATATCCTATCTTATATAATACAGACGTTACTTCAAAAAAGAAGATGATTACGTCCTAGGCGTCATGCATTCAGTCATGCATATTAACCAGTTAATTAAATTCTGGCTAGCTCAGGCAACCCATTCCATGCTCTAATAACACTAGGGAAGAAGGAGTATTTGTACAGATTTGTCCTAGCATATGGGACGAGAAATGTATCTTTATCTTTGTCTTTCAGAGTTTTTTTACTAAATTTTGTCTTTGCATTTGAAGATTATGGTTCAGTGTTTTATGTATAATTGCTACTTTACTTTTGAGTCTTCTGTCCTGAAGGCTTTCTAAATCTAGTGATTTTAGTTAAGGTGTTACTCTTGTCAAATGTGAATATACGTTTGTTATGAATCTCACTGCTCTATTTTGTGTCTGTTCCAGTTTCTTCATGTTTTCTTGAGTTGAGGGGTCCCAAACGGAGGATGCATATTCTATTATTGGCCTAACCAAGGTAAAATAACATTTTAGTTTTATGTTCTGATTTGATTTAAAAAAATTTCTTTTAATAAATCCTAATGCTTTGTTTGATTTTTTTTTATAGTTTCATCAATATGTGGATTCCATGACAGTTTTGCATTTATTATAACACCTAGGTATTTTGCGTTTTTAGTCTGTGTTACTGGTTTGCCATGAATAAGATAAGTGGAATTAATTTGTTTTAGTTTTTTTGTTACTCTTAACAACTGACATTTTTCTGGGTGGAAAGACATGCTCCAATTTGATTCCCATTTCTGTAATTCAACTTATTCTCTTTGTAAAATATCTGTGTCTTGTGTTGTTTTTATTGTTCTATATACCGGTATTATGCACTCGTCTGCAAATAATCTGACTTTTGTTCCTGAAGTAATGCAATTTGGTAAATCTTTATGTTTATTTATGTAAATTAAAATAGTAGTGGACCCAAGACTGTTCCTTGAGGTACACCTGAGTTTACTGTTATCGGTGTTGATTTAGAGTCATTTATTATTACAGTTTGTTCTCTCCCTATCAGAAAATCTTTAATCCACTGATGCAGTGGACCATTAATGCCGAAATATTTTAATTTTTCAAGCAAACTATGGTGGTGAACTTTGTCAAAAGCCTTAGAAAAATCTAGCAAGATAGCATCTATTTGTTCACTATTATCTAAATCTTTTGAAAAATCATCAATTAGTTCTATTAGTTCTGTTTCACATGATCTATATTTCCTAAAGCGATGTTGGTATGGTGTGAGGACATTATGTTTGTCTAAGTGGTTTATGATGTTGCTACATATTATATGTTCTAGGATTTTACATGTGATGCTGGTAAGTGATACTGGTCTGTAGTTTCCTGGGTCAGATTTTCTCCTTTATTAAATAGGGGGGTTACATTAGCTTCTTTCCAGTCCATTGGTACTCTGCCCTGGTTAAGCGAAGCCTGAAAGAGTATTTTGAATACTGTAATACATTGACCATACTCTGTACTTAATCAACTAGACTAGAGATCTATCTATAGATCTATTATCTAGTCAATCTAGATCTATACAATGCTCATTATAATAATTCTACTTATTTATAAAGTTAGTAGGCCTACTTAGATTTAGATGATTAGATCTATTATAGTTTATTAATAGATTTACTTTTCAATGCCTAGATCTAATAATAAAATTGCTATTGATATCTAATGACTGATTTTTTTAAATTGTAATAGGCCTACTAGATCTAGGTCTAGACTCTAGTTAAATTTAGTCTAAAATAATGACTGTCTAAGACTCTATATGATTGAGACTTTCACGTATAGGTGTTGTTAATAATACGGCATGTCGGCTGAAAGTAAGCAGTATACAAAGTATACATATATAAAGTGATTTTTTTTTGTAAAAAAAAATAGGTGCCGGTACTCAGTGATAGATTGCCTAACTTTTAACTACCAGTACTCAGTGATAGATTGCCTAACTTTTAACTACCGGTACTCAGTGATAGATTGCCTAACTTTCAACTAATAATAAATTAACAATTAACGTTAAAATACAAAAAAAGTAATCATTTTTCCCGACATTGAACAAAAGGTGCCGGTACCCCGTACCGATGAGTACCGTAACAAAAATATATGTATATCTCAATCTTCTTTCATTTAACTTTTTTTGTTGCGGAGTTATTGCTACTTAATACATTAATACCGAATCGACTCATATAGGGCCTAAGTATACAAGCAGGATCTCGAGCATTGGATAAATGTATTTTTTAAATACAAAGTTTTATGGAAGAGGCAATATATTAGTTGTTTGAAGTTTGTAACTTCTTAAATTCAGGCTAAAAATATCGAAGCCTACTTTTGTACACTCATTTCTAAACAATAAGAAGAGAGGACTGACTCATAATGTAACAAACTCTCTTTGTAATCTTATCAGACTTTCAAAACTATTAAAACTATTTTTAAAAATACTAAGTGATTATTTTTACTGTATAATTCTATTTATTATTCCTTTTTAGAATAAGGATATAAACAAAAATTTGCCATGTGACTTTGTCTAACAGAAAAAAAAATTAAACTTACGTCTATTTATGCAGTTATTTTTAGTTACCTAGTAATATAAAATATATTGAACTAACACGTACATTTATCATAATGCAGCCATGCGATTTTTCGTTTATAAACATAGCATTGTTTAGGACCAATATTTTAGAAAGGCTGCTTGGAGAAATCAGGTATACCCATTGTCAGGGTGGGATTTCAGATTAGCTAGGGTATGATATTATGGTCTCGTATCCCAACCTGAACAGAGTGACGCAAGAACCTAAAGGCAACAGCATGTAAACTACACCCATTGAGTAAAAGTGATTCAACTGAACCTGTAGTCAATACCACCAGTTGTTCACGTGAACAGTATTAATGACAACGTAAGCAATGTACAGTATTTAACAACAAGATTGTACGTTTAACAATTTAATGAAGATATGATAGAATGAAGCATACATTATGAATAATGATCAATAGCAATTACAAATTACATTCAAAGGAACTATAGCACACCTTAATCTCAGTGCCATAGTCGATCAGGGCTCACAACGCCCAACCCAACGCCACGGGCAATAGTCAAATACCAAGCCTACAACTCAGACTCGACTCCAGCAGAGTCCCAAGCCTGCGTCCCTAGATAAGAAAAATACACACTCCTTTGATACCGCCATTCACACGATTATAAAAAGAAACGATTTTAGATCTACGACATTTAGAAGGTAGTAAAATAAACTAACTTACCCAATACTGGGGAAGAAAACCCATAAGAGAAACTCACAGGAGATCTAGCCTCATCACACAACAGAAGCAAAAACAAGTAAGCAAAATGACATCAACAAAAGCGCGTTCCTAGAAACCAAAACTCACAATCTCTTATGGTACACAAAGGAAAACACCAAAAGAAGATGCGCATGACACCCATTAGGAGGATAACCCTTTTCTCAATAAAAATTTAAGAAACTAGAACAGACACAAAATATCATTTAAAGTTTAAAATCCCTACAATTTTTTTCAACAATTATTTTGTGTACGAAATTGTGTATCGGAAAATGCCGGGTACTTGAAATAAGCTAATCCTAAAAAAAAGCAACACAGATCTTGGGTAAAATACTCATCAAATAAAGTACTGTAAATGTGTAGTTTAACGCGCTAGTTTCAGGTCTTTTCATTTTTATAGCCTCTATCGGGTTTGATCCCAACTACCCGTATTTTTGTGCAGAATTTTTATCTCTATAAGGCATACTTAAAATTATAGCATAATAATGTCAGTTTAATTTAAAGCGAGAACTGAAAAATGCAAAGATATATAAGGAAAAAAGCCACTTCCGGCCCAATACTTTTTTTAAAAAACTAGTCCAACAAACCCTATTCTAAGTCAGAAACGGTTTAAAAACAAACAAACAAAATAATTGTGTATTCGAATCAATTCTTTGTACCACTCTGTGTACAGCCATTAAAAGCCAATGACTTTGGATGTACTGATATGCTAGTATTAAATCTAATTACAGTTGTTATTATATTTAAACGTGCATTGAATGTTTATACATGAATCCAGACAAACTAAATTACCATCAATTAACTTGTCATTTTAAGGTATCGAAGCAAAAGAGGAAAAGACTTCCAATCATCAGTTTATTATTATTATTCTAGATCTACTTTGTTATTCTGTAGCCTAAATGTCTTCGCTGATTTGTATTATTCATATAGTAATTCAAACTTAATAACTATTTATTAGTTCTACGAATACTGTTAAAACTTCTTATGATAACGTGTATTTTTTCCTCTTTTACTGACCTATGAATTGAAAAAAAAAAAACTTTACATCATGTAATTATCCTTTTGGAAATACTTAATAAGACTATCAAACATGTCAGAGACATTGGATTAAGTTTGTTTTAACTTGTAGAGACACTCTCGCTTCTCTAATAAGCTCACACTTGTTGCTCACTGAAATTTCAACAAATTTTTTGTACACGCTGTTCTTAAACCTTAAAACTTAACGTTGAAGAGTGATAATTGTTTGTATTACAAATATGAAATGTATGTTTAAGAAGAAAGGTCTATTGGCCCAGTGAATGAGTATTACGATCAGAAGAAGAAAAAAAAAGGCTTCTAGGTTTGTTTGTGAGAAAGAATTGTAATTAAGATTTCATCACATTATTAAATATATGGTGAAAACATTTGTATATATCCGACAGACATAATGCATTTGGCTCGGACTGTTAATGTACATTAAGAGTACATCGTTACCATAGCATTTCGACATGTTTCCTGTCAATTTCAGCAATGCGACCCTTGGTATGATTTCAGATCTAGATTTGATCTCACACTCATGGTCAACACTGTACGTCCTTGTGGTCAGGGTGTATTTAACTCAAGGATTCTGTGTCCTGGGTATAGTCACTAGCTTCATGTGTACCGCAACCTTCATCAGACAGGGAATCAGTGACACGGTCAACGTGGGTCTTCTTGGGCTTGCTCTGTCCGACTTGTTCTCCCTCGTGACTCTCTCGTGGCTCAACGTCTGCTACGAGCCATCCTTCGACTCGCTAGACCTTCCTTTTATCCCTCTAGATGTCGCTTATCTGACCGCGGGATGGCCTCACGTGTTTTTCACGCGCATTACCACGTGGATCACTGTGTACATTACACTGGAAAGGTGTTTCTGCATTGCTGCTCCTATGAAGGTCAAAGCTGTGTTCACACCGAGGCGTACGGTCATGTACATTGTTGGAGTCTACCTTGTCATGTTTGCCAGCGTCTTTCCAATCTACTTCACTGCCAGATTCGCCAACAAATTTGTGTCACAGAAAAATATAACTCTGCTGGGGATAGTCTTCATCTCAGACAGAAATGATATTGAGACCGTATCGTTTCACATCAACAATATACTGCCTTTGACAGCTTTCATATTAATCATGGTAGGCACGGCCATCTTGACAAGAAAGTTGCAGCAAATTTCAAAATGGCGGCTTAAAACTGTAGCATTGAACAAATCGGAAGAGATGTTGTCTAGAGACACAAAAATTGTGAAAATGATCGTTTCGATATCTACTATTTTTATTCTCTGCTATTTGCCAGGAACTCTTGTATTCATCTGGATGATGATAGACCCAGAACTCAGGATTGATGGCCAACATTCATATCTGTTTGAAGCAGCATTCGCTACCTTGTTTCTACTGGAAGCTCTTAACTCCTCTGTCAGTATATTTGTATATCTTGGAACCAGTACAAAGTTTAGACAGACATTTTGGGTTTCTTTTTCCTGTAAACTTGAAGTTTAATTTTTTGTTAGCTATAGTTAAAATTAGCAACTAACAACTCTTAATTTAGAACAAGGTTACAAAGATAGCTTGTGTGGAAACTCAAAATCAGAATCGGCCCCGAAGTGTTCCACACTGAATATGTAGCGTATGTCCTATAGTGATACAGTCTCCTGTGATTTTTACAAGTAATTGTGATTAGTTGTAAAATTGGTGTATTTTTATAACAAAAAAAAAACTGCTTGCAAATTTATTTTTTAAAAATAAATGATTCGCTTTCTGAAAAAAAAAAAAAGAAAATTAAAAAAGAGCTTGTTTTATAGGTAGCTGTATCAATTATTTTGGATTAGTCGTGTACTTAAATTTGTGATACATCTAGACTATTCTAGACTAACTGTTGTTACTATATCTGTTCAATTAGAAATATTTGTATAAAGCTAATATCAACTCAATAAAAACAAGGTTACAAAGACAGACTTAAAATCGGCCCCCGAAGTGGTCCGCTCAGGCAGGTAAAAAGGGGGTTTCAAT
Source organism: Biomphalaria sudanica (assembly GCA_036873155.1). Classification (NCBI taxonomy): domain Eukaryota; kingdom Metazoa; phylum Mollusca; class Gastropoda; family Planorbidae; genus Biomphalaria; species Biomphalaria sudanica. The sequence continues at coordinate 464,868 of JAZGLO010006688.1, forward strand.
AATTTCAGAATCAGAAACTATGAACTATAAACTATCAACAACTACAATCCAAAAAAAAAGAGACGTGCTCGTGTTGCCGATACTGTTGTATTGTTAGTTCGACTAACGACCTGATACCACAGTGCATTCTTAATATTCATATGTACTCAATGAACTGGTATATAATTAAATTCTTGGTGTCACTTACAAAGACCTCATCACGAATGAAGAGATTAGAAGAAATAATACAGCAAATGGACCCCCACGATGGTCACATCACAAAGTCCTCAGGGCTTGCAAAGACCTTCCTTCAGGGAACAGTACCAGGAAGAAGATGAAGAGGAAGACGGAGGAAGCGATGGGAAGACAACATCAAAGAATGAACAGGCCTGTCAACGGTCCAACAAACTAAGGAATAGGTCAATGTGTAATCTGAATCTGGTCTAACTGATGTTATTGATTGATTATGTAATCGATCTATTATTTTACGCCAATCATTCCTTCAAAGCCTCAACAAATACAACTTTCCCCTATATTTACGTGTTCCGTTGTTTGCACAGTTGGTTTTACACATTAAATATTTTGCTTTCAGAAAAAAAGTAACCGTTACATCAGAACTTTGAAAGTTCTAAAATTTCACGTCGGATTTTCAATATCTTTTCTAGTTTAGAAGATCTAAACGGGATGGACGACGGACAGACAGACCACACAAAACTATTAGCGACTATTCCCCTTTCTGGGAATTAAGATATTGGTAATTAATTATTTTGTTTGGTATCTCGAAAAAAGGAAAGAAATTTCACTTGACTGAAGTGGTGGTTAAAGCTGAACTAGTTCTTTTTATAGGTCGTCGGCACTCTAAATTATAATAAACAATATATAACTATACAATCTTCTCTAGTTATAAGTACCTGACTAGCAGGGTGGTTAGCATGTCTGCCATAGGAGTCTCGAGCCACGAGTTCAAATTCAAATCGTTCACCTTTATTTTAAATGCTTTTAAAAACCAATTAGCCTACTTAAATATCCACCCAGATATTCCTTTCTCCCCCCCCCCTCCTCCACTAATTGTCCCTATTGGCCCAGATAATTGAAAGGATCACACTTTCGAGAAAATTAAAAGCATGAAATAGCGCTAAATAAAAAAACAATTGGTAAAACTATTGTTGTAACTCTAAGGTAGGCACTCAACGAAAGGCAGAAGGTAACATTAAACTAGGTATTTATTTACAGTACAAACAGGCATGGACTTCAGCCATCAAGTCCCAGAATGTCCTATCTCAAGTGACACCAGTCCTTTCCTATCTAAATACCAATACAGACCACCGACACACTTCCCAGTGCCGCCCCAGGTCCTCAACACTGTTGATAGATAGCACAAATGACGTTCTCTCGAGTCAAGACAGTTTAGACTTCCATCACTTTAGCCGAATCCACAACAGTCCTTCTTCCTGTCTAAACATGTCTTCTACTACTTGTGTTGAATGGCGCTCTGATGCGCACCATCAGTGTTACAACAATAGTTTTGATCGCACAGATTTATTGTTGTTGGTCTAAATTCATAACAAATTTAATAACATGACTGATCCAAAGTAATTGATACATTTACACTTCGTATAAGCTTTGTTTTTTTTTAAGTATTTTTTTTAGTTGTTTCTTATTATCAATAGTAATCCTAGATTCCTCTTCCTCTTCGTTCTCAAATATATGTTGAAAGGTTCAATAGTCCTAGATCTGCCAACTCTCTGGTGATGCTCCACAAGGGTAGAAATGTCACTAGTCCCTATTATTAGCTTCCGGAACAATTTGTTGTCTGTAATTGTAAGTGCACGTGTCATTCAGCTGTCTCCGGTTCTGAGACGAAATATTATATGTTGATAAATATCGGGACAGCTTGTAAAAGGCATCTTTTTTCTTGAACTTTGTGTGAGAGCTGGTCCATTCTCGTTAATTCAACTCTGTTTTTACAAAGCTTATATCAACACTCTTTCTGTCTGGTAAAAAGTTTGTACATGTTATTTCTCCGACACCCAATCTCGGATCAAGCTGAAATTTGAACAAAATATATATTTCTTGTACTTAGCAACAAGGGAATCAATAAAAACAAAGTAATCAATTAGTTAATTTACTATTGGTAATTATTTATTTTGTTTGGTATCTCGAACAATGGAAAGAAATTGCACTTGACTGAAGTGGTGGTATAAGCTAAATTAGTTCCCTTAAACTATAGGTCGTCGTCTGATGCTAAGTGAACGCAAACATGAAATAGAAACGATAACTATACAATCTTCCATGTTCATACACTCTTGGCTGGCAGAATGGTTACCATGCTTTCTTGAGAAGCCTGAGAAGTTCGAATTCAGGTAGTTTACTTTTTTTTTATTACGGTACATTTAAAAAGGATCAAACGATTACACTGTTCTCACCTCTTTCTAACTGGTCCAGCTGGTTCAGACAAGTGATAGGATCATAGCGTATTAAGAAATGAAATCTAAAAGCTTGAAATTGTGCTAAACAAAATAGTTGGTAACAATATTTCTAATCGCACAGATTTATTATTGTTATTCTAGATAATTATAAATTTAATTACATGACTGATCCAAACTAATTTATACACTAAATATAAGCTTTTTAAAAAGTTTTTTTTTTTATTTTGCTTTTTTTTTTAATTTTATTTCAAACTAAAAGTTATAATCTCAATAAACACTCCTTCATTTTTTTTTAACAATTTTTTTTACATTTATATTAAGCATTTATGTAGGTCTAGCTTAGGGATTCATTGTAAGTTTTTAGTATAGGCTATAAGAGGGTCCCCGGGTCAAAAAAAAGTTCCTCTGGTCTAGAACGTCTAGTCACTCTATTGGTTAGTTCGCTTGGCACAGCGTTGCTGCTATGCGGAGTTGTCGTATCGGAAGGTCACTGCTTCGCGCCATGGTCAGTGCTGACTGCTGACCCTTATTTTGTTATATTTAATTCACCATTTTCTCTCATTAAAAATGTGGTCCCTAGTGTTGTCTTTATACATAGGTAATACCTGTACATTATTAAATGTTTCTGTACTGAGCTTCACCTTTGGATTTACGTTGAAAGGGAAAGGCGAGGAGCGGAATTCCTATATTTGACTTATAATGTTACAATCCAAGATCTACCATCTAGCGCAGTCTACAGTAGGCAATAGGAATGTAACACTTTCTCTCCGTAATCATTTTCCTCGTTTCGATAGTATTATTAGTTTTGCTCATTTGTATTTCACTTCAATAACTTTTTTTGTTTATTATCAGAAAATGTTAAATTTGGTATTGAATTCTTAGAGAATGATCTTTTGACACAACACAAATTAAAGTTTATAAATCCAAAACCCATTGAGTTTAATAAGGAGAGACAGAAATCAACAATTATTTGGCATATATAGCGCATGCCATGTAGGGCAAGAAAAGTATCGAAAAGAGAAGTCTCTTGATGGTTGCATCAAAGCGAGAAGATCTATGATTATTATTACACATAGAATAGACATGGACAGTTGCCTCTTTCAACATTCTATCTCCAGGAAATCCAAATTAGCTTCACAGTTTGGAGTAGGTCTAATCAGCAAGTGATGATTGTATCAAACTGATAACTTTGGTTACCAGACGTCTGGCAAAAGGAGAACATGTCCTCTTTATTTTTTTAGGTCTCGTCGTCCGGCATTCATAGGCCCAAATTGTAAAAAACGTCCAGTTTTCACTCTGTTATTTATTGCAACGGCATATTATCCGAAGAATGAATTAAATCTTTCATATCCTCTGATTTAATTGATGCATTGCAATGCATACCACAAGGCCGACCTTAGGTAATTGAATTAAAAGACCGAAAAATACACAATGAATTGTAACCGTCCTCTATCTATGTCTAAACAAATACGTTTCATTCATACAGCTCCGATAGCGTTAATGTCCTTCATAGACGATTCAGGATCACCAGACTGGATATAACGTTTCGATATTTTACCAAAAAGGAAGAAGCAATGATCTTCCAAGTAGATCTAAACATTCTAGAATAGATCTCGAATCATGGTAAGATTTAGAGCTAGGCTAGTAGACGTAGAGTTCTGCTATGTTTGAGAATCCATCCATGTTTCGTAATTTTTGTTTTGTTTGAGTTTCTATTGAAAAGCTGTGTGTGTGTGTACCACACAAAACCCGCCCCCCCCCCCCGCCTTGGTTAGTGGACTTTGGTGACTGTCGTTTGCTTTTTGTGTGTGTGTGTGTAAGCTCCCCTGGAGGTCGATTTTATTTTCAAAATCCAACTTGGTTGCGCTTGGGCAAGTGATGGTTTAACATTAAATATCAGCTACAATAAACTAAATGAAAACAATGAAAACAGTTACAAATTCCACACTTTCAGGCTCTATGTTCACAAAGGCATAAAAAAAAATACAGTACATAAGGTTACACTTTGACCTGTGACAATGGTTTATTCAAATATTTAGCTTTTCATTACACTGCATACATCTGAAAGTTTGCTATATATAGATTTGCCTCCATATATGACAATCTGCAATGTTAGAATTAGTGTGCAACTTTTGCAAAGCTTATTCTGTCACTCTGTCTGTCTGGTAAAAAGTTAGTACACGTTATTTTTCTCACACCCAATCTCGGATCAAACTGAAGCCTTGCACAATTATTCATTGTCATAGACAAGATTTAAATAATAAAAATACCACATGTTTTATTAATTAGTGTAATTAATTATTTTTGTTTGATTCCAACAAGGGAAACGAATCCTTCGGAATTCACTGATAAGGCTAAATAAGTGTCCACATTATTTCACCCACAACCATTCTTGAATGAAGTTGAAACTTTAAATAATTATTTATAGCATCTAACAAAACACGAATCAATAAAAACAAAATTAACCAACTAGTCAATTAATTATCGGTAATCGATTTTCAGATTGTGCGCTTGTTTGTTTAACAGAAACATTACTTGCGATAGGATCTGGTTGTGATTTGATGGATTGAAAAAACATTTTGAAAAATGTCTGTCTAAACTTTGTACTGGTTCCAAGATAAACAAATATACTTACAGAGGAGTTAAGAGCTTCCAGTAGAAACAAGGTAGCGAATGCTGCTTCAAACAGATGTGAATGTTGGCCATCAATCCTGAGTTCTGGGTCTAACATCATCCAGATGAATACAATAGTTCCTGGTAGGTAGCAGAGTATAAATATTGTTGACAAAGAAACGATCATTTTCACAATTTTTGTGTCTCTAGACAACATCTCTTCTGATCTATTTACCGAAGATGTTTTAAGTCGCCATTTTGAAATTTGCTGCAACTTTCTTGCCAAGATGGCCGTGCCTACAATGATTAATATGAAAGCTGTCAAAGGCAGTATATTGTTGATATGAAACGATACGGTCTCAATATCATTTCTGTCTGAGATGAAGACTATCCCCAGCAGAGTTATATTTTTCTGTGACACAAATTTGTTGGCGAATCTGGCAGTGAAGTAGATTGGAAAGACGCTGGCCAACATGACAAGGTAGACTCCAACAATGTACATGACCGTACGCCTCGGTGTGAACACAGCTTTGACCTTCATAGGAGCAGCAATGCAGAAGCACCTTTCCAATGTGATGTACACAGTGATCCACGTGGTAATGCGCGTGAAGAACACGTGAGGCCATCCTGCGGTCAGGTATCCTATCTCTAGCGGTATGAACGGAAGGTCACGAGAACTAAAGTCAGGGGTGTGCAAGACGCTGAGCCAGGACAGAGTGACGAGGGACAGCAGATCGGACACAGCTAGGGCCAGAAGCCCTGTGTTGACCGTGTCGCGAAGACCTTGGGCTACAAAGGTGACGATGCAAAGAACATTGGTCACGACACCGAGGATACAGAGTCCTTGAGTGACAATAACTCTGACTATAACTAAGAATATGCTTAGTTGATCATTGCTGACTGCAGATATGGGAATGTCATGCAAGGACAGAATGTCTGGAAACTGTATTGATGTTTTATTCATGTTCTGGTACAGCGACCTCTCTAGGCTGGGTGGATATTAGTGATTGATATTCAGAAAATAGTATTATTGTCTTTTGTTGATTCTGAAATATTTGTAGAAGGAAAACTATGACTATATAGTCCATTGACTATAGAAATGTCATCAAACTTATCTGTTGCCTTAGTAAAACATAAATTTAAGAAATAGATTATCATAAAAAGAAACAAGATTACAAAGACAGTTTGTGTGGAAACACAAACTCAAAATCGGCCCCCGAAGTGGTCCACCCAGGCAGGCTTCAATATTTTCAGAAAAACATCCAAATGAAATTATATTAAAGACAAATGAGAGAGAAGAATGGAGAAAGAAGGTTGACAAATCTTGTGTAGTGCCCCAACGGTACAGCAGATCAAAGGATAGGTGCAAGTGAATGCAAAGTTAGATGTGAACCTGGCCTAACTAGTTCCCCTTTCAGACCTTGTGGTCTATAGGGCAGATGATGTAAAGTTCATCTGTTTTTGTGGCCTACGGTTAACGAGGGTGTCATGTAGCCAGCACAACGACCAACCGCCTTTACTTTTCCCCAACTAATATCAGGTACTCATTGGAGCTGGGTGGACTCAGAGGCGCCTAAGGATTCCGAAGTTGAAAATCCCAGTCTTCACCAGGATTCGAACCGCTCAGCTACCGCGCCTCAGCTGGCCTAACAAAAGTCTTATAATTGATGTAATTGTTTTCAAAAGGCTCGATCTCTTATACGTGCTCAAAAAAATATATAGGAAGTCCACATTTTAAAAAAGTTTACGTAAATGATATTTATGAGATTACTATTCGTTCTAATTTAGGTCTAACTTATAATGCATACTAATTAGCTTTTTCTCTTTAAAAAACTGTTTGCATAACTGATTTTAAAATTAGATTTTTCGCTTTCAGAAAAAAAAAAGTAGCCGTTGCATCAGAACTTTGAATGGTCTAAAATATTGTGGTGTCGGATTTTCAATATCTTTTCTAGTTTACGAGATCTAAACGGGACGGACGGACAGACGGACGGACAGACGGACAGACATTTCGCACAAAACTAATAGCGTCTTTTCCCCTTTCGGGGGCCGCTAGAAAAATGGTTTGATCATTACTGTGTGTATGATTTAATGAATAGATGTAGCTTTTTTCTTTTCTCTCTCTCTCTCTCTCTCTCTCTCTCTCTTTCTCTCTCTCTCTAATGTGCCCTTCTCGTTCCGCTTACATCTGAAGCATAATTAAAAAACGATGACACATAAGCATAAACACAGCCCATATTACATCAATCAAACAAGACACATCTTTAGCCTAAAGCTACGATTAGACCAACTACAGTTTCATACCTTTCAATGTAACAATAATAAACTAAACTAAACCACATTCCATCTCCTAATAAGTATTAATAAACTTCCTCATCAAGCTCACTTACTATGCTTTAAATTATGTGAATGTTTTTTTAGCGGGTAACAGTGGGACCATCAGCAGTTCATCACGTGGGATGTCATATGACTAACAATCACATGCAAAATAGCGTTGCTTAAAATGGGGGGGGGGGGGGGGAGAGAGAGAAAAGAAAACAACTTCCTTTCTATTTTGTATGAAAATGTTGCACTAATGACCAGTGATTAGGCCTACGTTTTAAAGAGCATGCCACATATTAAATGAGCAATTTTTAACTGGGAATAGAATTTTTTTAAGTTACAAAAGTTACAGTAAGTGAATTAGACAATGAGCCATGTTTATAATATCAAACTTAAACTAAAGCCACTTATGAAGCTGCCAGAGTCTTTTTTTAGGATGGTGTCAAGAGATCTAATTATTGAACGATTGAGCTTTCATATAATCCTTTTTCGTCTTTACAACAAACTTTCGAGTTTTAGGCCTATAAGCAAAGTAAATAATCCATTATCTGTGTAAATCAATCAAACATTTTTCACTAATTTTCTCTCTCTCTCTCTCTCTCTGTTGTCTTTACTTCTTTTCGTAGCAAGTTCTAACTTTCTTCTATTTCACTCAGCTAGTAGTAAAATGACTAATATGCTAATCACATAAATTCGATATTCACTGGACCGCTTCAGGCTTTTACCTAAATTATTAGTAAATTACAATAGGCCTACTAATTGTTATTAAAAAATTGTCAGCATTTTTAGACTTTTTGTTTACTTTCATATGTGACGATGCCCAAAGATTGTATCAATGGTTATAATAAAGTTATATATTGTACTTTCTAAAACTAAGAATTCTACTGACACAGTATGGAGCTTGATACTTGCCACATTGGCGTGTTGATAAAAAGACAAACTTGTATTTGCTATGATTCAATGATACAAGGCATGTCCACAGACCTACATGTTGGCACGCCTTACAACTCTACAATATTATTTCTGGTCCACAAAGAATCTATCATTACAATCTTATCTGTATTCTTCAAGGCATGCACAGTTGAACCTTTGAATGTATAGATCTAGATTTAATGACTTCTAATCTATTTCTTTGAAAGTAATTAATTTTAATTGTTGTCTTTATAGCAGATTATTGAGATTGTTTTAATTATCTCTCTTGAAATAAACGGTATAGAACAAATCGACCGATTCATACTGATACTTTTAAAAAAAGTAAAATTAGAAAGCTAAATATCCTTTGATCAAATAATAGAGAATACATCTAAATAGCCTATAACTTAACAAGATATTGTCTAGTGTTTACCGGTGTCTGTTTATAAACATCCCAAAAACCAGATCTATATACTCTAGCAATAGGGAGGTGTATAATTATCGTGGAGCTGCAGGAACTCACAATTACGGTGACAATGTTTCGTTTACTGAATGTAGGCCTAAGTGGTAGTTTGTTGTCTTCATTATTTTTTACTTTTAAAAATTGTTTGCATAATTATTCATTATTATTGCAATAAACTTCTCAAGGTAATAGTTATATTCTACAACTGCTTATCTGTAGGCTGTTATTATAGTCAGAACAAACTCGTAAGGTCGATAAACTATAGGTTCACCTTCAAATACCATCGACCTTTATGCCTATATAGCCTGGGAATGGGAATCTAAGGATTAACAAATATAGGCCGAATAAGATGTGCACGTGAAGAGATCATGTGATAACAAGTAGGTTGATATGTATATATACAGTGATTTTTTTCTTGTAAAAAAAAAAATAGGTACTATGTGATGGATTGCCTAACGTTTAATTACTAATACATTAATATAAACGTTATTATACAAGAAAAGTATTTTTTTTCCACACATTGAAAAAGGTGATATACATTTCATTTGAAAAGACAGCTACCTCTAGTTCCAGAGTTCTGAGTTTGAGGTTTGAGTTTAGGCACATCGGCACAATTTAGGCCATGTCGTGCCCTCCAGAGTTCTGAATCTAACGTCTGTTCTGTTGTAACAGAGAAATAAATAAAATATTGTAGACATAAATAATAACAATTAATGAACAGAGACTTTGTGTTGATTTAAGCTGACATTGAAGACTACCATTTTATTTCGTCACATCCTTTCAAGTACTTTCTCACAAAAAACATTCACAACAAACAATGACGTAATGTAAACATATTAGCACATCAGTTTGTCATTTGTTATGTAAGATTTACATAAATTTCATTTACATTTGCTATATAGATTCTACTTGTTTGGAAATCGTAATCCCTCGAAGCTGAGGTTATAGTATGACCAACAACAGAAAAAAGCACCATTTATATGGTGTGTGTTTGTGTGTGTGTTAACTAATGTAATTTTTAGAAAGATTAACGGCATAGGAGTATCTCAGTATATTCTTCTTTGTAGTTGTCATAAGAGTTGAGTCGAAGACTATTAGCCGATGGAAGCGCCTCTCTATCTGCCTGTCTGAACAACTGTTCTTTCTGAAGACTGGGAGAGATCCAAGAAGACGTGAATTTGTTACATCCCTATTACCGATAACTCGTATCCCAAGACGCTCGAGCTAGTGGCGTGGCATCACATTCCTTCTCAGTACTAAATCAGTCGTGCTGGTGTCAGAAATGAAACTGATCCCTAAGGAACTGTGTGTGGATTGCGGCATGTTTGTTGTTGGTGCTCTCTTCCATCCCCGCCAGTGCAACGAACTCGATCCTTAGGCATCCTAACGGAGGTTCTGTTTTGCTTCCCTATTTGCATAATCGTCTCTTCTAACGACCGTTTCCAGCCTGGCGCCACGTTAATACTGCAAGGCGTTGCCCAGATGTGAATGTGATTTGTGATTTGTGATTTGTGATTTGGGCACATCGGCACAATTTAGGCCATGTCGTGCCTGCAGTCCCTCAAGGGCCACTCTCCCTCCACACAACAAAGGTCAAATTCTATACCGTCAAATAATTAAAATCAAGGTCTATTTACAATTAAAATAGTAGAGGTAGTAAAAATTTAATAATTTGGTAAAAATATAATGTAAAAAGTACAGAGTTTAGAAATCAGATCTTCGTAGACAATCCCACTTCCCGGATAAAGCCCAGTACCTTCCCAGGGTCGACATTATTGAATAGTGTTTTTAAATTAGTGGCTCTAAAATATTTTCCCCTGACATCCTGGTATCTGGGGCAGTCAATGAGGATATGTTCCACGGTGAGGCGAGAGTCACAATAGTCACAAAGTGGGGGCTCTTCTTTCTTCAGAGATGTGAATGTACAAAAGGGGATGGCCTGATGAAAGAAGGTAGAAACGTAAGGGAAACTTGTAAGACGAGGCAGACGTAAAGACGTGTGATAAGACACAGACGTAAAGACGTGTGATCAGACACAGACGTAAAGACGTGTGATGAGACACAGACGTAAAGACGTGTGATACGACACAGACGTAAAGACGTGTGATAAGACACAGACGTAAAGACGTGTGATAAGACACAGTCGTAAAGACGTGTGATAGGACACATACGTAAAGACGTGTGATAAGACACAGACGTAAAGACGTGTGATCAGACACAGACGTAAAGACGTGTGATCAGACACAGACTTAAAGACGTGTGATGAGACAGAGACGTAAAGACGTGTGATGAGACAGACATAAAGACCTGTGATGAGACAGACGTAAAGACGTGTGGTGAGACAGAGACCTATAGACGTGTAAATGTTGTAAGATAAAACAGAAAGTATCAAATGAGTTTGGTTTTATTTATTTATAATTCTTTGGCATCTTTTAACCCTTAAAACGCGTGTGGTAGTTTAGCCTCTAGACATCAGAATTTTGTATGCACTCATTATAAAACAGTTCAGCACTTTAAGGGTTAATAAACTTGCTTTATATGTTATATTTTTTACTTTGAGATTTAATGTCTGTAATTTATAAACAATTTTTATTAAAAGTCACGCTTTTACAATGCCCCTCTAATAGCTGGATAACTCTTCATGGGTTCAACATGGAAACTGGAAATTGGGCACAGTGGGGAACTTGAAAACGGCTCTAACGAGAAAACATTTTGAAACATCTTGTAAAACTTGTTTAAAATGTATAAACTTTTTTCTATCTTACTAACTAAATTTTGTTGAAAAGAACAGTAAGTGCATTTTAATGACTGCCTTCAACAGGCCTATGCAAATGTTAAGAGTTGGATTTGTTTTGAAGATTATTTGCGCCAAGTTCCAAAACCTGAAGTCACATGTTGAGTTTAGTCCAATAGCCTATGTAAGTCTATGCTTATTATAAAACGTTGGTTATGTTATGATTTTTACCTTTACCTTTACCTATCCCTTTGTCTGTTGGACCGTCGACCGTCTTCCTCCATTCCTCTCTGTCTTTTGCCTTAGTTAGAACCTCTTTCAATGTCAGGCCCGTCCATTCTTTTATGTTGTCCTCCCATCGCTTTCTCTGTATGCCTCTTCTTCTTTTTCCCTGTACTGTTCCCTGAAGGAAAGTCTTTGCGAGCCCCGAAGATATTGCAATATGGCCATAGATTTTAAGCTTGCGTTTTTTACGATAGTTAGCAGGTCATCATGGGGTTCAATCGCTGCAGTAATCCTGTCTCTAATCTCTTGGTTTGTGATGCGGTCTTTCAATGTGATACTTAGGATCCTTCTGTAGCATCTCAATTCCATTACTAGGATCCTCCTCTCTAGCTCTGCAGTCAGCGTCCAAGACTCACAAGCATATAAAAATGTGGCCATGACCAGGGAGCGCATCAGTCTGATTTTGGTGCCGAGGGCTAAGCCTTTGTCTTTTCATATTATTTTAAGTTTTGAAAGGGCTGCTGTGGGCTGTGCTATTCGGGCCAATAGTTCAGGTTTCGTTCCCTCATCTGAGACAATAGCTCCGAGGTATTTGAAGCTGCTAACACTAGTCAGCTTTTTACCTCCAATACTGATTCCCCTTTTAAAGCCCTGTTGGCTATTGGTCATAATTTGTTGTTTTTTTTCGGCATTTATTTGCATGCCATATGCTACAGAAGTCTTGTCAATGGCATGAGTCAATGCGCATCACCAAGTCAGCTAGTTCTTCTTCTGTCCCTGCTAGGCCATCAATGTCATCTGCGAAGCGCAAGTTAGTAATTCTTCATCCAATGCTTGCAGTCCCTTCATAGCCCTCGAGAGCATCTTCCATTATCCTTTCAAGGAAGATATTGAAAGTGTTGGTGAAGTATGCAGCCTTGTCTTACTCCAACTGTGGCTTTGAACCAGTCCCCAATATTATTGTTGAAGTACACCGCACTGGTGGCATCCTTGTAGAGGTTCTGGATAACTTTAATTATGTTTGTATTAATGTTGTACTTTTCCAGTGTCGCCCAGAGTGCCTAGTGCCGTATTCGATCGAAATCTTTCTTGAAGTCAATAAAGACATGGAAAAGATTTTCTTGGTGTTGGAGATATTTTTCACAGAGTATTCTGATATTTAGGATTTGTTTTGTTGTGCTGCAACCTCGTCTAAAACCCGCTTGTTCTTCTCATGATTTTGTCTGCTATGTTATGATTATTTGATGATTTAGATTATAGAAAAGTTTGGTTGTCCAGTTTACATACCGGACATCTCATCGTGTTATAGCCATTGAAACATAATTTATCAATGTCCAGTTTACTTCATCGCAGTGGCGTAGCTATGAATTTGCCATCATTTTGGGGCCCGGGGGCTTGACCTATTTGGGGGCCCCTCCATTTTGAGATGCGACGAAACAGGATGTTTTGGCTATGCATTTATTTTACCTTTAAAAAAAAATACATATCTATTTTTTTTTTGCAAACTTATATATAGGATAAGCCACATGGCTTAATGGGTGATATTAGAAACCATACATTAGTATGATGTAAAGTGGTATAACAGTAATTACACAACAAAAGTACATCCAAAATCTAATGGACTATAAATGTGTGTTCTTCCCTAAAGCAAATATGTTTTAACACCAACACATGTGCAAAAAAAAAATAAGTAGGCCCTATTAATCTTTTTAAAGGCACGTTAAATTGAACATATATAATGTGTCTAACACAGTCTGGGCCAAAACGTCGCAGACCGAGATGTGATATTATTGCATAAGACGATTTTTTAATTTAACTCTTTCTCTACGTAATTATTGCTCTCGTTCCAATAGTAATATTGGTTTTGCTCATTTGTATTTCACTATCCTGTTATGATTTAACTTCAATAACTTTTTTGTTTGTTATCAGAAAATGTTATATTTGGTATTGAGTTAGGCTCTAGGAAAATGCATGCTCTTTTTACTCAACACAAATTAAAGTTTATAAATTCGAAAATCAATTTAGTTTAATGGGAGTCAAATCAATGTTAGGAGAGAAATTGGTAAAAAAAATTCCATAGAAAAAAACAACCGACACGATACGGAAAGAAATACATTGAGTGATTACAACACAAGCACATCTTATTCAGCACTGGGACAGTGTCACAAAAAGTTTTGTGATACTGGTATTAAAATCAGGCATGTCAAACTCATTAGAATCTTTGGGCCTCATAAAAAAACTTACTATGACCTGAAGGGCCGCAGCCAAAATAAGTTGAAAAACATAGCCTACTAGTTTTATCTAAACAAATACTTTGCATCAGCATCCTCAGCCCCAGGAGACAAAGACAGTAGTAGTACAAGAAAAGGGAATCCAAAAAATATTAGCCAACAACAAACCGAATAAAGCATCTGGACCTGATGGTATTCCAGCTAGATTACTCTAAGAACTAAGCAATGAGCTAGCACTAGTGTTCAAAATACTTTTTCAGGCATCTCTTAACCAGGGCAGAGTACCAAGGGATTGGAAAGAAGCTAATGTCACCCCCCCCCCCATTTAAAAAATCTGACCTAGGAAACTACAGACCAGTATCACTTACCAGCACCACATGTAAATCCTAGAAAACATAATATGTAGCAACATCATAAACCACTTAGACAAACATAATGTCCTTACTCCATACCAACATGTTTTTAGGAAATATAGATCACGTGAAACACAACTAATAGAACTAATTGATGATTTTTCAAAAGGTTTAGATAAAAGTGAGCAAATAGATGCTATCTTACAAGATTTTTCCAAAGCTTTTGACAAAGTTCACCACCAAAGTTTGCTTTAAAAAATTAAAATACTTTGGCATTAATGATCCATTGCATCAGTGTATTAAAGATTTTCCTTATAGGGAGAGAACAAACTGTAATAATAAATGGCTCTAAATAAACACCAATAACAATAAACTCAGGTGTACCTCAAGGAACAGTCTTAGGTCCACTACTATTTTTAATATAAATAAATGATTTACCAAATTGCATTACTTCAGGAACAAAAGTCAGATTATTTGCAGACGATTGCATAATATATAGAACAATAAAAACAACACAAGACACAGAAATTTTACAAAGAGAATTAGATGAATTACATAAGTGGGAATCAAATTGGAGCATGTCTTTCCACGAAGAAAAATGTCAGTTATTAAGAGTAACAAAAAAACTAAAACAAATTAATTCCACTTATCTTATTCATGGTAAACCAGTAACACAGACTAAAAACGCAAAATACCTAGGTGTTATAATAAATGAAAAAAATGTCATGGAATCCCCATATTGATGAAACTATTTTAAAAAATCAAACAATGCATTAGGGTTTATTAGAAGAAATTTCTATAAATCAAATAAGAACATAAAACTAAAATGTTATTTAACCTTGGTTAGGCCAATAATAGAATAATTATGCATCCTCCGTTTGGGACCCCTCAACTCAAGAAAACATTAAGAAACTGAAACAGACACAAAATAGAGCAGTGAGATTCATAACAAAGGAATATTCACATTTGACAAGAGTAACACCTTTAGTAAAATCACTAAATTTAGAAAGCCTTCAGGATAGAAGACTTAAAAGTAAAGTAGCAATTATACATAAAACACTGAACCATAATCTTCAGATACAAAAACAAAATCTAATAAAATACTCAGAAAGGCACAAAGATAAAGCAATATTCCTCGTTACATATGCTAGGACTAATTTGTACAAAAGCTCCTTCTTCCCTAGCGCTTTTAGAGCAGGGAATGGGTTGCCTGAGCTAGCCAGGAAAACCAGTGACTTGGCGGAGTTTGGGTCATTGGTTAAAATGCATGACTAAATGCATGACGCGTAGGACGTAATCATCTTTTTTTTTAAGTAACGTCTGTATCATATAAAATAAGATAACATAAATTAGAAACAATACAATAGAATACAATAATTAATGGAATACCTGTCACTTAGCTAAATTTGTAGTAGGCCCTACTATTTTGTTAATTTAAAATTTCTACGATAGCGTATTATTTTCGTTGTCCTGATGCTTGACATCTTTTCTGGGATACAAGGTTATTAATGTCAGTTACTGACACTTTCATCACAGATGACAAATTTTGATCAGATAATCTCAAACAGTGAAGTGTTTTTTGTAGCTTTCATTATGGAAAAGAACTGCTCACAGAGATAAGTGCTTGCAAACATAGCAAGAATTCTGGCTGCAAATGCCCGCCATTTAACGTACTGTTCTGGTAAATAGCTAAGCTTTTGGCACATACACTTCTATTGCTTCGCTTCCAACAAAGAATCTGACTGCAGTTCTATCAGCTCTAGTTGCACATTACCAGCAGCAACTGAAAATGGAGATACAAACAACGAAAATTCTTGCTCGTGTGAAACGATGTCACGAAAACGGTCATTGAAAGCATCTAATAACGATTCCAGGTGTAGGACATATTCACCAAATGTTGCAGCCGTATTTAATCTTTTTAGTTCCTGGCACGTTCAGAAACAAGGTTTTCTCTTGATATTTAGTTTATCCACAGTCGTAATTTTGCTTGTAAGCACTTCACATCATCACACGCAGTTGTGACAATTGTGTCTTTACCTCGTATTTTCAAATTCAAATCTTGCAGGTGACCAATGAGATCAACTGCAAATGCCAAATCCTAAACCCATTCGTCAGTATGGAAATGTTCAACAGGTTCACTTTTCATGTTCAGAAACAATACAATTTCCTCACGCAGTACAAAAAATCTCTTCGATACATTATGATAGGATAGCCACAGCTTAATAATTTAACACTAGTTTGATCATTCTTGGGGTGGCAAGGGGGCCGCAAGCAAAGTGGCAACAATGTTTGAGATACCTGTATTACAGCATTTGTTATACACGTACGTCAATGTCCACGTATCATAAACATGGGTGGAATAATATCCAAACAGAAAAACATTTTTAAAAAAAGGGGAAAGATCAAGAAATCGATTCATTGAAAATAAGGAACCAGACGAGTAACACTTGGTATAGATTGAAGTACCACACAGGTAGGCCTACCACAGTTTGAAAAGCACTGACCAAGATCCCAATGGCGCTGTTCCTGCTCCTGAATAGAAGGGATGCTTAATTAATGCTCAGAATTTCTTTCTTTTTTTTTTATAGGCCCTATTAGATCTACAAGACACTCATATGCCTTTAGGGCAGAGTTTCTAAATTATTTTTTTTGACTCGGGGACCCCTTTATATAGTCAAACTTGCCCACGGAACCCTGGCTAAAAAGCTTGTAGTTCTAGTGAAGAAGGTATTTTAATCTTATACAATATTCATCTTTCTGCGGACTCCCTTCGGTTGTTTCGTGGATCCTTGGGGTCCGCGGACCACAATTTGAAAAACACTGCCTTAAGGCTTTTATGCCCTATCTTTTCTTAAATTGCCATCTACGTAGTCCTTTTGTGTTGGCAATACTGTAGGACTATAGGTGTTACGTGCACAGCATAGGGTGAATGTGGAATGGTGCGAATACGTGTTGAAAGGGTTAGAGAGAGAGAAAAGAATTTTAAAAAATGGAATAATGTAAACGAAGTTATTATTGATGCATTATTAATGGTTTCTCAAGATTAAAGTCTTCATAATTTACTATGTATGAGTATGTTGGTCACGTTCGGTTGAAACATATTTTAAATCAAAGCATTGTTCCGATATTTACACGCAGCTGGTATACAGCTGAAAGTAAGGTTTCACGTTTTCTTAGCTATATCATATAGCTAATATTAATATTAGTAATATAGCATTTTAAACCTTTTAATAAAAATTCATTAAAAAAATTAAATATGTTTAGTCGAAATAAAAAAAATGTTGGTGCATAATTAAGAGTTTCATCTGCTCGTAACAGTAGGCCTATAGATCGATGCTCTGGCTGCATAAGCTCTAATTAATTTTTAAAGTAGATTTTCAAACTATAGACAAGAAATATATTTGTTTTCGAATTTTATTTTTTTTTTAATGATTTTATTCTATTTTTAAATTTAGATCTTCATATTGCAATTTAAAGTTATTATATATTTAAGAAATATATTTTATTGTGAAATCATAAAAGGCTTAAAAAGGAATTGATAAATAGAATGAGTAAATAATAGAACTAATTAACTATCACAAATTTGATAAAAGTAAAAAATAATCATCATTTAATATAAATTGATCTACATCTAATTTTAATTTATAGTGAAAAACTGCGAGTTTAAATTATCAACCATAGCTGTGACTGAATCTAGAACGTCCAAATCTACTTTCCTCGTACTGTCTTCTCGTATGTTGTTGTATTTTTTGTTTTGTTTTTAATAATAATATGCCCCGCCCCCTTTTTCTGTCGCGAGTCAAGAGTTACCTCCTGATTTAATCAATGGATAGTGCGTCGTTCGGGGGTACAAGAAATTTGTCAACATTAGAAAAGGAAAGTGCAGATCGAGAGCACGAATCGTATAATATGATTTCAGACCCAGGGGAACCGGAGTCTCAGCCACCTTTAACTTTCGCAGACTTGGGAATACCAACAAGTGAGCATGTGCAGGATACCGTCATTGGAAAGGTAGGCCAAAATATTTGACTTAAGTTTAATTATACTGAGTTAGTCTACTCTTAGTATTATTATTATATTCATACTCATACTAGATCTAGAATCTAGGTACTAATAATAATAATATTTAATAGTAATTGAGGCTATTGACATAGTTGATTAGATTCTAGATTTTGAGACTACTATAAATATAATTAAAAATAGATCTGCATCATCTCATGAGCTATCTTAATTTTTTTTTTAATAAATCTTATCATGACAATCATGTCCTATGATTTATTTAGATCTGGATCATTCATGATTATGTCATGATTATAATTAATTATTTACTAGATCTATCTAGTTACGTCTACTAGTAGTAAGTAGACTATAGCTCAAGTACTATAATTAGTATAATAATAGTAAGTAGTCTATAGTCACTATAGAACTATACTATATTACTATATCCCATACAATAGTATACTAGTAACTAGACTAGAGTACTAGAGTGACTAGATCTATCTATATATATATATATAATTCTCTTCTTCCCTAAACAGGTCAAACAAGAAGTAAAGGAAAGATCACTCTCTTATTTCTGCGGATAGTCATCCCACTAAAAAAAATAAGAAGAGGGGGGAGATAACACCTTTTCACAGCTCGCTACGGATGGCTGCGAGCTGGACTGTCAAACCCTGTCCACTCCCATCCCATACGGGAGGTTTGGACTAGGAAGTAAACTATTGTCAACTCTGAAGGAACATCCGAAACATGTAAAACATTTTACAAACACTAAATAGCAGGGCCGGACTTAAGCATTGTAGGGCCCTATTCGAATTGGATTTCGCGGGGCCAAGTTTGGGTAGGGAAGCGGACAATAAGTGAAATTTAAGAGTTTGTATTAGAAAATAAATTTGTCTCTGCATTTTATTCATTCTTTACTTTACGAGCCTTGCGTGTAGCAAAGTCATACAGTATATCATAATAATTCTGTTTCCCACATAGATCCCGCTCAATAGCAAGAATTACCAAATGTTTCAATCTATCTTTGAGAATTGTTGACCTCAAGTAATTACGGCTAATGCATAATGCCGTTTTTTTTTATTTATAGCGTGTAGGGTTGACATTTTCCATATCGAATGACACCCAAAAATTAAATTTTTTTAAAGTGTATTTTCGAATATTTTAAGGACTTTTTCGTATATTTTGCAATTTCGGGAGATAGGTAACTCGACAGGGGTGCGTGGAAATTGTTTTAAGTTATAAAATGGTTTAATTTAATAATTTATACACCTTGAATTAGATCGAGTTCCATGAAAGTGCGGATCCTTCGGTTACATTGGTTGCAGTGGCCTAAGACCGGCCCTGCAAAATAGCAGCGTATGCTATGCCGCCAGTCGACTAGTATACTTAAATATACTTTGTATACTTAAATATATCTTATATAATACAGACGTGTCGTTACTTCAAAAAAGAAGATGATTACCCAGAATGGCTAGATTATCTAGATCTGATGGTCACTACTAGACTCTACTCTTAGAATATATTGTTAATTATTAGATCTCTACTAACTATAGATCAGGGGGCGTTTTCGAGATTTTGGTGGCGCTGAGAGCCAAAGGGGCAGTAGAGGGGCGCTGGGCATAAAGACGGAAAGAAGAAACTAAAGGTGCTCTGAAACAAAACAAATTTTAAAAATCTTCAACATTAAAGCTGGGAAACTAAATATAGACAAATTAAAGTTAACTTGCTTCTAGTTTAAGAACAGAAACAGCGTTAAAAATTGAGTTCGGGAATCCCATTTTCTATTTTTAAATTCTTACTCTTTTGATATGATCTGAGAGTATTTTTTGTCCTTGGAACTCGCGCGTATAAACGTTTAAGATTTGATCAACAAAGTAGGTAATACGCCTTTTAGATTATAGTTTATTTTATCTACATATGTTAATATATTGATATGTAAATGTTAATTGCAAAAAACATTAAAGGTAACATTTAAAAGAATAATTTAACTTTTTTTTTAAAACAAAAAATATTGATAGAATGTTGTTACGAAAACTCACTGATATGTCATGTAATATTTCTTTGAGATTTAGTGAATTGCCACTAGAAAAAAGGTAAGTTCTACTTTGATGGCATTTTCAGATGAGGTTATGAAACCAAGTCGGCTTCACAAACATATAGCGATATCCAAAAATAATTTAAGAATATTTATGAACAATTATAAAAATCTACAATAAAAACAATTATAAAAACAAAATTGATTAAAACTAGATTTATTTTAAAACATATGTAACACACACACAAAAAGACTTTTTTTTCTATTAGAGATGAAATATTATTTCAAAATTGTCTAGTTATGTAGCTTATGAGGACATATAGGAAACCATCAGTGGTTGGACGCTACAATGACTTCATAGGTAATATAGAATAAAGAACAAATCTATTCACTATTCACCTTGTGAGTTATGATACACAAGAAAAGTTTAGCCCGCAATTTCATTTCTATTTGAATCTAATTATAAAACTTTAAATAAAATACAAACCCAAGCCAACAATAAGCGCATCTTTCAACAGTTTTGTGAAGCAAATGATGAAAAAGGTGTTAGACTCTTGTTGTAAACTGAAGTTCGCTGGATTTAGAAAGGGGTTTGTTAATTTTATGGCTCGTTTTTTTAAGCTCTTAAATAATTTTTTTTTTGAGAAACGGAAAGATTCAATAGTTGGCGATGACTTAAAGCAGGTTTAAAAAACATTGTTTTACATGGTAGGCATCTAACACAAATGAATGAAACGAACCTCCGACTGCTAGGAAAGAGATTGACTTTTATTGATAATCTCATTTTCTCTTTTATCGAGATATCAAATCTATTTTAAAGAGTTTTACGATCTCACATAACTTGTTTGTTGACAAATGAATTACTGCCCAAGGACACCGATTTATATGCAATTTACATAACAATGCTCTATGAAGAAATTAAGATTCGCTTCTAACATCAAAAAAAATATATATATAAATGACAATTATTAAACATCTGTTACTGGCATTCAAATTGAGTTGCATGAAAAAAATAGATTTACAAAAGTAAAAAGAATGTAAACATAGGAGGCACACATTGGCGAAGCTAAGGTGGGGGGGTGGAAATTTAAAAATCACTCTGGCCCCCATTTAAGGGGGGGGGGGGGAATTAGTGCTTTTTTAATTAATCAAAATATTACGCATAATGCAGCGGCCCCCAAAGATGTCGAGCACCTTGGCCCCCAAACTATGGGAATTCCTAGCTATGCCCCCCCAGGTACGCTGTTCTGCCTCATCATGGCATCTGGGTAGAAACAGCTGCTTGAGGGGGGAGCTAGGCTAAATGAATGGCGAAACATAACTCCCGTGGGGATGCCCACGGGTAGACGAGAGTTTACCCCTTGCACGGGTGGGGTTGTAAAAAAGTCCCCACGAACACGCCCCACATCCATGCGCGGTTCCTTAAAGGACCGTTACATAAATGGCGAGTCCCCCACGGTTAGCTTGGTATAACGAAGGAAAATGACGGAGGCTCCCGGTGTCCTCGGCCTTCGGCCATGAGCGGTGAATCATGCGTCGGGGCCAAAGACATTGGAAACAGCAATGTTTTACATAGGCATTGACTTGGGTCGCTCTCAAACAGAACTGTGCATTCACACAGGTTTGTTTTTTTTACTGTTTCGGCTGGACGACCAAACAGGTTTTTTTTCAAACTTAAGAGCTCGAAGAGCCTTCGGCTCAGCTCTTTTGGACATCAACAAGCTATGCCCCTGGCGGCACAACAGAGATGCGGCTGCATTGAAATGTTTCAGTAAAATCCCAAAACTGTGGTCAAAATTGGATTTATGTTTTAGCTTTTCAGTAAACATACATGGTTAACCAAAGTTACTGAATAAGGAAAGAAATAGACTGGACGTAGCAAATAGAGAAGACCTTGCCTTGTCTAACTTAAAGCTTGAAATTTTTAATATTGTCAGACTGCAGGAGGCACACGGTTACCATTAGCTTAATTTCTTTTTGTAGTGAATTCAGCAATAATAATATTTATATTAAAAAATAAAACTAAATTTACAATTAAACCTAAAAACAGTAGGCCCTAATATTCAAAAATTTAAACAGAGACTATTCTTAGGATTTGAAAGAAAGTCTTTACAATTAATTTTTGAGTGTAATCCCTGTAAATTATTTGACATAATTTTTGCATAATGATAATATTGGCTGTTTTTGTCTTTAATTGTGAAGATTACAGCTGAGTCCAGTGTTTCACATAACTACGCAAACCCAACTGCGACCTCCATATTTTCCTGAATTTTATGCAGACAAAGCCGTTGTATGCTGGCTTTTCTTTGAGTATCAAATGTTTTTACAGCAGTTTTTGTAAGAGCTCTCGAACTGTTTCTCTCAGAGGCTTTCTGCTGCCAGGTACTTTCCTCTATGCCAGGAAGAGAGAAATGGCGCCTGAATAAATCTTTATAGTGCTCACGGGGGAGGGGGGGCACCTCTGTAACTCAGTCCTCTTCAAAGCTCGTCAGTCATAGGCCAAGGAGTTCATAACAATCGCCTTTGGCATGCGGACGTCACCCATGCGGGATAAGTGTTATTGACAGCATAAAAATTAATAAATAGATGATATTTTGTTCAAATTTGCCTTCTCACGCTTCTTTATAACTGTTTTTCTTAGAGGGGGGCGCTGGCGGATTTTTTTTAAGGAAAAAATTCGAAAAGGGGGCGGTAGGCCAAAAAAAGGTTGAAGACCACTGCTATGGATACTATATCATACTATATAATGTAGTGTAACGTTTAAGATATGAAATGTGTTAATCTTGGAGTCTAACTATAATTTATACTAGACTCTATCTATTGGGAATCTTTCCTTTATACTCTATACTAGATGTAGGCTAAATTTATAATATTAATATTTGTATATGATGATATAGATCTAGAATATAAATTGTAAGTCTATGGGTAAAAGTAAAAGACAAAGGGTTTAAAATAGTTAGACTTAGAAAAGATCTAGACTAGCCAATCTAGAGCTGGGCTAAGCCATGAAGTCTTAGGCTAGACTAGACTCTAAATAAAATAAAATAAAAATAGAATAAAATCATGAATTATGATTATTGATTATAATAAATGTGATAATTATAAATATCATCATGTCTACAGACTGTCTAATCATAGTCTTAATCTAAATTAGACAGATTCTGTGAGGTACCATGCATCATGTCTCCATATGAATACACCTGTGTATTATGCCTTAGGCAACAAAGATGCATCATGGCACTGTGTACCGTGTGGGTTACCTCAGTTTACATTAGGACTGTTTGATTCCTTTGATGCGGACACTTCTAACCCATTCAACATCCTAAACACCATCCCAAAACCAACTCACCAACCACTAGCCAGATCCACTCCTGTTAAACCTAAATCTACTAAAATTAATACAACAGCCTCACTAAACAAACCTACTAAAGAAGTAATACCAAAATACCTTAAAACCTTAGTAATAAATTTTCAAAGCATTAGGAACAAAACAGCAGACTTAGAAATTTTATTAGAATGTGAGAAACCAGACATAATTGCAGGAACAGAAACTTGGCTACATCCTGAAATTTATAATGCAGAAATTTTCAATAGTAATTATGAAATTTTTAGAAAAGATAGGGCTGATAATCATGGAGGAGTTCTTTTAGCAATAAAAAACACTCTTATAGCAGAAGAAATTACCTTACCTAACTCAAAAAACATAGAATCTACATTTTGTAAAATTAATACCACCTCAACATCCCTTATAATAGGCAGCATTTACAGACCACCAAATTCTAGTTTAGAATACATGCAGGAACTATGTAATCAGATTACTACACTTAAAGAGACAAATAAAAATGCAGTTTTTTGGATTATGGGTGACTTCAACCTACCTGATATAAATTGGAAAACACTAACCATAGATAAACACCAAAACCTTAAGGACATAAATGAGCTTTTCATAAAAACTTTACACAACCTAAGTTTAGATCAAATCATTAAAAAGCCAACTAGATTAAACAACACATTAGATCTCTTCTTAACCAACAGACCTGGATTAGTAGTTGATTATGATATTATCCCTGGTCTATCAGACCATGAGATCATAAAAATACACAGTCAGATAAAAGCAGTAGCCAATACAAAAACCAAAAGAAAAATCTTACTCTGGAATAAATGTAACCTAACACAACTACACCAATATAATGCTATTAGAGCATGGAATGGGTTGCCTGAGCTAGCCAGAAAAACCAGTGACTTGGCAGAATTTAAGTCATTGGTTAATATGCATGACTAAATGCATGACGCGTAGGACGT
Organism: Biomphalaria sudanica; assembly: GCA_036873155.1. NCBI lineage: Eukaryota > Metazoa > Mollusca > Gastropoda > Planorbidae > Biomphalaria > Biomphalaria sudanica. The sequence goes on from JAZGLO010006688.1 coordinate 489,468, forward strand.
AATCATCTTCTTTTTTGAAGTAACGTCTGTATTATATAAGATAAGAAGAAGCTGCATTAAACTTTCAACAAACATTCTTATTATAAAAAGACATTAACCAACCAGTCGATGACCTCTGGAATTTCATTAAAAACCATCTTAAAAGCATTATAGAAAATCATATACCAACTAAATACACATCAAACAAAATAAATAAATGCTGGTTTAATAATAGACTAAAGAAGCTTTGTAAACAGAAGGAAAACCTATATAGAAAATTTAAAGCAACCAAGGCAGAAAGAGTTTACAAAAAGTATATAAAAATTAAACACCTAACCCAAAAAGTAAGCAGACAGCTGCAGAGTGAATACATAAACAATGTAATATCTAAAGATAACAACAAAAACCTATGGTCATACATTAAGTCTAAGAAAATGGAAACAACAGGCATAGCGCCATTAAAAGATGAACATAACATAATACATAATGATAATGAAACTAAAGCAAACATCCTAAACAAATACTTTGCATCAGCATTCTCAGCCCCAGGAGACAAAGACATATTTCTTAATTTGAACCAAGTAGACAACATAGAAGATTTAGTAGTACAAGAAAATGGAATTAAAAAACTATTAGCCAACACCAAACCAAATAAAGCGTCTGGACCTGATGGTATTCCAGCTAGATTACTCAAAGAACTAAGCAATGAGCTAGCCCCAGTGTTCAAAATACTCTTTCAGGCATCGCTTAACCAGGGCAGAGTACCAAAGGACTGGAAAGAAGCTAGTGTCACCCCCCTATTTAAAAAAGGAGAAAAATCTGATCCAGGAAACTACAGACCAGTATCACTTACCAGCATCACATGTAAAATACTAGAACACATAATATGTAGCAACATCATAAACCACTTAGACAAACATAATGTCCTCACCCCATACCAACATGGCTTTAGGAAATATAGATCATGTGAAACACAACTAATAGGACTAATTGATGATTTCTCAAAAGGTTTAGATAATAGTGAACAAATAGATGCTATCTTACTAGATTTTTCCAAGGCTTTTGACAAAGTTCACCACCATAGTTTGCTTAAAAAATTAAAATATTTCGGCATTAACGGTCCACTGCATCAGTGGATTAAAGATTTTCTGACAGGGAGAGAACAAACTGTAATAATAAATGGCTCTAAATCAACACCAATAACAGTAAACTCAGGTGTACCTCAAGGAACAGTCTTGGGTCCACTACTATTTTTAATTTACATAAATGATTTACCAAATTGCATTAGTTCAGGAACAAAAGTCAGATTATTTGCAGACGATTGCATAATATATAGAACAATAAAAACAAAACAAGACACAGATATTTTACAAAGAGAATTAGATGAATTACAGAAATGGGAATCAAATTGGAGCATGTCTTTCCCCCCAGAAAAATGTCAGTTGTTAAGAGTAACAAAAAAACTAAAACAAATTAATTCCACTTATCTTATTCATGGCAAACCAGTAACACAGACTAAAAACTCAAAATACCTAGGTGTTATAATAAATGAAAAACTGTCATGGAATCCACATATTGATGAAACTATAAAAAAATCCAACAAAGCATTAGGGTTTATTAAAAGAAATTTCTATAAATCAAATAAGAACATAAAACTAAAATGTTATTTAACCTTGGTTAGGCCAATAATAGAATATGCATCCACCGTGTGGGACCTCTCAACTCAAGAAAACATTAAGAAACTGGAACAAACACAAAATAGAGCAGTGAGATTCATAACAAACGAATATTCACATTTGACTATGGTAACACCATTAGTAAAATCACTAAATTTAGAAAGCCTTCAGGACAGAAGACTCAAAAGTAAAGTAGCAATTATACATAAAACACTGAACCATAATCTTCAAATACAAAAACATAATTTAATAAAATACTCTGAAAGACACAAAAATAAAGGCACATTCCTCGTCCCATATGCTAGGACAAATTTGTACAAATGCTCCTTCTTCCCTAGTGCTATTAGAGCATGGAATGGGTTGCCTGAGCTAGCCAGAAAAACCAGTGACTTGGCAGAATTTAAGTCATTGGTTAATATGCATGACTAAATGCATGACGCGTAGGACGTAATCATCTTCTTTTTTGAAGTAACGTCTGTATTATATAAGATAAGATATTGTTTAATTAAACAAGTACTAGATGACTAGATCTAGTTAAAAGTTAATATAATTTAACAAGTTGTCCATAAAGGATTGAATGATGAATGAACCTGATGGCACTTTACATAGACTGACATAGTCATTGTTTAACAATCATACAGGTAATTATTTACTTTATAAAATTACCTAAATACACACTCATGATACTTTAATATAATAAACAATGACACGTTTCCCAGATTTACAACAGTCACTGAGGCCCAGAAACAGACAATGCTTCTATTTATATACTCTCCCCCAATCTTGCAAGAACTATCTTAACTATTTTAAGCATGTATGGAAACTTCCTATTGTTATTTTAGTTTTAAACTAACTTGTAAACAACTGTCAAACTGCAGCCTTGCTGTGCTATTACACTATGTTCTCAAAATACACCAGTGGCAAATAAATAAGTTTATTTTTTAAACCATGACCCTTTTTTTTTTATTTTGGGATCTTTGGGCCCCTCTGAGTCCATCCAGCTCTTATGAGTACCTGACATTAGTTGGGTAAAGTTGCGCTGGCCACATGACAACCTCAAAAACAGTGGGCCACAGAAACAGATGGCCTTTACATCATCTGCCCTATAGATTGCAAGGTCTGGAAGGGGAACTTACTATTTACTAAAGTACAAGCACTAGAAAAAAAAATATGATGATGGTCCCTAAAACAGTATTGTGATTTCTGGCTACAAGCATGAATATTCAAGGAGACTAATGTATGCATTATTATTTTCATGCTGTAACTAATTTATTAATTAAGATATTTGGTGTATCTTATTGTCTGTCTGAAATGTGCAATTCAAAGGGTTAGAGTTAGCTTCAAAATAATTATATGGAGGGAGATATAAGGATTGTAGCTTATGTTGCATAATTTTTGACCTAGTATCATAAATTTAATTGCTTTCACCATCTTCTACCTTATACGAACAAGTTGATTCAGAAACAAATAATTTAAACACAACCTCATATTATTCCTATTATGGTTAATTATCATTATTATGCCATTGAACATATATTACAATACTTTAAATATTTTTTACGAATGTTTATTGACTGTGAATTTTGATATTGTTAAAGTTTATTTCATGTGTGACAGACCATTTTGTTTTTATTACAGTCTCGCAGCTGCAGAGATGTGACTTGGAATGAATGGCTTTATATTATTTGTATGTTGGTATCCATTCTAGTTGCTGCAGGTTTTACTATTTACAGATTGACAAAAGTACAGCTGAATGATCCAGATTTCACTTTTTGTTTGGTTTTATTGTGGAATGCAGGTAAACATTTTCAGTCTATTCAAATTTAGAAAATGGATTTTTGTTTTCACATACCTACTGATATTTCTTTAGGAGCACTGATATTTGTATTAGGGTACTTATTAAATTGAAATTATTAGAGTACTATTTGATATTTATATTGGTGCATTAGGGTATTTGATAATAATCTTTGCATTGGAGAACCTACTAATATTTGCATTGGAATAATTACTTTCTCTTAACTGTTAGGTTTAAATCTGGACTGTTAGCTATGGTTATTTGTTGATGAAACAAAACTTAGACTTTTGGGCAGCCAAAATAATTTTGTTTAAAAATATATTTTTTTTTTAAATAACAATGCTTTACATTCTGTTTGGAAATTTGCTTAAAATCCCAGGAAACACTTGTTGTCAAGAACTTTGAAGTTTACTGATTATTTTATTTTAGTATTAAATCATATTTTTTATTGAGCATGTATTGCTTTTTTTTTTTTTGTTAAAACTTTCCATTTAGATAGAAGTCTATTATTTTATATTACTCAAGTCCTCTCCAGGGGCGGGCAGGAGCAAGGGTTGAACTCGCCTTTTTTAACATCAAAAGAAAAAACCTTATGACCAGTCAAATCTTTAATGAAGTATCTTAAGTCTTTGTATTTGAATTATAAATACCGGTTATCAATTTAAAGATGCTGAATGTTTCAGCCAAGCATTTTTAGATTATGTGTCCTCCAACGCAGAAGTCTTGGATCTAGTGAATTCAATGTACATTATATATATAATAGTTATGAGCAAAAGTTATTTTTTTGATACCTAAAGTCTCAGGCTGTAGATTTAATTCTGCTTGCAATTGAATTTCATTGTGTAAACAAAAACAATTTTATGGTGTAGCATTTAATAAATGTAAATGTTATCTTAGAATATGCTGATGTTATAAATAGGCAGAGAGCAGTAAAAAAAAAAGTTTTTTGAAAAAGATATTTAAATAAAGTGCATCATCAGGAAAGTCTCACACATTCCAGAAAACTTTTGAACAGCTACAGTACCATGGGGTACTCTTACAAGCAACCTCATTTCATTTGTAACATGGAGGCTCGTCCTTTCATTGGTAACATGGGGGCTCGTAAAAATAATTTTATCAGTGTTAAACCTTAGAACCCTACTGATGTTATGTATTGCAGTAAACATAATTGTACTATTGATATTGTTTATTTACTGTAAGTTTTCAAGTTTTGCCAGTTGTGACGAGATTCATATTTAAGATGTAATATATAGTTGTGTCTACATTTTGTTAGCTTTGTTGTAGACAACTAAGCTTTTTGGGTAACCAGAAGGTACTGGGGGGGGAGACTACCCGAGGCGCAAGAGACTATCCGAGGCCGCAAGAGACTACCAGAAGATGCTATCCACTATCAGAAGTTCCTACATCTGGCTTGTTTGCCCATACCTGTTGTATTTGGCTGAATGACATTGTACTTTAGCAGATTCTGGTTACACGTGTCACGGCTGTGATGTCAAAAGAGACCAGATGACCACAAAGAGCACTAAACCAACCAGTCACCAGTCCTGTTGACAAGCCTGTTGACTTCTGATGAAGTTTAGGATATTTAGTCTATTTAGAGTTGAGATGTATTTTCTTTTTGTATAAATTCACAATGTAGTAAAGCAAGTCTCCTCATATATGTATTGTACATGAGTACTTGATGATCAGGTTTTGATTAGTTTAAGCTGATGTAAATTTCGCAATTTTTTCTACAGTACTAGTTCATTGTTACTTTTGTAGAAAGTTTTGATTATTTTTTAAACAGAGGAATTATTGTGGAAATGTTGAAATGTTAAATAACTAGAGATGTTAACTTGTAATTATTTTGTTTGATGCTGTCATTTTCCCCATTAGTTTAAGTTTAATGCCTTGTGCGTCATGTTTTCCTCACAAGGGCATTTGTAAGGTGGGGGGTGTGACATAATGGGGAACTAACTATTTTGTGATTACTTGTAAAGTTAGGAGTGATTCCCCTTATGTAGTTTATAAAAGGCCTTGCAAACTGTGCTTAGTTGCCACTTGCTCCTGAGTTACCAGCTTGACCACTTGACCTGTGTTGTGAATAGTATTTTTTTTCTTGTAAGTGGTCGTGTCATGGGGTACTCGGAGAAGTGTGCCCTGCTCTGGAGATCTTTGGGCTGAGTATATCTTTAGTATTATTGTATTTTATATAATGTATTTATTTGTAGATATGATTTTCAGGCTGTATATCTTTACCCTGATGTTCTGCATCCTGGGGTACTCCCAAATGTGACCTTTGTAACCTTTCTCTGAGGGATTCAACCTGTATTGAATCATTAGATGGACTTTACATATTTTTATAGCCTTGTCTCTGAGGGATTCAACCTGTATTGAATCATCAGATGGGCTTTACCAAACGGATGTCTATGAAGCTTGTAGGCTCATAGGTTTCCCTGAAGCCTATAGTTCATCATGACCCTTTTGTTTTGTTTTTGGCTAAAAGTGGCTAGTGTCAGCCTGAAGCTTGTAACCCCAGAATGGTCAAAAGTGGTCATGTATTGACCTGAGGCCTGTGACCTTTATTTTTGATAACCATAATGTAAAATATGACTAGGGCTGTGTGCCATACTATTTTTGAGTATCTTTTGTTTACTTTTTGTTGTGTCAGCCTGTGAATTGATGGCCATTTATTTACACATGTAAATAAACTTTGTATATATGTTTACCTGCGACTTTGTAAAGTCTTTTGTTGCATACATTAGTTGAATTGTATACCTGGAGTTTATACCTAATAACCTAGGTAGTACAAGAAAAGACCAGTATACCTCTGGACAAACGTGCCAGCACACTTTTAACACTGACCTTTTGATCTAAATACCTAAATCTAGCTATAGTTGTAATTGAATATTTTTAGCTATACCCGCTAATAGGTAAATTAATTGATCAAAATTGTGTTATATTGAGTGGGGTGCTCTTTTAGAATCAATCCCCACATTACTGTGTAACATGGGGTACTCTTACAAGCAACCTCATTTCATTTGTAACATGGAGGCTCGTCATTTCATTTGTAGAATATGCTGATGTTATAAATAAGCAGAAAGCAGTAAAAAAAAAAGTTTTTTGAAAAAGATATTTAAATAAAGTGCATCATCAGGAAAGTCTCACACAATCCAGAAAACTTTTGAACAGCTTGAAGGGTTAAATGTTATTATTTTTTTTTTTAGTTGAACATTTTCACTAGGAAATAAAAAAAATTGAACAGAAGTTCTTAGTTGAGATGAAAATCACACAGAAAGCCTTGTTTAACCAGTGCAACACAAGCTAGCGATGTGCTTAGGGTTACCATCTGCCAATTCTGTACTAAGGGTACATGCATAAATCTAGACTAATCCATTATTTGACTTCCTGTTTTTTTTTGTTTTTTTTTCTGTTGATACTAAGTCTACTGGAAAGATTTTTTTTTTATGATGATCATAATTTAATTGTAAGAACATGTGTATTGTAAAAACTGTTTTTACTTTTTATTTTTCATGTAGTATTCTGCGTATGGTTTGTGTTGGATGGAATTCTGCGAGAGAGGCCTTCAGAAATTTTTATCCTATCCATTGCTACAGTCATCATCACTTGTTATCTAATTGTCAACTATATTGCTGGAACACAAAATGAAATCAAATTAGTGAGTACTTTGAAAATTAAAAGCAAGACATTCTTAAACAAATAGCTATTTTATCCTATTTTAAATAAAACAAGGTTACAAAGACAGTTTGTGTGGAAACTCAAAATGCGCCCCCGAAGTGGTCCACCCAGGTAGGTAAAAAGGCAGGTTTCAATATTTTCAGAAAGAACATAAGAATGAAATTCTATCAACGACAAATGACAGAGAAGAATGGAGAAAGAAGGTTGACAGATCTTGTGTGGTGAAAGTGAATGTGAAGTTAGATGTGAACCTGGCCTAACTAATGTCTTATAATGAATATCTAATTGATCTAATTGTTTTGTAAAGGGTCAATCTCTTATTCCTCGAGAAAAAACATTTCCATAAAAAAAAATATATAAATTTTCCTTTAGTTAAGTGTTTTATGTGCATAGTGTAGTGCTGCAGTTCACTCGTTCATATGAAATACTTCTTATTATTAATTGTTATTTTAAATTACGTCCAACTTATATGCATACTAAATAGATTTTTTCTCTTTAAAAAAAGAGTAAACATTTTTTGTGTGTAAATGTAGTAGCTAGTAAAACAGAACTTACTTAACTTAGCAATACAAATGTAAAAAAAAAATATATTTTTTTTACAAAAAAAATCTAAAACCGTTTGCATAAATGTGTTAAAGATATCGTAAATACAGATCTCCCATACTAAAAAGCCTCCTGTGTTTGTTACTATAAATAGTGAATAGTTGTAAAAGTGGTGTATTTTTATTTTAAAAAATGCTTGCATAAGTGATTTAAAAAATTAGTTTTTTCGCTTTCAGAAAAGAACAAAGTAGCTGTTGCATTAGAACTGTGAATAAAATATTATATCGGATTTTCACTATCTTTTCTAGTTTACAGGATCTAAATGGGACGGATGGACAGAAATTCCACACAAAACTAAATGTCTTTTCCCCTTTTAGGGGCTGCTAAAATATTTTAACTCTTAATCAAAGAAAGTAAAATTTTCAGAAATAAAAAAGTTATACACATCTGGTTTACATCTAAAATGACTTGTTACAAATGTTTAAGTTTGTTGCTCATTCTCAATGAGACATAATGAGCTCTTCTTTATAGAAAGCTAAACAAAAACAATTGGTAAAAATATTTCTATTGCACAGATTTATATGTCTAGGTTATCTGTGGCATTTTATGTCTCGAGAGACGATCTTTTCCCTTTGCAACTTCTTGTGTGACTAAAGAGGCCAATCCTTGATACACAGCTGCGATCCCAGGTTGGGCATATATAATCACCAGGCGCCCTTGCATTTTCACCCTTCTTTCTGCTTCTGTTGTGTATGACATCTGCAATCTTTGACCCTTCCTTTATGCTCTCTCTCCATGAGGATCTGTCCAGTGCCACCTCTTCCCAGTTGCCAGTGTCGATTTTGAAGAGCTTCATGTCACGTTTGCATACATCCGTATAACGTAAAAGTGGACGACCAGCGGCTCTCCTGCCTTCTTTTAGATCGCCATACAGGATGTCCTGTGGAAGTCGACCTTCTGGCATTCAAGGCGTCTGCTGCTGATAACAGAGCGGATGTCCTGCCACCCTGCTTTTTGTAGCACTTCCTCATTGGTTATCTTATCTTGCCACCTTATTTTAAAGATCCGCCTTAGGCATCGGAGGTGGAAAACATTCAGCTTTTTTTCCTGCTATGAGTAGGTTGACCATGTTTCACTTCCGTACAGCAAGATGCTCAACACACAGGTCCGGTAGACTAGGGCTTTAGTACTGTTAGTCAGCAATATGTTGTCCCAGACTCTTTTCTGCAGCCGTGACATGGTGGCCATTGCCTTGGCTATCCTGTTGTTTATGTCTTTATCCAGTAGAGTGTTGTTGGATATGATGGAGCCAAGGTAACAAAAGTGATCAACAATTTCTAGTGGTTGGCCATTAATGCTTACTTGAGGTGCAGTGTTTGTGTTTTGGACAAGTATCTTAGTCTTGCTTTGACTGATGTTTAAGCTGAACTTCTGGCAAGCAGCAGATAATTTGTCAACCAGGCACTGTAGCTGAATATCAGAATCAGCCACAATAGCTGCATCATCAGCATACAGCAGTTCCCTGACGAGTAGCTTCCTAACCTTGGTTTTTGCCCGCAGCCTTGATACATTAAATAGTTTTCCAGAGGATCTTGTATGGAGAAACACACCTTCGTTTATGTCGTTGTACGCATAATGCAGTAGACAGGAGAAGAATATGCCAAACAGAGTAGGTGCGAGCACACATCCCTGCTTGACACCACTGCAAACCTCAAAGGGTGCTGATTGGGCTCCATTGAATTTGACAGTGCATTTAGTTTCCTCGTGAAAACACTCAATGAACTGCAGTAGTTTGGGAGGGCAACCTATTTTCCTCAGGAGTTTGAAAAGGCCACTTCTGCTGACCATGTCAAAAGCTTTAGTCAGATCAACAAAAACGATGTAAAGGGGTCTGTCTCTCTCTCTGAATTTCTCCTGCAGTAGTCGTAGAGAAGATATCATGTCTACAGTGGATCTACCACTCCTGAATCCACACTGAGATTCTGGGTAGACTCTAGAAACTATCACTTGCAGCCTGGATAGTGCCACTCTAGCAAAGATCTTGCCCACTATACTGAGGAGAGAGATACCCCTGTAATTGTTGCAGTCACTCCGATCCCCTTTGTTCTTGTATATTGTGGCTATAGTTGCGTCACGCATGTCCTGTGGGACATGAACTGTTTCCCAACAGCGACAGAGGAGAATATAGAGTTCAGGGAGCAGGAGTGATTCGTTGGCTTTCACTACTTCCACTGGGACACCATCACTCCAGTACTGGAAGATCTGGTAGAGAAGCCAGGACGACATCGTCTACTGTGTTCTGTGTGGCATAGACTTCGAGGTAGTGTTCTGTCCAACGTTCTAGCTGCTTGGTTTGATCTGTAATTTTTTCTCCTGATTTGGATAGAAGGGGGGCAGGCTTAGACACTGTTGGACCCAGGACCGCTTTAATGCCATCAAATAGAGCTTTGCTATTTCCTGAGTGGAGACTGTCTTGGATTCTGTTGCAGGTATCCTTCCAAAAGTTGTTAGCACATTTTCTAGCCATTTGTTTCGCCTCTTTATTAGCTCTTTTGAAGGCCTCCAAAGATCTTGGACTTGGTTTTGTCTTGTGAGCGAGGTGTAAGCGATGTCTAGGTTAATCACATATAAAATTACATGAAAGATCCAAACTAATTGATACAATTACACTTAATATAAGCTTTATTTTTGTTTAAATTATTTTTTATGATTTTTTGTTTTTAAAAATTGATTAGCAACTGTACTCTTGTTTGATCATTCAAGACTTTTCAACCTCCATAACATTTGAACTTAAGAAGCTTGTTCAGGCCTTTATAATTCCCCTATCTCTTAGTCTATTGGACTGTTGGGGCATAACACAATATTTTTTTACCGTCTTTCTACATTCCTTTTGGCTTGTGATGTGGTCTTAAAATGTGATACGTAAGAATCTTCTGAAGCATCTTAATTCCATTGCTAGAATCCTCCTCTGCAGCCAGTGTCCAAGACTTGCAAGCATATAAGAATGTGGCCATGACCAGGGAGCGCATCAGTCTAACTTGAGTGTCGAGGGCTATGTCTTTGTATATTGTTTTGGGTTTAGCAAGTGCTTCTGTGGACTGTGCAATTTGGGCCAGTAGTTCAGTTTTGGTTCTGTCATCTGAGACGATAGCTTTGAGGTATTTAAAACTATTGACACTTGTCAGCTTTTCACCCCCAATACTGATGCCCCTTGTGGTGATTATGTTTGTATATAATATTGTAAACGGTACGTCATACAACCTGGGTTATAAGATTCAAGGAATTCTATGTTTATTTATTAATTTTACTATTTTTCATTGGTCCATTGGTTGGGACAGAGTGACGGCCCTTGAGTTTTGTTTTGTCAGGGGACCAGAGTTTTGGGATAGCATAGTAGGAGCCATTATAAGACAGTTCTGATAGTTAATGTATATTTAGGAAATCAGCTTTGTTGGCGTTATCTACAGTTAAAGTTTATTCCTATTGCTTTATTAAATATTTCTAATGCATCCCTGGTGTTTTCTTGAAGTATTGCATACGTAATGTATCCATGTCAAAGACATAGGCTAGGAGTTCACAACAATGGTGGAGCAGCGAGTGTGTCAACAAGTTGACAGGTGAACTATTTCATCCTTATAGTACCACTAACGTGTCAAATCTTTGACAAACCAGGAGATTTATTATCTACTATCTTCTGGCTAGCAGTAAGCTCTACTGACTTCAAATAAAGAGCTGGAAAATCATTTAATTCAGGGACTCAAACGCTTGTCCTAAAGTATAAGAACAAACCTATGTCCATAAAATGGCCGAAAAAGTATACAGTGACCTACTAAAACTTTACGAAACTGGGAAGAGTCTTGGCTACCAGAGAGAAGAATTGGATGAGTGGGTTGCTAAAATCATAAGACAGAATGAGGAGAGAGATGTTAGAATGGAAGAAAGGAAACAAAGGGCGAAAGTAAAAGAACGGAAGATGGCAATGCAGGAAGAAGAGATGAGATTTAAATGGAAACTAGAAGAGGACCAAGTAGCGGACTCTAACCCTATGCCCCAAACAAAGAGACAAAAATTCGTGGAAGGCATGGACAAGATGGATGCGTTTATCAACAGATTCGAAATGCTGATGAAACTTGAAAAGAACCACAACACGATTGGGCCATACAACTTCTCAGTTTGGTCGGAGGAAAGGCCCTCAACGCACTACAAGTCCTAAGCAATGACGAGGTAGCGAACTATGCCATCCTTAAGAAAACATTACTTGATTTCTATCAATACAGTGAGAACGACTACCGACAGAAGTTTCATGAGCTAAAACCACTATTAGACGGCAACATGAAGCAATTTGTTTCAGATGTGAAAAAAACGTTCGAAAAATGGGTTCAAGCGTCTGGAATTCAAGAACCCTTGAGAGTCTGAAGCAGTTTATCATCGTGGACAAAATCATCTCAACAGCTGGGAAGCATCTGTTTGCTCTCCTACAGGAAAGAAAACCGAGAAGTGTGAAGACCGTTATGGAACTGTGTCAAACTTATGTAGCGGTACATCCGGGCGAAATACTACAAAAGGTTGAAAACAGTGAAGAAATCAAATTTGCCGCCGCAGCAGTCTCTACAATAGCACGATTTACAAAGGAAGAAACAGCACAACAACATAGTCCACCACAAAACAGAGATATACAAAGAGAACGAAATGATTATAGACTAAATCAGTCACCGGCCCAGAGAAGTGAAGTGAGATGCTACAACTGTGGGAGAATGGGGCACATAGCGAAGTATTGTCGAGATGCCCGGAGAACAGAATACTACAAGAATGATGTTGTAGCCCATGTTGGAGGCTTGGCGGATAGCCTTTCACCGTATGTATGTCCAGCTATAGCAAATGGCTATCATACCCACGCCCTACGCGATACTGGGGCCACCAAATGTGTACTCTTAGCTAAACTTGTGAGACCTCACCAGTACACTAAGAGACAATGCAAAGTACAAGGTTTCGGAGGGCAAATAAAGAGCTACCCAACAGCTATAGTGCACATTCACTCTCCGTATTTCCATAAAAAGGTGGAAGCTAGTTGTTGAGAATGTTCCATTTGAAGTGGTGATAGGGAATCTACCAAATTTCTTGACGTCTTAAAATTTGCTTTCAAATTCCACAATCAAGGAATCCAAATAAGTCTTCTACTTTCAACCATTTCACTAGAAATAGTTTCACCTTTCAGTTATGGAAAATAATAAAATTTAATTTCACTTGCTGGCTCAAGAAATGAAATAACTTTGTTTGAAAAGATTTAAGATGCACATACATTTCATTTGCAAACAAAACATCGCAATGTTTTGATTGATAAACATGAAGTCTGTCTTCAACTCCTCTTCATTAGAAATATTAGTAACAAAGTCACAGTCAATGTCCTTCAATGAACCTATTTCTTCCTTGAGATTCCATATTCTTTAGGCCAGCGGATACTACTGTGTAACCAAACATCGGAATGTTTTGTTCCAAATCTTCAAGTACTTATCTCGAAATTGCTAGTCATTGCAATTGGCGGCCCTTGGCAAAGTGAATTAGGTGGCCTCAAATAAAATAAAATAGTGTTAAAAAAACAACAGTAAAATTATTAAGTTTATTAAAAACCTATTGTACTTCAATAATAACATTGAGGACAAGATTTGCTATTTCTTCTCTAAAATAATTAGACAATAGTTGGTGCAAGGCCCATACCTATTGGGGACCCTAAGCAGTTTGTCTATGCCTAAGGCTGGCCCTGTGCCAATAATAAGATCATTGAGAAATCAATTTCAACAATATATTTGATATTCAATACTTTATTTTATTAAAAAGCCTGTTTTTCTTAGTCAAAGCACGAGCTCCATTAGTTGTTACACTTGCCATCTTGTACAAGCCGACCTAACACTTTCAACACAGTTTTTGATAGAATTGAATAAATACTGGCTTGTGTTTGTCTTTCACTGAATGTTTTGAAATATTGCCAATAAGAATAAACTTCGTTTACTTTAAACTTTTTAGAATGACGTTTAAAGACAATGTTTATTGAGCCTCTTCATGATAAGTTTCAATAATTTCTAGATCTATAGATATTTACAATTATGTATTTAAATATATTTGCATTTTTATATGTGTAATGTGTGGGAACATCTGATTTCTTTAGGCGTCGGCAGGCTGCATAAAACACTTCGGCGGGCTGCATGTGGCCTGCGGGCCGTAATTTGCCCACCCCTGCTCTAGAAGGATTTACTCCTATCTTGACCATAAATGTAAAGCCTATTTCCAATCTCAGGTTTGCTGATGATATAGACCTCAATAGAGAGAATGCTTAGAACAGTTGCTGATCAGGAAAAGTGGAAGGATGTAGTTAATTGAACTGGAACTGTCACAGCACCCCTGAGACAAAAGTCAAAGGACAGATGAGATTAATATTGCTCTATAATATGATGTAACATGTATTATTTTATACAAGAGAATAAGATTGTGTATATAATATATAACAGCTTAAGAATGCTTTCTTTGTTTTTCTAGAGTAGAATGATAGCAGCCTGTGTACTGAGTCCCTTGTTGGTTTTATTTGGTTTACGTATAGCATGGACATATCATGTATCCAAGAGACTCATCTTCAGGGTGGTGGGGGCTAATGAACACCTCCAGACACTGTACAGGAATCTTCTCACGTTTCAGGATTTCCTGAAATTTGATCTTCAGTTGGGCGTAAGTAGAGTATATATAACAGGGTAGATAAAATATTTGCTCAAGACTTTGTTTTATATAAATGAAATCTTACATTTCTAAGAATAAAGTTAAATAAATAAATGTTACTTGTTATGTTGCGTTGTTTATGTCCTGTGCCGATTTTTTTTAGATTTTTGAGAATAATGATGAATTCACTATCCTCTTAAGGGGTATCAGGCTGCCCACAACCTTTCCGGATAACAAGTGACTTACTAAACTTTGACCTTTTCTGTAAATGTATCTTTTATTGTTGTAGAAAAAATGTTTCTCTGGAAATATTGCATTATATATTGTTTAATGTTTTTCTGATGTCATTGCAGGGAAGTATGGTTTTGTTCATTGTTCTCTCATTTGATAAATTATTAGTCAGAGAAATAGTGATCCTTTCAGTTGGTGGCGCTGTTACAATTATCTGGTTTATCCTTGGATATTTTGCTGTAAGTATCAACTATTTAAAAGAAAAAAAAAATTTTATTTTAAATTTATTTTTAAGATCCTAGTGGAATTTGATGTGCTAATCGTCATCTACCCTAATCATTGCTTTTTTTTTATGCCGCTTTAGCTGATTCTCTCAAATCATTAATCTCAAAGCTGATATTCAAAATTACACAAAAACAAATCTATATTAACTTATAAAAATATATTTTTTTTTAATATATAGATGCCAAAAGAAAACAAAATCTTGGCTGTGATATTCTTCCTGTTTAGTCCGGCAGAGATTGCTTACATTTGCTATAAGCTTTATGATGTGAGTACTCAACATTTATTTGTTTAGAAGCAGTAATATGTGAGAATAAATTTTTTTTTCAATGTAATTGTAGGCATTATTTGCAAAATAAATTGTATACCAAGACTAGATTTCTTTTTTTTTTTTTCTCTACATCTCTTTATTATGGTTTTGTTATATACGTTTCGGATGTTCCCTCTGATTTGAAGATAATTACATACAAGTCCAAACTTCTCACATGATTGTGGAGTGCAGGGTTTGAACCTGGGACCACTGTGATCATTAAACAAAAGTCTGTAGTGCACACCGCAGACATTATATTTGATTATAGTTTATTATTCATAAATATAAATAAATAAATTTGATTACATTCAGTAATGATAATCTTGAATTGAAAATATTTTATGATTTAAAAAAAAAGTCCTTAATGTTATCAGCATGATGAGTGCTGGGACTTGGTTAAGATGACTTAAAATGGGGGAGAGGCATTAGACACGAAAGAAGATGAGAAGTGGGAAAGATTATCTTGGGCAATAGGGGAAGATTCTTAGCCAGACTCTCTTTAGAATGCATTCAAAAGAAGGTAATTTGATTTAATAATGAAACCACCAGATTGTTTTAAAATTCATAATAATACATGCTTCATAATTTTCATTAAATATACTAAGTTTCTGATTCCATTCCTTCTATTATATGCTAGGTTTCCTGCTATATAAACAGCCTAAAAGGTTTAGCAGGGGCAACAATTGCTTGTGGAATTATAGCCCTTGTTGTGAGATTCCTGGTAATTGTTGGAGCTATCCTTGTTGTAAAGGAATTCAAGCAAGGACTCAAAGAAAAATGTAAGCTAAAATTATTTACTTTTATCTGTGCATGTATTTCAGATTCTGGAAATTGTGAAATTATGGCCCTACTTGAGTTGCTATCACATTTTATTAAGAATGGTGTGAATGACAAACTGGTATAGTGATTAGTCCTAGATAGGATAATAAGACTAGACTGATCAAATCTCATGTAATCATCTTGACAAGTATGATACATGACATCTATGCAGGACAACATACATAAAAGATATAGCTTGTGGACATGGCGTGAAAACTAAAAAAAAAAAGTTACTTTTATCTAATCCTATAAATTACAGATGTTCTTTCAAAAAAGATTTACTTCCTATGCATAGCCATTGTTATTCTAGTCATGCGTGTTAATAAGGGACTTAAACTCTGCTAAGTAATTAGTATTCCTGGTGGATACAGGCAACCCGTTCCATGCTCTAATGGAAGTAAGAGAACTTGTATGCATTTTAATAGCATTAAATTATTATTTTTTCATTATTTATTCTATTTATTATAAGACAAGTTATACTCCTGTTACTAGTATTAAAATGACTAATCTACATCAATTACCTTAAGTAAATTACAATACTAAATCCACTATAGTTTTGTCTTATTATTTCTTTAGTGAACTCATAGATAATAAAACAGAAAGACTTTAAACATGAAGAGAATTACAAGATCATTTTTCCTTGCAAGATTAATGAAAAGAGAAGTATTTGGAGCTTCATTTATGAGTAGCAACCATTGAGAATGTTAGTGATTATTACAGGATTATCATGGATAGTATCAAGGATTTTGTGCAAGAATTTTTCTAAACATTTATTTATTAAAAAGATTATTTTTTATTTCTGTGAACTTCAAAAACTACCTACTTCTACCTTAGATGCAAAATAATGTGAAAGGATTTATGATTCTTTGTTATTGTTTTTTAAAATTAAACAAGATTGTACACTTTTGAAAAGGTTTTCATTGCCAAATCTACATTCACTGCCCTTCCCTCATTCCAACCATTAATTTGCTTGATACTTATTAGAGGGTAACACTATCATAGTTTCATGACTTCAGTATTTTGTTTTGGCTAATATTTTTTTGGCTAATATTGCTTTTGATATAAAATTTGGTATAAAGTCACAAAACCAGTTTAGCCTTTCAAAAGTTGTGAGATTTCATTACATTACTTTTTTAAAAACTTTAAATTAATTTTCACAGAATAATTTAACCTATATGTGTTGTTGTTTTTTATATATATTTTTTAGAAATAGAACATAATTTTATTTTAATTGTTCTATGTTTCAGGTTTCTTTTTAATTGTATCATAAGATCACTCTGTTTAATGCTATGCAGCTTTTTAGCTTTAATCAAAACGCAACATTTTACACCTTTTTAAAATGTATTTTTTTATACTAAAATATTTTTTTTCACTTGAAAAGTTTAAACATTTATAGGGTCCATACTGTTTTCTATTAATTAATAGTTATAATGAAATGGTATTTTTGTAAAGTTTTTTTTTTATTAAGCATTATTTACAAGGCCATATTAGGCTCAAATTTAATTTTTTTTTAAACTTTTTTGTTTTATTATAAGAAAGTCTGGGCTTTTTCTATCATGGCACCAGAGTAGGTTTACTTGGCTCTTTTTTGTTGAGAAACATTTCTCTGTGGCAATGCTCAACTGATAAGAGTATTCAAATGAAAACTGGTTTATAACATATCTGGTTGTACTTTCAAGATCAATAAGTATAAAATTGAGCAACATTGTAATTAGTTTGACAAATTAATGGCAATGTCTTCGATTCCAAAGATTATGAATGAGTGCATTGTTTCTCATGACTACGCAAACCTAGTTGCGAACTGCATATTTTCCCGCATTTATGCAGAGAAAGCTGTTGTCTGCTTGCTAAGTTTTCTTTCTGTCTTCTGCGTCTGTCTTCAACGGCTTTTCTTTGAGTCTCAAAAGTTCGTCCCACAGCCTTTGCTTCTCCAGCATCCTCTCTGAGGCCATCTGCTGCCAGCTACTTTCCTCTATGCCAGTGAGTGCAAAATAGTGCCTGAGTGATCCTTAGAGTGCTTATGCAGGGCACCTCTGTTACAAATTAAATCCTCCAACATTTCAAAAATAAAATACATACTGTTGAAATCATTTTTAAAAAAAAAGAAAAAACAAAAGCTAGGATTTCTTTTACAAAAATTAAATCCCTGTGCTCAATTTAAATTGTTATTTATTTTAATTTAAATTGTTATTTATTGTTTTCACTTCATAATATACATGTTTATGTCTGTGTAAAACACAAATTGCAAAACCAACCAAAAACTAAGTAATTTTTTTTGGTTTCTGTTGTATCATAGATATATTATGAATTACTTTTTTTTTACATTTCATTTGTTATATTCCTATTTTATAGACTCAGAGCCAATGCTCACTGTCTATGTTCTATTGATAATATGTACAAAGTAACATAACTTGGAACGTAGAGCCAGCTTCAACTTACATAGTACAAAGTTAAAAATTCTTTTTATTTAATGTTTTTAATGTAAAAGAATTTTTGTCTGAGATTAATTCAGTTGATCTATTTAAAAATTGTAGTACTGCATTATGAATATATGAAAGTAATAAATTAGATGCCTAGCAATCCATCTGAAGGTCTTGTTAAGCTCATCCATTTTTATATAACAAATAATGAGCCTGTTATTTGCTAGCACATTAACGTATCTTCTTGACAAGCCAACAAATGTTAGAAGCCCATTGGAACCTGGTAGCTCAGTGCTGTTATAGAATTCCAATTTCAAAACTCATAACTTTGTTGTCAGCCTTGCTTTACATCAATGGACCTAAATAATCCATTAATAATAACTTAGAAATTGGATGCTGCTGCATTTGCCCTATACCGTAGAAAAATGTCCATGAATTATGAATGTCATTAGCATTGTGTGAAATTTTCACTTGTTAATTGTTTCAAATATTATCTATTGGTGATAAATACTTTCTTATTATTTTTTTTACTGTCATAATATTCCTATAAATATATATTTCATTGGTTAAATCAAGTTATCTGGAGATTAGTTTGTTGTCTGAAAGTTGATTATTGCTGTATTTTAGTAGACAGCTTTTTTTTTTTTTGTATAGCTGTATGCTTTTGTGTCAGGAGAAAAAAACTGTCAGATTTTAGCTCTTCTTAAGTTCAGTTCAACCCAATTTACTTAAGTACTCTTATGTTATAATATTAAGAATTAGAAGTTGAAGTTTGTTCATTAATCTATTTCCATGTTTTGTTCAAATTCTGACATGAAAATATCTGCTTTGTGTTATTGCAAGACATTTTTTTTTAAATCACTGACATTCCTATAACAATTGGTCTTTCTTTTTTTTTTAATGTATTTCATATATTTATGTAATTATATATAATTATATATTTATAAAGATTTATTGATTTAATATTTCATCTGTCATATGCTTATCATCAGGAGATAAAGCAATTCTAAGACCCACTCTTGAGAAAAGGATGTTGTTTATTCCATTGTAACAAAAAGAAAAAGTATTTATATTTTGTGATATTTTACTTCTACATTAAGAGTAAATAAAATTTACAGTAATTAAAAAAAAAAAAGTAATTTTGATTTCTTCCAGAATTCTAGCAATGTTTTTATTTTGTCTTCAAATGTATTTACTTGTATACAGCTGTTAGCTATTAAATAGGCTTATTATCAACCATACATTTGCATAACAAACTATTATTTGCATTTGCCTAAATTAATCCTAATGTTTATTTTATATATGCCTAATTGTATATATTTTTCTAAGCTTTACTATCTGCATTTCTATTTAATTTACTGCCATAATTGATGAGAACAGAATTAAAACTTTTGGAGCAATAGATTATTTGTTGTTTTTTTATTTAAAATCTGATGTAAAAATCAAAACAAAAAAATAACTTCTCTTTCCAGTTTTCAACTCTCTAATCAAGACTTTGGTTACAACTTCTCACTTGTATGTTCTAAATTTCCACATGATTTCAACCTTGGCTCATTTTAAAGGAGCCTTGCCTTCCTTGTAAGATGAAAACTAAGATGACATTTGTGTTAAATAAAAAAAAATTATTTTAATGTCAATATATTTCATAGAGACTACTGAAAAAAAAAATTTTAAAAATAAAGTTTATTTATTTATTGTCAAAACACAACTAACAATCCTTAAACAGTAAATCTCATGACAGGAGAAAGAACAAGAAACTTTATTCCATAAACATCTTGTAACATTTCAGCTTCATGAAAATGGTGAACATCTATCACTTCCATTTTGTCAAACATTATAGGATTGAATGGACGCCCTGATATTCTATGCTACAAACCTGTGTCAAATGAACAAGTGGTCTGAGGTTCCAACAGGGCCAGCCTTAGATAGGTGAATTGAATTTCATGACCCCAAATGAAATCGAAAAATAAACAGGAAAAAAAATATAATTAATTTTATTTAAAACCTAGTGTACTACAACACTAATGAAGTTTCACTATTTCGTCTCTTAAAAAAATATTTTGAATCCTGTGCGAGACCCCCATCAATCGGAAGCCCTAGACGGCTGCCTAATTTTCCTAAGGCCAGCCCTGGTTCCTACTTTGAAGGAGAGTGTGAGCACAATCTCATGAACATAAACAAACTGGAGTGAATTTTAATTACCATTTATTCTTTACAATTACTTTATAAAATATTTGCTAGAAACGAAGAAATTTTACAGTATGAACATAATATTTCATAATAATTTTAAAGGTTATTCCAATAAATGTTTAGAGCTAAATCAATGTTACAGAGAAAAATGCTCATAAGTAAAAAGTAATGTGTTGACTACTGCAATTCTCAAAGTATTTATAGCTGAAATTGTACCAGAATCACTGACTCCAACAAGATTTTTGTCCAAGTCTCTGATACACATATTTTATCTGTAATGCTTAAACTACATACTAGAAATAGTATTTCCTTCATGTTCTTAGTTTTTGTCCAACTCTCTGATGCATATATCTATAACATAACATATTCTCTAAAGTTCACAGATCACTTATTCTCTAGGTCAGCTTGTACAACTTTCAAGCTTATTCCACTAAAGCTATTCACTGAAGACCTGCAAATCTCTTACACTCCTATCATACTAATGCCCAAATTACTGGCAAAACACAATGGAAAAAAAATGATTCTTAACACTGTGATTAAAAAAAAGCAGGTATATTGTATAGATGATTATTGGGTCAACGTGGTACTATGTGATGAGAGTCCTAAACAACTGAAACTATTGTATAGATGATTATTGGGTCAACGTGGTACTATGTGATGAGAGTCCTAAACAACTGAAACTATTGTATAGATGATTATTGGGTCAACGTGGGTACTATGTGATGAGAGTCCTAAACAACTGAAACTATTGTATAGATGATTATTGGGTCAACGTGGTACTATGTGATGAGAGTCCTAAACAACTGAAACTATTGTATAGATGATTATTGGGTCAACGTGGGTACTATGTGATGAGAGTCCTAAACAACTGAAACTATTGTATAGATGATTATTGGGTCAACGTGGGTACTATGTGATGAGAGTCCTAAACAACTGAAACTATTGTATAGATGATTATTGGGTCAACGTGGGTACTATGTGATGAGAGTCCTAAACAACTGAAACTATTGTATAGATGATTATTGGGTCAACGTGGGTACTATGTGATGAGAGTCCTAAACAAACTGAAACTATTGTATAGATGATTATTGGGTCAACGTGGTACTATGTGATGAGAGTCCTAAACAACTGAAACTATTGTATAGATGATTATTGGGTCAACGTGGGTACTATGTGATGAGAGTCCTAAACAACTGAAACTATTGTATAGATGATTATTGGGTCAACGTTGGTACTATGTGATGAGAGTCCTAAACAACTGAAACTATTGTATAGATGATTATTGGGTCAACGTGGTACTATGTGATGAGAGTCCTAAACAACTGAAACTATTGTATAGATGATTATTGGGTCAACGTGGTACTATGTGATGAGAGTCCTAAACAACTGAAACTATTGTATAGATGATTATTGGGTCAACGTGGGGTACTATGTGATGAGAGTCCTAAACAACTGAAACTATTGTATAGATGATTATTGGGTCAACGTGGGTACTATGTGATGAGAGTCCTAAACAACTGAAACTATTGTATAGATGATTATTGGGTCAACGTGGTACTATGTGATGAGAGTCCAAAACAACTGAAACTATTGTATAGATGATTATTGGGTCAACGTGGGTACTATGTGATGAGAGTCCTAAACAACTGAAACTATTGTATAAATGATTATTGGGTCAACGTGGGTACTATGTGATGAGAGTCCTAAACAACTGAAACTATTGTATAGATGATTATTGGGTCAACGTGGTACTATGTGATGAGAGTCCTAAACAACTGAAACTATTGTATAGATGATTATTGGGTCAACGTGGGTACTATGTGATGAGAGTCCTAAACAACTGAAACTATTGTATAGATGATTATTGGGTCAACGTAGGTACTATGTGATGAGAGTCCTAAACAACTGAAAACTATTGTATAGATGATTATTGGGTCACGTGGTACTATGTGATGAGAGTCCTAAACAACTGAAACTATTGTATAGATGATTATTGGGTCAACGTGGTACTATGTGATGAGAGTCCTAAACAACTGAAACTATTGTATAGATGATTATTGGGTCAACGTGGTACTATGTGATGAGAGTCCTAAACAACTGAAACTATTGTATAGATGATTATTGGGTCAACGTGGTACTATGTGATGAGAGTCCTAAACAACTGAAACTATTGTATAGATGATTATTGGGTCAACGTGGGTTCTATGTGATGAGAGTCCTAAACAACTGAAACTATTGTATAGATGATTATTGGGTCAACGTGGTACTATGTGATGAGAGTCCTAAACAACTGAAACTATTGTATAGATGATTATTGGGTCAACGTGGTACTATGTGATGAGAGTCCTAAACAACTGAAACTATTGTATAAATGATTATTGGGTCAACGTGGTACTATGTGATGAGAGTCCTAAACAACTGAAAACTATTGTATAGATGATTATTGGGTCAACGGGGTGGGTACTATGTGATGAGAGTCCTAAACAACTGAAACTATTGTATAGATGATTATTGGGTCAACGTGGGTACTATGTGATGAGAGTCCTAAACAACTGAAACTATTGTATAGATGATTATTGGGTCAACGTGGTACTATGTGATGAGAGTCCTAAACAACTGAAACTATTGTATAGATGATTATTGGGTCAACGTGGTACTATGTGATGAGAGTCCTAAACAACTGAAACTATTGTATAGATGATTATTGGGTCAACGTGGGTACTATGTGATGAGAGTCCTAAACAACTGAAACTATTGTATAGATGATTATTGGGTCAACGTGGGGTACTATGTGATGAGAGTCCTAACAACTGAAACTATTGTATAGATGATTATTGGGTCAACGTGGTACTATGTGATGAGAGTCCTAAACAACTGAAACTATTGTATAGATGATTATTGGGTCAACGTGGTACTATGTGATGAGAGTCCTAAACAACTGAAACTATTGTATAGATGATTATTGGGTCAACGTGGTACTATGTGATGAGAGTCCTAAACAACTGAAACTATTGTATAGATGATTATTGGGTCAACGTGTGGTACTATGTGATGAGAGTCCTAAACAACTGAAACTATTGTATAGATGATTATTGGGTCAACGTGGGTACTATGTGATGAGAGTCCTAAACAACTGAAACTATTGTATAGATGATTATTGGGTCAACGTAGGGTACTATGTGATGAGAGTCCTAAACAACTGAAACTATTGTATAGATGATTATTGGGTCAACGTGGTACTATGTGATGAGAGTCCTAAACAACTGAAACTATTGTATAGATGATTATTGGGTCAACGTGGTACTATGTGATGAGAGTCCTAAACAACTGAAACTATTGTATAGATGATTATTGGGTCAACGTGGTACTATGTGATGAGAGTCCTAAACAACTGAAACTATTGTATAGATGATTATTGGGTCAACGTGGTACTATGTGATGAGAGTCCTAAACAACTGAAACTATTGTATAGATGATTATTGGGTCAACGTGGTACTATGTGATGAGAGTCCTAAACAACTGAAACTATTGTATAGATGATTATTGGGTCAACGTGGTACTATGTGATGAGAGTCCTAAACAACTGAAACTATTGTATAGATGATTATTGGGTCAACGTGGTACTATGTGATGAGAGTCCTAAACAACTGAAACTATTGTATAGATGATTATTGGGTCAACGTGGTACTATGTGATGAGAGTCCTAAACAACTGAAACTATTGTATAGATGATTATTGGGGTCAACGTTGGTACTATGTGATGAGAGTCCTAAACAACTGAAACTATTGTATAGATGATTATTGGGTCAACGTGGGTACTATGTGATGAGAGTCCTAAACAACTGAAACTATTGTATAGATGATTATTGGGTCAACGTGGTACTATGTGATGAGAGTCCTAAACAACTGAAACTATTGTATAGATGATTATTGGGTCAACGTTGGTACTATGTGATGAGAGTCCTAAACAACTGAAACTATTGTATAGATGATTATTGGGTCAACGTGGTACTATGTGATGAGAGTCCTAAACAACTGAACTATTGTATAGATGATTATTGGGTCAACGTGGTACTATGTGATGAGAGTCCTAAACAACTGAAACTATTGTATAGATGATTATTGGGTCAACGTGGTACTATGTGATGAGAGTCCTAAACAACTGAAACTATTGTATAGATGATTATTGGGTCAACGTTGGTACTATGTGATGAGAGTCCTAAACAACTGAAACTATTGTATAGATGATTATTGGGTCAACGTGGTACTATGTGATGAGAGTCCTAAACAACTGAAACTATTGTATAGATGATTATTGGGTCAACGTGGTACTATGTGATGAGAGTCCTAAACAACTGAAACTATTGTATAAATGATTATTGGGTCAACGTGGTACTATGTGATGAGAGTCCTAAACAACTGAAACTATTGTATAGATGATTATTGGGTCAACGTGGGTACTATGTGATGAGAGTCCTAAACAACTGAAACTATTGTATAGATGATTATTGGGTCAACGTGGGTACTATGTGATGAGAGTCCTAAACAACTGAAACTATTGTATAGATGATTATTGGGTCAACGTGGTACTATGTGATGAGAGTCCTAAACAACTGAAACTATTGTATAGATGATTATTGGGTCAACGGTGGTACTATGTGATGAGAGTCCTAAACAACTGAAACTATTGTATAGATGATTATTGGGTCAACGTGGTACTATGTGATGAGAGTCCTAAACAACTGAAACTATTGTATAGATGATTATTGGTCAACGGTGGTACTATGTGATGAGAGTCCTAAACAACTGAAACTATTGTATAGATGATTATTGGTCAACGTGGTACTATGTGATGAGAGTCCTAAACAACTGAAACTATTGTATAGATGATTATTGGGTCAACGTGGTACTATGTGATGAGAGTCCTAAACAACTGAAACTATTGTATAGATGATTATTGGGTCAACGTGGTACTATGTGATGAGAGTCCTAAACAACTGAAACTATTGTATAGATGATTATTGGGTCAACGTGTACTATGTGATAAGAGTCCTAAACAACTGAAACTATTGTATAAATAAATGTACTATGTGATGAGAGTCCTAAACAACTGAAACTATTGTATAGATGATTATTGGGTCAACGTGGTACTATGTGATGAGAGTCCTAAACAACTGAAACTATTGTATAGATGATTATTGGTCAACGTGGTACTATGTGATGAGAGTCCTAAACAACTGAAACTATTGTATAGATGATTATTGGGTCAACGTGGTACTATGTGATGAGAGTCCTAAACAACTGAAACTATTGTATAGATGATTATTGGGTCAACGTGGTACTATGTGATGAGAGTCCTAAACAACTGAAACTATTGTATAGATGATTATTGGGTCAACGTGGTACTATGTGATGAGAGTCCTAAACAACTGAAACTATGTATAGATGATTATTGGGTCACGTGGTACTATGTGATGAGAGTCCTAAACAACTGAAACTATTGTATAGATGATTATTGGGTCAACGTGGGTACTATGTGATGAGAGTCCTAAACAACTGAAACTATTGTATAGATGATTATTGGGTCAACGTGGTACTATGTGATGAGAGTCCTAAACAACTGAAACTATTGTAAGATGATTATTGGGTCAACGTGGTACTATGTGATGAGAGTCCTAAACAACTGAAACTATTGTATAGATGATTATTGGGTCAACGTGGTACTATGTGATGAGAGTCCTAAACAACTGAAACTATTGTATAGATGATTATTGGGTCAACGTGGGTACTATGTGATGAGAGTCCTAAACAACTGAAACTATTGTATAGATGATTATTGGGTCAACGTGGGTACTATGTGATGAGAGTCCTAAACAACTGAAACTATTGTATAGATGATTATTGGGTCAACGGTGGGTACTATGTGATGAGAGTCCTAAACAACTGAAACTATTGTATAGATGATTATTGGGTCAACGTGGGTACTATGTGATGAGAGTCCTAAACAACTGAAACTATTGTATAAATGATTATTGGGTCAACGTGGTACTATGTGATGAGAGTCCTAAACAACTGAAACTATTGTATAGATGATTATTGGGTCAACGTGGTACTATGTGATGAGAGTCCTAAACAACTGAAACTATTGTATAGATGATTATTGGGTCAACGTGGTACTATGTGATGAGAGTCCTAAACAACTGAAACTATTGTATAGATGATTATTGGGTCAACGTGGGTACTATGTGATGAGAGTCCTAAAACAACTGAAACTATTGTATAGATGATTATGGGGTCAACGTGGTACTATGTGATGAGAGTCCTAAACAACTGAAACTATTGTATAGATGATTATTGGGTCAACGTGGTACTATGTGATGAGAGTCCTAAACAACTGAAACTATTGTATAGATGATTATTGGGTCAACGTGGTACTATGTGATGAGAGTCCTAAACAACTGAAACTATTGTATAGATGATTATTGGGTCAACGTGGTACTATGTGATGAGAGTCCTAAACAACTGAAACTATTGTATAGATGATTATTGGGTCAACGTGGTACTATGTGATGAGAGTCCCTAAACAACTGAAACTATTGTATAGATGATTATTGGGTCAACGTGGGTACTATGTGATGAGAGTCCTAAACAACTGAAACTATTGTATAGATGATTATTGGGTCAACGTGGGGTACTATGTGATGAGAGTCCTAAACAACTGAAACTATTGTATAGATGATTATTGGGTCAACGTGGTACTATGTGATGAGAGTCCTAAACAACTGAAACTATTGTATAGATGATTATTGGGTCAACGTGGTACTATGTGATGAGAGTCCTAAACAACTGAAACTATTGTATAGATGATTATTGGGTCAACGTGGGTACTATGTGATGAGAGTCCTAAACAACTGAAACTATTGTATAGATGATTATTGGGTCAACGTGGGTACTATGTTGATGAGAGTCCTAAACAACTGAAACTATTGTATAGATGATTATTGGGTCAACGTGGTACTATGTGATGAGAGTCCTAAACAACTGAAACTATTGTATAGATGATTATTGGGTCAACGTGGGTACTATGTGATGAGAGTCCTAAACAACTGAAACTATTGTATAGATGATTATTGGTCAACGGTGGTACTATGTGATGAGAGTCCTAAACAACTGAAACTATTGTATAGATGATTATTGGGTCAACGTGGGTACTATGTGAGGAGAGTCCTAAACAACTGAAACTATTGTATAGATGATTATTGGGTCAACGTGGTACTATGTGATGAGAGTCCTAAACAACTGAAACTATTGTATAGATGATTATTGGGTCAACGTGGTACTATGTGATGAGAGTCCTAAACAACTGAAACTATTGTATAGATGATTATTGGATCAACGTGGTACTATGTGATGAGAGTCCTAAACAACTGAAACTATTGTATAGATGATTATTGGGTCAACGTGGTACTATGTGATGAGAGTCCTAAACAACTGAAACTATTGTATAGATGATTATTGGGTCAACGTGGGTACTATGTGATGAGAGTCCTAAACAACTGAAACTATTGTATAGATGATTATTGGGGTCAACGTGGGTACTATGTGATGAGAGTCCTAAACAACTGAAACTATTGTATAGATGATTATTGGGTCAACGTGGTACTATGTGATGAGAGTCCTAAACAACTGAAACTATTGTATAGATGATTATTGGGTCAACGTGGTTACTATGTGATGAGAGTCCTAAACAACTGAAACTATTGTATAGATGATTATTGGGTCAACGTGGTACTATGTGATGAGAGTCCTAAACAACTGAAACTATTGTATAGATGATTATTGGGTCAACGTGGTACTATGTGATGAGAGTCCTAAACAACTGAAACTATTGTATAGATGATTATTGGGTCAACGTGGTACTATGTGATGAGAGTCCTAAACAACTGAAACTATTGTATAGATGATTATTGGGTCAACGTGGTACTATGTGATGAGAGTCCTAAACAACTGAAACTATTGTATAGATGATTATTGGGTCAACGTGGGTACTATGTGATGAGAGTCCTAAACAACTGAAACTATTGTATAGATGATTATTGGGTCAACGTGGTACTATGTGATGAGAGTCCTAAACAACTGAAACTATTGTATAGATGATTATTGGGTCAACGTGGGTACTATGTGATGAGAGTCCTAAACAACTGAAACTATTGTATAGATGATTATTGGGTCAACGTGGGTACTATGTGATGAGTGTCCTAAACAACTGAAACTATTGTATAGATGATTATTGGGTCAACGTTGGTACTTTGTGATGAGAGTCCTAAACAACTGAAACTATTGTATAGATGATTATTGGGTCAACGTGTACTATGGAGAGAGTCCTAACACTGAAATATTGTATAGATGATTATTGGGTCAACGTGGTACTATGTGATGAGAGTCCTAAACAACTGAAACTATTGTATAGATGATTATTGGGTCAACGTGGTACTATGTGATGAGAGTCCTAAACAACTGAAAACTATTGTATAGATGATTATGGGTCAACGTGGTACTATGTGATGAGAGTCCTAAACAACTGAAACTATTGTATAGATGATTATTGGTCAACGTGGTACTATGTGATGAGAGTCCTTTGTATAGATGATTATTGGGTCAACGTGGTACTATGTGATGAGAGTCCTAAACAACTGAAACTATTGTATAGATGATTATTGGGTCAACGTGGTACTATGTGATGAGAGTCCTAAACAACTGAAACTATTGTATAGATGATTATTGGGTCAACGTGGTACTATGTGATGAGAGTCCTAAACAACTGAAACTATTGTATAGATGATTATTGGGTCAACGTGGTACTATGTGATGAGAGTCCTAAACAACTGAAACTATTGTATAGATGATTATTGGGTCAACGTGGTACTATGTGATGAGAGTCCTAAACAACTGAAACTATTGTATAGATGATTATTGGGTCAACGTGGTACTATGTGATGAGAGTCCTAAACAACTGAAACTATTGTATAGATGATTATTGGGTCAACGTGGTACTATGTGATGAGAGTCCTAAACAACTGAAACTATTGTATAGATGATTATTGGGTCAACGTGGTACTATGTGATGAGAGTCCTAAACAACTGAAACTATTGTATAGATGATTATTGGGTCAACGTGGTACTATGTGATGAGAGTCCTAAACAACTGAAACTATTGTATAGATGATTATTGGGTCAACGTGGTACTATGTGATGAGAGTCCTAAACAACTGAAACTATTGTATAGATGATTATTGGGTCAACGTGGTACTATGTGATGAGAGTCCTAAACAACTGAAACTATTGTATAGATGATTATTGGGTCAACGTGGTACTATGTGATGAGAGTCCTAAACAACTGAAACTATTGTATAGATGATTATTGGGTCAACGTGGTACTATGTGATGAGAGTCCTAAACAACTGAAACTATTGTATAGATGATTATTGGGTCAACGTGGTACTATGTGATGAGAGTCCTAAACAACTGAAACTATTGTATAGATGATTATTGGGTCAACGTGGTACTATGTGATGAGAGTCCTAAACAACTGAAACTATTGTATAGATGATTATTGGGTCAACGTGGTACTATGTGATGAGAGTCCTAAACAACTGAAACTATTGTATAGATGATTATTGGGTCAACGTGGTACTATGTGATGAGAGTCCTAAACAACTGAAACTATTGTATAGATGATTATTGGGTCAACGTGGTACTATGTGATGAGAGTCCTAAACAACTGAAACTATTGTATAGATGATTATTGGGTCAACGTGGTACTATGTGATGAGAGTCCTAAACAACTGAAACTATTGTATAGATGATTATTGGGTCAACGTGGTACTATGTGATGAGAGTCCTAAACAACTGAAACTATTGTATAGATGATTATTGGGTCAACGTGGTACTATGTGATGAGAGTCCTAAACAACTGAAACTATTGTATAGATGATTATTGGGTCACGTGGTACTATGTGATGAGAGTCCTAAACAACTGAAACTATTGTATAGATGATTATTGGGTCAACGTGGTACTATGTGATGAGAGTCCTAAACAACTGAAACTATTGTATAGATGATTATTGGGTCAACGTGGTACTATGTGATGAGAGTCCTAAACAACTGAAACTATTGTATAGATGATTATTGGGTCAACGTGGTACTATGTGATGAGAGTCCTAAACAACTGAAACTATTGTATAGATGATTATTGGGTCAACGTGGTACTATGTGATGAGAGTCCTAAACAACTGAAACTATTGTATAGATGATTATTGGGTCAACGTGGTACTATGTGATGAGAGTCCTAAACAACTGAAACTATTGTATAGATGATTATTGGGTCAACGTGGTACTATGTGATGAGAGTCCTAAACAACTGAAACTATTGTATAGATGATTATTGGGTCAACGTGGTACTATGTGATGAGAGTCCTAAACAACTGAAACTATTGTATAGATGATTATTGGGTCAACGTGGTACTATGTGATGAGAGTCCTAAACAACTGAAACTATTGTATAGATGATTATTGGGTCAACGTGGTACTATGTGATGAGAGTCCTAAACAACTGAAACTATTGTATAGATGATTATTGGGTCAACGTGGTACTATGTGATGAGAGTCCTAAACAACTGAAACTATTGTATAGATGATTATTGGGTCAACGTGGTACTATGTGATGAGAGTCCTAAACAACTGAAACTATTGTATAGATGATTATTGGGTCAACGTGGTACTATGTGATGAGAGTCCTAAACAACTGAAACTATTGTATAGATGATTATTGGGTCAACGTGGTACTATGTGATGAGAGTCCTAACAACTGAAACTATTGTATAGATGATTATTGGGTCAACGTGGTACTATGTGATGAGAGTCCTAAACAACTGAAACTATTGTATAGATGATTATTGGGTCAACGTGGTACTATGTGATGAGAGTCCTAAACAACTGAAACTATTGTATAGATGATTATTGGGTCAACGTGGTACTATGTGATGAGAGTCCTAAACAACTGAAACTATTGTATAGATGATTATTGGGTCAACGTGGTACTATGTGATGAGAGTCCTAAACAACTGAAACTATTGTATAGATGATTATTGGGTCAACGTGGTACTATGTGATGAGAGTCCTAAACAACTGAAACTATTGTATAGATGATTATTGGGTCAACGTGGTACTATGTGATGAGAGTCCTAAACAACTGAAACTATTGTATAGATGATTATTGGGTCAACGTGGTACTATGTGATGAGAGTCCTAAACAACTGAAACTATTGTATAGATGATTATTGGGTCAACGTGGTACTATGTGATGAGAGTCCTAAACAACTGAAACTATTGTATAGATGATTATTGGGTCAACGTGGTACTATGTGATGAGAGTCCTAAACAACTGAAACTATTGTATAGATGATTATTGGGTCAACGTGGTACTATGTGATGAGAGTCCTAAACAACTGAAACTATTGTATAGATGATTATTGGGTCAACGTGGTACTATGTGATGAGAGTCCTAAACAACTGAAACTATTGTATAGATGATTATTGGGTCAACGTGGTACTATGTGATGAGAGTCCTAAACAACTGAAACTATTGTATAGATGATTATTGGGTCAACGTGGTACTATGTGATGAGAGTCCTAAACAACTGAAACTA